>CM071720.1:21712929-21736042 GCA_036630335.1 Physaria fendleri | reverse complement strand
GTTGCACTTGTTCCAATGATTTTCCAATGATTTTGTATCATATTCATCCAATATTACAAAAGTTGTAGGTGATAAACTATGAGTATTTCTAATATCTAAAAAAATAATAAACAAAAATATGAATGAATTGTGATAACTATTTTATTTATAGCGAAAATACATTAATATTTATCGAGAAAAAATTAACATTTTTTAAAATGTTAATTTTCTAATATAATAAAATTAAGTTCTTAGGTATTACCTAATTTAACATCTTCAGAATATTATTGTTATATTAATATTCTAATTAAAACAATTAAACTATAAAAATTTAATTTTCAGTTTATATTAGAAAATATTAATTTATATAATATATTCATAATTTTTTGTGAGAAGTTTTTAATTTTAGAAAGTTTCTATTTCTTAGGTATTAAGAAATATAATTTTATAAAATAACATTAATTTAAAATTCAAATTTTGACTAATTTATATAATTATATAATAAGATAAGAGAAGATAACAATTTATTTATGAACAATCAAAACATCTTAATTATTATTGGTCATTCAGATTTTATTGAAAAAATTAAACATATATGTTTTTATTATGATAAAACACTATACATTACGTAATAAATCGTTAAATATTGACTTATTGAACGTCATCTTAAAGTTTATCATAAAAAGTTAATCTTCTTATTTAAACAAATGAAGATTACCTTTTTTTTTAGGCATAAACATAAATTTTTGAATAAGCATGCAGTAAAATCTCGCCCGTTAGGAGAAAAATATAATTCAATTTCAATCAACCAATCTTTTTTACCAAAAATAAAGTTTATTAGAAAAGGAAAAGCTTTTGATTTTTCTTTAACAACCAATTAAACCAAAACAAAAGAATCCTCGAAATAAGGCAAAAAAATCATTAATTTTAAGCAATATATCCAATTTATAAGAGATAGAGAGGGGAGAGGGAGGTATGAGAGGCGCAGGCAAGATGGCGCATATTAGCAAAATAGCTAATTGTTTTTGGGTCCTTGAGTTTCCGTTTGTCTTCCTCTTTATTCCCAATCAAACCCTAATGACCCAAACGAGAGTACCCCTTCCTTTCCTTTTTATCATCTCTTCGCAGCTTTCATTCTTCTCTCAGATCTATATATATGCTTTCTCATCCTTCGTTTCCTTGTCTCCATCGGTTTCCTCAGATCTGTTCGATTTCTCGTCGTTTCGTCGTTTTTCATCGATTCCAGCGAACTCCAGGTATGTCAATTGTAAATTTTCGATCTGATTTGTCGATTTCTGATCTATTTTCTATCAGATCCATCGATTTTGAATATATTCCCATCAGATTTGAGATCTGGCGACTTTTTTTTTACATATCTTGAGTTGAATTGGCAAGATTTTCTGGAAACGGGATCGATTTTTTTTCCAGGTTTTCTGTGTTTTGGTCGAAAAGTCCGATTTATTGATTTTTATTCTTTATTCAACCGAGAGTTTTTTTCTAGAAACGATATGGATTGTGTAGTTTTTAAAAGAAAAAAAAAATCTATAGTTCGATCTCGATTTCTATGCTTTTGGGGTTCAAGATTTTCAAGAAACTAGATCAATTTTGTGGATTTCTGTATTTTTGGTTAAAAGTTTCGATCTGTGATAATTTCAATGAAATTGTTATATTTTCTCCTTCTATTTATTTGTTAGATCCGATTAAAGATGAACTATTTTCTATTCTCATCAGAAACTTCGTTTAAGGAACTTAAGAATTATATGTTTAATTAAGCGTCCTCTAATGGATTGTTTTTTTTTGTTTGCAGTGATTTGCTAATTGGCAGGCTATCTTGAAGAAAACATGCAGGGTTATGAAGATGTAAGCAATCCCATGATTTTTTTTTTGTTTATTCCTTTCATCGAATTCACGTTTAAGCTTCTGTTTGATATAATAAAGCATATACATGTTCAACATGTTATAATTCAGGAGTTTGATGATGAAGCTGGCTATGATGACTATTACAGCGGTGATGAGTATGGGGATGAGGAGGAGGAGGAAGAAGAAAGACAACCTCCTAAGGAAGAATTAGAATTTCTTGAATTGCGCCAGAAGTTGAAGGAAGAAAAGAGGAAGGCCTTGGGTAAAGGAAGTTCTAATGTTCAATCTTCACAAGTGAGAAGAAGAAAACTTCCTTATAACGAGTATGTGCTGGCTAATTACATTTTTTTAATTATTACTGTATACTCAGATTGTGTTTTAGTATTCAGCAATTTGTGTTTTCTCTTCTGCAGCTTTGGTTCCTTCTTTGGTCCTTCACAGCCTGTTATTTCGTCAAGGGTTATACAAGAAAGCAAATCATTGTTAGAAAATGAGTTACGGACTGCTAAGATGTCTAATTCAACCCAAATTGTATGTGCTTTTGGTCTTTGTTGCACATTGTGTTTAACCATTTAAGTTTCGATTTGCTAATATAATTGTTTGTGGGGTGCAGAAGAGAAGACCTGTTCCAACCAGTGGTTCAGGCACCAAGAACGTATCACAAGAAAGACGGCCTAAAGTTGTGAATGAGGTGAGAAGAAAAGTTGAGACTCTTAAAGACACAAGAGACTATTCCTTTTTGTTTTCTGATGATGCGGAGCTTCCTGTTCCAAAGAAGGAATCTTTGCCTCGATCTGGGTCTTTTCCTAATTCTGGTATGTTGCCCCTTTAGAAACTTGTTTGCCATTTGTGGTCTTTAAGCATACCATTTTCATGGAGATAACTTATACAGGTTTTTTGCTGATGTTCAAGAGGCTCGATCTGCTCAATTATCTGCGAGGCCCAAACAGTCATCAGGTGTCAATGGTAAAACTGCTCATGCCCCTACTCGTGAGGAGAAGAGACCTGTTTCAGCGAATGGACATTCAAGACCGTCTTCCTCTGGCATTCAAATGAATCATTCAAGGCCGTCTTCCTCAGGCAGTCAAATGCATAATACAAGACCAGCTTCCTCTGGTGGCCAAATGCAGTCAAGAGCTGTGTTGGGCAGACCTTCCTTAGGCAGCCAAATGCAGAATTCAAGACCGTCTTCTGCTGGTAGCCTAATGCAGCAAAGGGCTGTGTCCGCAGGCAGCCAAAGACCAGGTTCCTCAACAAACCGTCAAGCACCCATGAGGCCACTAGGTTCAGGTTCCACTATGAACGTTCAATCAGCTAACCGGAACAGCCAACTGAGTTCCAGATCAGATTCCCAAAGATCAGCTCTTGCGAAAGTGCCAGTGGATCATAGGAAACAGGTGAGTAGTAGCACTGGAGTCGGTCCTGGTCGGTCATCGGCCATGGCAAGACCTATGCCATCTAAGAGTTCACTGGAAAGAAAACCGTCCATGTCGTCGGGAAAGAGTTCTCTTCAAAATGGTCAGAGACCGTCCTCATCAAGACCAATGCCATCTGATGCTAGGCAACGGGTAGTAGAACAAAGAAAGGTTTTGCGTGCCATGGACACACCCAGAATGATACCAAAACAGTCGGTACCTATGTCGAGGCACCAGGTATCATGATCATGGTTTTTCACATCTGTCTCTCTTATGTCCTTTAGCAAAGACACTAATTTTGGCAAGTAATATGTGCAGATGATGAGTAAAGCAGCGCCTAAGAGACCTCCATCGCGAGATATAGATCATGATAGGAGGCTGCCAAAGAAGAAAAAGCCAGCAAGGTCAGAGGATGAAGAAGCATTCGACATGCTTAGAAAATTGTTGTAAGTAGTGTTTTAAATATTCTTGCAGTCTCTCAAAATCCAGTACATTTGAAATGCTTTTGAGGGGGGGTATCTTGATACATAAATGTTTCAATTTTCAGACCGTCTAAGCGTTTCGCTGAGTTTGACGACGATGACATAAACATGGAAGCAGGATTTGAAGATATTCAAAAGGAGGAGAGAAGAAGGTATATATTGTGTTGACAAGTTTCGGTTGATATAGGTTGATTAAGAATATAGCTAAACAGACCCATGTTGAATTGTGAAATGCAGTGCAAGAATAGCGAGGGAGGAAGATGAAAGGGAACTTCAGCTCATAGAGGAAGAAGAAAAGAGAGAAAGAATGAGAAAGAATAGGAAACGATGAGTCGTTAGAAGACTTTTTTTTTTCTTTATTATATTTTAGGACTTGACATTTTTTTCTTATGAAATTAAGGATCTTTTGTTCTTGGAATTGTACAATTAGTAATAAGCTGGTGGAAATGTTCCAAGATGGTAAAAGCTTTGATTATTTTGAAAGGATGATAAAGAAAAAGAGAAGAAAAGAGAGAGAATTTCTTTACTAATTTCAACCTTTTGCAGCTGAGGTCAAGTAATATGGATTTTAGTGATGCTTTGTGTTTTCCCGTTTTCTCCAAAAGTAGTTAGGCTCGATTTGTTTGCCATGAAAAAACTAGGAATCAGTAAGCATGATTAAGTAAAATAAAGTTTTACAATTACAATTTTGGATTTCTTAAAAAGATAATTAAGTAAAATTGTATAATAGTTGGGTGAGTTAGTTTTAGGGGAGAGATTTTCGGAGAAAGCTGTCAGGAGAACAAAAAGGCGATTTCAACAAATTAATGACGGATTCCTCGCAAGGAATCTCCGGTGACGGAAAACCAAAGGAGATGGACCGGAGAGGAGTCTCTGGTTCTGATGAAGCTGATCATGGTGTTTCTAAGGATGGGGAGGAAGTTTCGGAAACAGGGGAGGCGTCAGAGGGGTCTGTTTCAGTTTCGAAACGGAAGGAAACTTTTTCATCGGTGGTTGCTCGATCATCGAAACAAGGGAGACGTGAGGTAATCATTGAGGAGGGTGATGGTGGATCGTTCAGTATGATCCCTTCGGATGTTTTCGCGGATTCAAAGCCGCTTTGGTCAGAACTTTTGGTGGGTCGTTTTGTTGACAAGGCCCCACCGATTCCTATTATTCATAAGATAGTGAATCAGATTTGGGTGTTGGGACGAAAGAACGTTAAGGTTGATGTGTTCTGAATGAGCTCTACTTCTGTAAAGTTTCGGATTAAGCACCAGGGTATTCGAGACAAGGTTTTGGGCCATGGTTCTTGGAATATCGCTGGAGTTCCTATGGTTATTGAGAAGTGGGCTCCGAAATCTGAGATTGAGGAGGAGAAGGTTAAAGTGGTGCCACTTTAGGTCACAATGAAGAACATACCTCGCTCTTTGTTTCATGAAAATGGGTTTTGGTATCTAGCAAGTGTTTGATGAAGTGGCGGATCCATGTTGTAGGGTGGGGTAGCACTTGCACTCAGTGAAATTTAAGAAACCTTGTAGTGACATGTACAAACTAAATGAAATTGGCAATTTGGTCAGCATATATCAAGTAATATAGTCACAGAGACAGGTTCGAGTCCTATGAAGAACCATTTTGCACCCATAACTTTTTAGCAAAATTATTTTGCACCCACTAATATTTTTTGCTGGGTCTGCCACTGGTTCAGATCAAAGGAGGGATTGGATGTTTTGATTGAGTTTGAGTACCCTTGAGTGTCATACAAGTGTGATTTATGTAACAAATGGGGTCATACTCCAAATCTTTGTAAAAAGAAGAAGGATATGACTAAGGATGTTGTTACTACTGAGAAGGAGATATCCGAGCTCCCTTTGATCCAAATGGAGAGGAATGATGAACTACAAAATATATGTTTTTTAAAAAGATATATGTTCTTTTAGGAAATTCTAAGTTTACCTTCAATAGATACCGTGAGTTGTTTTCCACATCCATCTCTCCCAAATAACTACAAAAACAATTCAAAATCACTTCAATTACAAAACTTAGAGTTTCTTCGTTTCTATAAATGGTGTATTGACCAAGAAAAAAATAATTGGGTAAAGTGTAATCCACCCAATAAATATGATATATATGTATGAGTTTATTTTGATAAATATCACTTTTTTTTTAGTGTTTGTGAGAAATACTATTTTGTGGTTTTCGAGACCGTTGACTGTGTATAAAGACCATTTTGTTCTTTTGGTCAACGATTACCTCCCTGGTAAATGCTCTGTTTACCGATATGTTTTTGGTAAATCGTATTCGGTCAACGATTTCAGGAATTTTTTTTTGGTAATTTCGTCTCGGTAAACGACAAAATGTGTATATGTCAGATACATCCGAGTCAACAGTGCTATTTTTCATAAGATTTGAAGAGAGAAGTAGTATCTCTCATAATTGATTCTATATGTATATATATTTTAAGTTTTTTGGAATTATAAATAAAACTGGAATCTACTTTGATTTTAATTTCATTTATGAAAATTATTTAATTGGGAAAGAGGTAGTAAAGGTATGGTTGATTGCATCCTCACAAATATCTGCAATCATCCTTTTTAGTAACAATATGAGTGAACTAAGTTGTACCGGAAATTTCGTACCATCTTCAAACATCTTTCCTAAAATAGAATGAAAATGTTGTACTAGAAAGAAAAAACCAAAAAATGGGATAGATAGATAAGATCTGTTCTTGCCACGCTTCCCAATACATGTATCCATTTTGAATTCATCTGCTTCATTCTGCCTTTTTTTACCCTTTTCCTAGTTCTTCTCAGTGATCGCATAATCAGACCTCAATTTCAGCATCTATGGATCCAACCCAACGTATAGCGCGAGTCTCTGCTCATCTGAATCCTCCTTATCATAATGATCAGGTTGAATTTCGTTGATTTCTATGAAAATTTCTGTTGGTCGAATTTGTTTCCTGTGTTTGATCCGATTTCGGTGATTTGGGTTCAGATGGTTGCTGGGTCAGGTTTGAATCGGTTGGGTTGTAGGGCAAAAGGTGGTTCACCCGGATTCAAAGTGGCGATACTTGGAGCAGCTGGAGGGATTGGTCAGCCTCTTGCTATGTTGATGAAGATGAATCCTTTGGTTTCGCTTCTTCATCTCTATGATGTTGCCAATGCTCCTGGTGTTACTGCTGATATTAGTCACATGGACACCGGTGCTATCGTAAGTTGTCAATGTTTAGGCTTTTGATAGACATTCTTTCTTTTGTTATGTTTTGGAGGCTATGCTTTGAAATTGGCACTTAGATAATGGTATAACAGGGATAAACTAGCTCAAGTTTGTATTTTTTCTCAGGTTCGTGGATTCCTCGGGCAACCGCAATTGGAAGAAGCACTTACGGGTATGAATCTTGTGATTATACCTGCTGGTGTTCCGAGGAAACCAGGGATGACTAGGGATGATCTATTCAATATTAATGCTGGGATAGTGAAGACACTCTCTGAGGCTATATCCAAATGTTGTCCTAAAGCAGTTGTGAATATAATCAGTAATCCTGTGAACTCCACTGTGCCTATCGCTGCTGAGGTTTTTAAGAAAGCCGGCACTTTTGATCCCAAAAAACTTATGGGAGTCACTATGCTTGATGTTGTGAGAGCTAATACGTTTGTGGTATGCACTCATACTTCTCTCTACTTTATTGGCTTTGCTCCTTTTTAGTCTTTAGTAGGAATCAAACGAGAACTCGGTTAATCTCATGAGGTTAGGATGGCGTGTTCTATTGTCGATTGGAACTCAATTATCTTCTTCTTTGTATCTTTTGTTTTAAACAGGCGGAAGTAATGAGTCTTGATCCCCGTGACATTGATGTTCCAGTTGTTGGAGGACACGCAGGGGTTACAATCTTGCCGCTGCTTTCTCAGGTTTGAGATGATTCACATGGAATCCATCGTCCTGTTTGTTCAAAGCTGATCTTATATGCTCTTGCAACAGGTGAAACCTCCTTGCTCATTCACTCAAAAGGAGATTGAATATCTCACAGACCGCATCCAAAATGGTGGCACTGAAGTTGTTGAGGTATAAGCCAATCTTTCAGCTTACTTTGTTATTTTAACATGGAGACAAAATGTGCATTTACCATTTAATCAAATTTGCAGGCTAAAGCTGGGGCAGGTTCTGCAACACTATCCATGGTAGGTGTTCATTGTACCATGTGCAGTTTCAGATAAAGCCCAGATTTTGATTTATGTTTCAATCACTCAACAAATTGAATGTAAAAGCACAGGCCTATGCAGCAGTGAAGTTTGCAGATGCTTGCCTCAAGGGTCTACGAGGGGATGCAAACATCATTGAGTGTGCATTTGTGGCATCTCATGTACAGTCCCTCTTAAAGTCAACTGTATAATATTATATTTTCCAATATATAGCTTAAGCATTAACTATATAAACGTATAAACTTTGTCTTATACCTCATACAGGTGACTGAACTTCCCTTCTTCGCATCAAAGGTGCGTCTGGGTCGATGTGGGATAGACGAAGTGTATGGTCTTGGACCATTGAACGAATATGAGAGGTAAAAGTGGAAATCTTGATCTGACCTAATATGTTAATATATGACTAGACCGGTTCATATTAGTTATTTTCTCTCTTTGTTTTGCTGTTTGATCAGGATGGGATTAGAGAAGGCAAAGAAAGAGCTCTCAGGAAGTATAGAGAAAGGTGTTTCCTTTGTGAAGAAATAAAGACACTTGAAGATACTGATAGTTCTGGAATAAGAACAGTGCCTCGCAATAAAAGCTATGGCGGGGTTTTCTTGTAATCCGACCTTAGAGATTGAAGAAAC
Source organism: Physaria fendleri (assembly GCA_036630335.1). Classification (NCBI taxonomy): domain Eukaryota; kingdom Viridiplantae; phylum Streptophyta; class Magnoliopsida; order Brassicales; family Brassicaceae; genus Physaria; species Physaria fendleri. The sequence goes on along the minus strand of CM071720.1, from coordinate 21,727,496 downwards.
TCATCTCCCAGTGCCTCGCAATAAAAGCTATGGCGGGGTTTTCTTGTAATCCGACCTTAGAGATTGAAGAAACTCATCTCCTCTATGTTCTTAGAAAGTTGGAACAGGGCAATAACTTTTTCTTCGTACTTTCGTCAAGTGGTTTGTTTCGTATCAACCGTTTATAAAATCGAAAGGTTTAAACTTAGAACTGTGTCACATGAGGCGATATACAGTTATTCTTAGGATTTTGTGGAGTTTAAAGTGATGGTTTTCAAAGATTCAGGAGTTTAAATCCTTTTATTTATGTAGGTAAAATTGATAAAATATTAGGTATATCACCAAGGGACATTAAGAAGGGATTGTATTCAGTTCTAAGCACTGCTGGGTGAAGAACTCGATGAAGTTTTTTTTTTGAGGAGAAACAAAGCTCAAGTTAAACAGTTCACATAGTTTTATTACACAGAGGCAAAAAAGCAAATGTTCACAGGCGAAGATATATTGGCTAAATTCCTCAAGTTGCCTAGGTGTCAAGAGTTATGCAAAATAACTAGGTGCTAATTCTACAAAGGCACTTTAAATAGTTGTGGATAGTTGTTGGCAGAGAGGGTATAGATGAAGTTCAAAAGTTTGTTGAATATGGTAGATAACATTGATTCCACAGAGACCAAGGGTAGATAACATAAGTCTATTTCAAACCAAATATCACTTTGTATATCTTGGTTGATAGCTGGGATATTAAAGAAACTTCTACCAAGGATGATCTCTAACAATCGGTCTGCATTTGTTAAAGAAATGTGTTGCTTACTAGTGAACTAGTAAAGGGATTTAATAGGACTAAGGGTACTCAGAAAGGTGCGCTGTAAGTACAGTTCAAGAAAGCTTTTTGATTTTGTGAACTGGAAATTTGTGACTCGTCTATTACAAGAAATGAATATGTCTATGTCGCATGGTTTATTAAAAACGGATATAGCGTCATACTCCATTAGAGTGAATGGTGAAAACTATGTGGTCATATCAAAGGCGCATTGCCAATGGATTGAGACTATGAGATGCCCTCTGTTGTTTTTCTTGCCATGCAAATTTTTTGGTTAACACTCTCACGTCCTATTCCCAAAATTTTCAATTTCTAACTCTAGATATTTCAAAACTCAACTGATTTCAATTTCAAGTTACAAAATAATTCTAAACAATTAAACTAACACTTATATAACATCAAGTTGAACCATCTAACACCCTAGCATCATCAAAATTCAAAAATTCCTCAAGAACACAATTATTGGATTTTACAAAATTAAGCTCATACTGTTGAGATTCGATGCAAATGAGTGATAGAAACCGGAAGCGGTGAAATTCTAATGAGTTTAGAGCCTTTATGCACTATATTTGGTTAAGATTTGAGGATTTCATGGGAATTTTTTCGAGAGGTTCGACAGTTGGACGGTTTGTTTTTTTTAGCATGCTTGTTCGAGCACATCACGATTTATGTAAAACACGTACTTGGATAGGGCTCGAGCGAGCCGAGCGGTGTGAGACTTACCTGGCCCGACCAAGCAGCCGCAAAATGCTCGGTTCCAAAAAAATCCGCTTTCTTGGTTTTGTTCCCGTTATTTCTCATAACTTGTTTTGATAGGTTGTTTCTTCACACCCAATATGTACACTAAAACTAAAGCTAAAAATTAAAAACAAAATCTCTAATATTTACAGACTGACCAATGAGTTGCCTCCTATCCAGCGTATATTTTATGTCATAAGCTAGATGCAGCTCCTTCTCACGTGGAAGCGGGATTCTCTGAGACCAACATCTCGGGAATTCTTCTCAGGACGACGACACTAGCACAGTGGGTTTTAGTGATGGCTTGATATCTCTCAGAAAACCACTACCTTAACTTCACAAACCTTTGGGAATTTTGTTGTTCGGCTCGTATGCACCATCTTTTCTAATGGATGATGAGATTACGTTGAAAAAAGAAAAGAAAACTGGATTTCTAAAAGTTTATCAATCTAAATTGCAGATTCAACAACACAGTAAGAGCTTGTGTTTTTTCACCGACAAACAAAAAAAAAAAAAACAAATGTGCATTTGTACCATTATATAAATACCATTCTTTTCCCCAAAGGTAAAAATAAATAAATTCAAACATAAAAATCTTCTAACAAGGAAAAAAGGGAAGAGAAAATATCCAAATTTTTTTCTCGAATCGACTTTTTTTTTTTAAAAATGTATCATAAGAGAAGGAACTCATAGTCCTTTCCCATACCTTATTATATATGCACACGCAGAAGATGGCATTTTCGGTAATTTAAAAACATCAATCAATCACTCGTCTTCGTTTCCGTCGAGAGTGAAAGTGAAAGGAGCAAACTTGTAACCATCACCTTCGTAAAACTTGTTCTGGTACTCCACCCAGTGAAGACGCAGTGCGTGGAGGAACGCACTCAATGTCTCCATCACCAGAAGCACTCCCACTGTTGCAAATATGAACACTATGATTCCAACTATCAGGATTAATATGTTGTTGAAACCCCATGCCATTAGGAGCACCTTCTCATAGAACACTGACGACAACTCTGAGTGCGCCAGACTGAATAACAATTTTAGCAAAACATACTGATTAGCCATGACATTCCCCATGTACTCACAAACTAATGTATTACAAAGATTTGTATTTTGTACCTTAGCGCCCAGAGACGAAGATAAGAAGCAGTGTTTGAAACAGCTCCAAGCACAAACTCAATGGTGTGAATGAGTTGGTGCACAAAGATTTCGCTGAACTCGAACTCTTCGTGTCCATGGCCTCCTCCCCCATTTGTTTCTACTTGAAGACTCTCATCTGTTTCTTCAAGCTGTGCGTATGACTGACCTTGATGTCTCTGGAGAAATCAAATTTCACATTACATATTTCAATATGGACGGCTTTAGATACATTCGAGAGGAAAGGGACTCACAGCTTCATGTTGTTTCTTCAGGATGAACGGCTTTGGCAATAACATCCACGGAACAGAAACCAGAGCCAGAAAGAGGAATGTGAGCTGGAATAGGATATGAATTAGATGAGACTAAAGTATAAGATTATTTTCATACAGAGAAAGTGCGTAGTTATGTATCAATCCAAACCTGTACTATTTTCTGGTTAGGGAAAAGTTGATTCTCTCCTAAATCATCCATAGGGCTCAGAAACATGTAGATCATCACGTGATATAAATCTGCTTGAGAACCAGTGCACCATTTTATGATGATGAGGACAGAAAGATATCCAAATAAGCAGTTCAAGAATATCATCTGGGGTACGAACTGGAACCTGGAAACATGTGATATCAGGTAATTATGATTAAGACAGACTTTATGTGCTAGGGAGAGGATCAAGGAACTGGGAGGAGTAGGTAATGATCAGGGAAAACAATTGAATACCCACCACACGTTTACTGCACTTTTGAAGAATTTTGCATTAAAGAAGCTCATTATGATTCCAAGGTTCATTTGTGCAACTCCAAGAAGAATTGACATTTTCATCTTAAGTGAATTCAGGAATGGTAGCTCACTGCGGGTACCATGCCACACAGGATCCACGCCAAATGGATAAGTGTCTCGAGTTTTGATCAAACCAATTGTAGTAGCCTCACTGAACAAGAGAGAAGAAGACCGAAACTCAGAATCGTAAATAACTTCCTCAAATGCAATTTTTAAGAAAGGGTTTGAGAACAATTTGACATACCTGCAGGATACATCACGGCATTCGTATGCTGAGCTCGCAAACAATGGGTATGGTATAGAGAAGAACTCGTTGTAGATTAAACCAGTGTATATTGAGAAGAGTGACATCATAAAAATGACATAACGGCCACCAAAAGCCATTTCCATAATATCCCCTAGTTTCTGTTGTCAGGAAAAAAGAATTGATGGTTCACCATCTAGAACTTGCAAGAAACCAAACTTATACTGTGCTCAATCAGAAAATAGATGCTTTCAATTAGGGATAGTACCTGGCTGGAAAGTTTCTTTTCTCTCACTATTAAATACATAGTTGCAAGCAGCAGGCAGATTCCATGACCCCAGTCACCAAACATAACAGCAAACAGGAAGGGAAAGGTAACAATTGTGTATACAGTAGGATTTGCCTCCTGATATTTGGCCACACTGAAATGTAGTGAATAGTGATCAGAGGAGATCCATAAAACTCAAGAGACGAACAGTAGGCACAAATGGACATTGCTCGAGAAAAATAAAGTAAAGCAAGAAATGCTGTTTCTTTCAAACTAAACTGAGAATAGAAAAACAAATTAACTAGTATCCGTTAATCCTAAAAATGTTACTTATTATCAATCCTATGTCTAATTTCCTATTTCCTAAACAGCAGATGAAGCTCAAAAAAGATACTTACCCGTATGCATCAACAATTTCCTGGAAGGCAGTAGTAAATTTGTTAGTGCGGAAAAAAGTTGGAGGCATCTCTTTGGTCCTTAGGACTTGGAAAATTGATCCAACTTGAGAATTGGAGTCAACGGCAGCACGCTGCAATGCATCTTGAATCTGTAGATGCAAAACTTTAAACTCACTATGGAACTAGTAAATATGCAACAATTTTAACTATATTCAACCAAAATAACTCACTTCTGTTGCTGCAAATACAGGACTCCAGCCTTCACCCACAAGGCACTTCTTAGTCACATCAAGACTAAGCATGTTCAAGATGTGATAGATGGATTTTTCTTTGCGAACCTGGCATAGACAAGGAATAATGACTACAATTGATAATTGATTTTAACTAACACTGAGCACTCTGCTAGACAAAAAAAAAAGCTCCAAATAGGATAATACCTTGAGGTTCCATAGCTCAAATTTATCTCCAATGGTTTCCAAAAGAATGCTGCGATGATCCAACCCAGCACTTATGGTAGTTTTAAGCTCTGATAACCGACCTGAAACCTGGAACATTTGAGAAGACGAAACAACGTTAGTAGTCTCTGATAGTATATTATCATCAATATAGCGAGCAGATGATCACTGGCTTGATATGTTCTCTCCCATGAATGTTAACCACGTATGCACAAAGGGATCAAAGCCAAAGAAAGCTCCATATTAACATGGACCACAAAAAGGTACAAGGAAGGTCCCTAACATGCTTTTCTCCTCACTTTCATCACAGACTACTTACTGCGAGGATAAAATCCACAATGACTAGAAACAAAAGTTAGTAAGTGCAATCACCAAAAGCATTATGCAGAGAATATCTATAAATCACATTAACTGTTGGGCATTATTCAGAAGAATTGACTAAAGCTCATATAACTAAGCAAATAATTATATGACTATGAGATATATGACAAACTGCGGCATCACTCATATATACGAAGACAATACATACCTCAGTCATCATTTGAGCTTGTCTGCCTAGGTCTTCGCTGAAAGGGTAGCGATTGGCACCAAAAGCTTCACATATCTTAAGAATTTTGCTTTTTGCTCTTTCCCCAGAATAGAAGACAACAAATACATTTTTCTCAGCCTGTAACATTATATTCTACCACAAGTCAATTCCTCGCAGAAGCAAACAAAATAGCATGTGCATATGAGAATGAAGTAAAAATATGAATTTTAAACTTTAGCTTGCGCGTGCCTATGTGGAAATAGATATTATTTACAGTAAGAACGTAACTGAAGTCCCACAATAGAAAAAAACTGCACTTATTATGACTAGGAGAGTCTACGAGGAGAACATAAGCAGCTAACCTTCTCCCCAGAGTTGGGATCAACAACAGACTCCTCAATCACAGACTGTCGAATAAAGATGTTGCCCCTAGTTGCACGAAATAGGATCCTTTCGAACACCATAGACTTTTCACGAGGTACTAGGCCAGTGAGGAATCCAAGCTTTACTTGCTTTGTTGGATCAACAGACTTCTCCTGTTAAAGGGGAATGTTTGTAACGCTATATTCAGAAAACACAACTTGAAGAAAGAAAGCAGTGGCAGATTTCATACTTCCTGCAACAAAGGAGCCTCTAGGACGTCTGCACCACCTTGTTGTGTTTCTATCTCACTTTGTTGAGCGGTAGCACTTCTATGAGCTGAAGCAAAAAACTCACCAGCCTAAAAACCAAAATACCCACATATGAGTATAGGACAAGATGCAAGACACATCCAACGCTTTGACGAAAGCAGTTGTAAATTTGCATTTGGCAATGTAGAAGACACACTAATTAAAAATTTCTGGAACAAATATTATATATAGTGTGTGATAGCCTTAATATATACTTTTTTTTCTCAGGTAAATATATTTACAGAACCAGAAAACTATTTAATGAGTTACAATCCAAATCAGTCAAACTAAGACTCTACATGGAAGACCATGAAGCATCTAGTTATACATTTGATTTAAGTAAAATGAAAAGACATTACCTTCTCGAGAACGAGTTTGTACTCCACAAGTTCATTATAAGACCGTTGCAATTTGTCATTATTAGCATTGATTTCAACTAGTTCAGCTTCTAGCTCTCCAAGCTTTACCTGAAAAGGAGGAAGAAGAAAGAGTATAAGCATGAAGTAACAAAGTAAAATGTCCCAAAATCAAAGCCATGTATACCTCTATATCATCAAAATCAATATCATTTTCTTTGTCTAGGAGAGCTTTGGGAGTGACTCCAGCCTTTGACATTTGGTCTCTAAAGAAACGTATCGTTCGTGCCATCTCTCCACATCTTTTTATCTTCATCCATCAAACAACAAGAGAAAATAAGTTCATCATTTATAATCTTTGATTTCTACACACAAAAAGTTGGGCATAGCAATAACAATAATTTCACATTCACATAAAACAAGAACTTACCTGAGCAGCATAAGTCCGTTGAAATGGGCTCTTCTCAGAATTAAGCTGGAATCAACATCACAAATAGACATATAAGAAGAAAAAAGAAGTCACATAGATAAATAACTCACTTCTTCACAAACAACAAGAGCATTTACAAAAAGATCTTAAGGGAATCTAAAGACAATGATTCAACAGATACCGATTGCAACGGACACGATCAGAGGGAAAGAGAGAGTATACTGTATGAACGTACATCTTTGAACTGAACGAGACCGAGATCGCCAAGATAAGAGACGGTAAGATGAGCAGATTCCATAGGAACAATAACCTGAACGAGTTGCATCGGCTCTGACCGCATCAGATCCATCGGTGGACAGCAACCACCACCACCTTGATTCTCCGCCATATCTACGGAAGCTTGATCAAATACGAATGTCTCGGAGGAAGAAGATCTCGGATTCGTAATCCTCTCTCCCTGTCTGAGTGGATCGATGAGCTAGAGGACAATTTGAGGAGGGAGAGGTGATTTTGTTGTCGACTCGTGATAGTTGTTACTGCCACGTATTCTCCTGTAATTTTTAACCGTATGATTAATTGGGGTTGTGATTTCTGGAATTACCTTTTTGTCCCTGTTTCACTATTGGTCTCATTGTGGCACAGAAAACGGTCTCATCAGGTTCGGACAATACGAATTGGGAAAACCTACAGTATGAATAACATATCTGTGCTAGTACATACCTAGACAATCGATCAGTGAAGTCCGTCATACCTCTACCTGGTCTCCGTCATGTTACAGTTTCGTTGACCCTTTAAACCTAGTTAAACTAACATTATTAGCTGTTAATCCATCAATAAGTCTGCTAATTCGCCAAAACAATGCAATTTAACATAATTCAAAATTATAACTATTAACTACATTACAAAATGATATTGTTTTATAATTCTAGACAAATTAGATATTAAGGTTCCTAACAACAAAATAACGATCTCACTCAAGAAGCACTCTTAATTTTCAATTGAAATCTCTTTAAATCTTCTCGATGAGAGGTGAGTGAAGATCAAGGACTGAGCAACATCTTCCTCTCTTAGTGGTTGAAGAAGAGGATGTATGTTCTGAAATCTGTGTAATCTCCCTCTAGCGTTAGGAGGACGAACATGAGCGTCGTATGGACTGTGTCCCTGATGAATCCAACATTAAAACTGATAACATCGAGGTCGATAAAGAGACACTTGACATGCTTGCTTCCTTGGGAATGTCTAAATTGTCAGGTTTCATCAAGGTGGATCCGGTCTCTGCTTCTATTGATGGATGTGACTATGGAAGAAGGTACTAGAGTATATAGTAAAATTAATGTGTTAAAACCCTGATTCGTAAAGGCTATTGGCTCAGGCTTCTTTATATTACTAAAATCCTAGCTCTGTCTTATGCTTTGGGCTTTTATAATGGGATTTTGTTAAAGTAGCAACACATTTTAAACACGTGAATAATGTGATTTTTGTGTAATTATCTCAATATCTAATGGTTAATGCAATAGATTTTGTTATTTAATTTCTCTATTTTGAAATGATCTTTGTTAGTTAATGCAATACATTGTTCAATCCTCAAACCTTTAAAATATACAACGATAAAAATATGAATACAACAAATATACTGAGCCAATCAATGTTTTTGTAGCTCCTGTCAGATTACAATTCTCACACCAATGTTTTGGGAAGTAAGATTCTGGATTATTGCTATGCATATCTCCTAAGAACTAAAAGATATGAGAGCAAGTAAGCCTGTGTAACCAGACTATGGAGGCAAATATATTTACAAGCTCCTCAAGATAACAAAATTTTTTTGGTTAATTTGGATATTAATCATTACTAAACTTTAAAAGTTTGAACAATCGAATGAAGTGTCTAACACAATTTGCAAGAAGGTATATGCTTCTTTACGCTGAGGAACTTCTTTTGGTTTAATTACCACAATAGGAGATTGTGCGTGGTTGGTACAGTAGTTGCTTACACTTCCTAGAAACATCCTGCTGTAAGCAAAATTATTGGATTCAACACTAGCGTTTACTCACTTGAAAAACACACAGTAAAAGCCCATATAGGAGATGATAGAGCTATGAGTGAGTAGTCTCCGTAGCAGAGGCATTAGGCTTAGGATTCCGAATACCTAGTGGGCTAAAAAGGAAAATCATTAGTTGATCTCTGTCTATAACAAGTCATGATGTTAGATCCGGTCTGATCACCCAGATGCTGAATCTAGGGTTAATTATAGACTCTTAGCGGAGTCATGGTTCTCTGAACCGTTATAGATGGGCAACTGATTACCAACTCTTTCAATCCTTTCAATCCTCCTCGAGGGCACTCTGATTACCAACTCTGGTTCTTACTCGTGATACGAGGTATCATAATTAGGATTAGAAAATCTTCGTCTTTAGTTGTAATTAATGATTAGGAGAATCTGCCCAATTGTCCTATGAATCTGGTTAAATCTATAGGATGAGAGGTAGTAGATTGCTTGAAGACAACGTAGATGGGGAACTAAAATTAACCCACGAGAGTGATCTGTTAATAAGGTTCTGAATATATCAGACCCATACCATGTAATGCTCTCTATGGTGGTGGTCAACTGCCATGATGTTCCTGGTGGGTTGACCTTGCAAAATCGGAGGGTAGACGGCTACGAACACAAAAGTGGTATAGTCAATATTAGTTTATGAGTTCAAGATCAAAATTAAATTGAACCTGGGTAGTCGAAAGATCCATAGATCGCAAGTCCCTAAAGATAATCCCTAAGTCTCAGCGTTTTATTATTTTATTTTCTTTTTTAGTGATAACATGCAACAACCAACCAAATTCCAGATCATACTAGCTCGAATTAGAAATTGAGAGTGAAGTGTACCATTGTTCCTTGTGGATCGACCCCGCTCGAAACAAAAAGACTACTTAACTGTGCACTTGTAGTAGACGAAAATGTTTAAACTCTCAAGAGCTATACTCTCGGGGTGAAACTCTAGTGTTTTGTTAGATAAACGACAATCAAATTCATGTTTATGGAGAGTATTTGACTTCAGTTGAAGGGGTTATTGGAGATCGATTTCATAGAATTTGGAGTAGTCAATGGTGTTCCAGAGTTTTATATGTGGTCTGACGAGATATTCTCTCTTATTGGGGATTTGATACTGATTAATTGGATGTTTGGTATCTAGGCTTGTCGCTTCTCTCAACAAGAATGAGAACCTTGGATTTTGAGCCTCTTCTTGATAAGATCATATGTCAGATTTGGTCTTGGATGGCTAGAATATTATAAGAGTAGACTGTAGCTAGTTATCTCGATTTTATGCATTATAGCATACTTCTGGATAAGTGCTTTCAGACTTCCTAAAGGTTATGTTATAAAATTGAACCTATGTGCTCCAATTTTATTTTGTCTGGACCATAACTTAATGCATGGAAGGTTAAGGTGGCATGGAAGGATGTCTGCTTAAAGCACTCTGAATGGGATTTGGTTATCAGGGATCTTAATGAAGTTAATAATGTCAGTTTTCTCAATTTGATGTGGCAGATCGTTTCGGTTTAGTATTCTCTAGTGTTTCTTGGTTATGGAAAAATTTGATCAAGGAAAGTTCTTTCTAGATAGTAAAAGAATCGTCCCTGGTAAGTTCTTGGGTAGAGGAAGTTGCTTAAGTATAGACACATGGCAAGATAACTTCATGGTGTAGAGATAAGAGATGGTAGAGACGTCTCTTTTGGCATGATCCTTGGTCTTCTCTTGGATCATTTTACCAACTCTTGGGGGATAGGGGTCTTATTGATTTGGGTATCCGGAAGGAATATACTCTAGCGACTGCTTTAGAGGTTTATCAGTGGAGGCGTTTTCAAATGCCAACCCTATATTTTGTCATGAACCTATCGAGCTGAATCGTACTAGAATTCTAGTACACTCTCATGATATACATGTGTGGCGCTTCATGGTGATACAAGCAAAGAATTTGCATCAACTTGGGATTTCATTCGTATGCGCCAACCGAAAGTCACTCTGCACAATGTTGTTTGGTTTAGTGGGTGCACTCCTAAATTTTTATTCAAGACATGACTAGCAGTATTGGATAATCTCTCAGACGAACCTTCAAATAAAGGAATAGAAACTTATCACAAGAAAAAAAGAATGGAATTTTAACTTTGATCCTAAATGCCATTTTTGTGCGTGTGAAGAAACAAAAATTCAGATTTTTTTTTCTTGTAGGTACTATAGAATAATTTGATAAGCCGTCACTAAAGGACTTCTTGCAACAAAATACTCGTAGGACTTGACCAGCATACTCACGACTTTATCTCATTCAGACGGGACATTGACATGGAGTTTCTTGGCATGCTATCTTTTTCAGACGACAATATATCATATATGGAGGGAGCTGAACACAAAGTTAGAGATGCATTATGCAAGTTTCCTGATCCAGTGGAGAGACAAGACTATCACTATCAGGAACACACTAGTAAAAAAAGGTTATTGTGACGATTTTTTTTGTCACAATAAATATAATTTTGTAACAATATGATCATTTAAACATGTCAAAAAAAAAAATAAATATGATCATTTGTGACGAAATTGTGACGATATGAAAACGGTTGCAATAAAATCGTCACAAATTCGATTTGTGACGATATGAAAACGGTTGCAATAAAATCGTCACAAATTCGATTTCGTAACAAAAACGTAACACGGTTGTGACGTATATATGTAGTAACTACATTGTCACATTTTGTGACGATATATTAAAGTGACTAAATTGTCATGATTTACGACTAAAAAGTTTGTCGCGCAATCGTTATAATTTGTGACTATTTCTATTGTCTCAATTTCGTCACTTTTTGTGACAAACATATAGTTTCAAAAAAAATAGAACTGATGACCTCCAGTGATATCAGCGACTATCGTCAATAGTGTGTGGAATGACTCGTAGATTAAATCAAAAAATTATGTATTATGTTGTCATCCAACTACTTACCTCAAAGCACATTTACAAGCACCTAACCACTATACCACATTAACATTTTGGTAGTCTTTTGATTTAATATCAATATAACTTCTTATGTTATTCCGACTAATTTTCCACCAACTAATTTTCCACCAAAAATTTTGAATAAATAAAAACCAATCTAAATTTTCACAAAATTCCAACAAAATTTATTGAAAAATTATAAACACTCTTAATTCCACCTAAATTCTAGTCAAAATTTTGACCAAATTTACTTAGTAACTAATGTTTAGTCACAATAAAGTCAGAAAAATTTACTTAGTAACTAATGTTTAGTCACAATAAAGTCAGAAATAGTGACAACTGAATACGTCACAAGTTTGTAACAAATTTGTGACAATATATCTGGTCATAAAATTGTTGTTTAGTCACAATAAAGTCAGAAATAGTGACAACTGAATACGTCACAAGTTTGTAACAAATTTGTGACAATATATCTGGTCATAAAATTGTCAGAGTTTGTTACATATGCAAATTTCATCACTATTTTGTAAGAGATTTCATCACTATTTTGTAAGAGATTGCTACGAATTGTGTTACGCATATTTTAGAGATTTCATCACTATTTTGTAAGAGATTGCTACGAATTGTGTTACGCATATTTTTCGTCACAATTTTGTGACGAAATTTTTACAAATTTGTGACAGAAAAAAATAGTCACTTTTTGTATCTAAAAATATCACAAATTTGTTACGAAAAATATACGTAACAGAATTCGTCACAATAACTCATTTTTTTACTAGTGAGGATACTTCCTCTGTGGCCTCTTCATCCAACACAACCACAAGCTTTGCAACCTTTACCTCAACACACCACCAACCACCACCTATACTAACAAAACGCTAGGACTTACAAAACACCTACACTTCCCAAACCTCTAGACTCACTACACTGCTAGAGACTTCTCTGCTACCCTTAACCCTCTAGACTTACTAACACTAGAGACCTCTAACCCACAACTGCCTAGACTTACAGAATGCTAGATAACTACCCAAACAGACAACAGAACCACAAAAATCACGCAACAAGCACGACCCCTAGACTTACTTCTAGGATTACTTATAGCTAACAAGAAATTCAGGCAAAACAAAGCATACCGCACAAAGATACCACACAATCAATCAAAGGATTAGAATCTACTTACCTTCTTTTATGTCCATGTATACACACATAGGTAAATGCCTCAACACTCAGCATATACACACATGATATACCGGTTATTTAACCGTTTTCTATCTCATTTTTCGTTGTTTTTAGAATAGTTTTGTTTCCTTTTTGTTTTCTATTAATAAATTTTCAGGTGAAATACGAGTTCGAGAGCTGATATTCCAAAAGGGAAGAGAAAACAGAAATCAAGCACTTTAAGGACTATGGATACATTCAGAGGCTTAGGTGCCCTGAAGGCAATCAAGATTATAAGATTTCTAAAGATTTCGAGAAGATTCCAAGAGATGCTCACAATTTGGTCGGGCTCTGTCCTAATTTCAACGGATCATCTGCTTACTTGCGGACCAAGCAAAACGCTTCGAGAAAGACATAGGAAGCGAGTGAATCCATGAAATTCACTTGGGCTCTGTTAAGGCGGCATAATTCGAAGCTATGTTTAAGGCATACACACTCGCCCAAAGTGGATAAGCACGGGAAAGATCTGGAATTAGGATTTTCTTTGTGAAACCGAGCGAATCATATTAAATTCGCTCGGGTGCTAGTAGACCTATGAAGATTCTCGATCTCCTCTCTGCCCCTATAAATAGAGGCTCTATAAACTCATTGTAATCATTCAAAAATCTCACAGAAGTGACGAAAACTTAATAAAAAGGTTGTTTCCCTTATATTTTGGTTTCTGCTTAGGTTAGGAAATCCCTCTAGGGATTGGGGAGATGCTCCTCTAGGGCTAAGGTCCCTTCCTCTTTGCCCCTATAAATAGAGGCTTTCTAAACTCATTGTAATCAATCAGAAACGACAAATAAGTGACGAAAAGTTAATAAAAGGTTGTTTTCTTATATTTTGGTTTCTGCTTAGGTTAGGAAATCCCTCTAGGGATTGGGGAGATGCTCCTATAGGGCTAAAGTCCCCATGAAAGTGAGTAGTCTCTCCAGTAGGGGGAATAAGGTTCTGTCCCTAAGGGTTTAAACCCTAGATCTATAGATCTGTCGCGAATAGATGAGATAATGCCTTCAAGGGTTCGAATCCCCGGAGATACTATATTGATCATCATGTGTTCCCCTAATGCTTTTTGGCCAACTGTCTTATGATCCTAGACTAGACTTTGACTCTTAGCGGAGCGCTGTCTACTTGAACATGGCAGTGATGAGCAATTGAACTTTGGCGATGAAAGTGTTGTTCAAATAAGGTTGTGAATATATCGGTCCGAGCTAATTAATGCTCCCTAGGGGGGAGGTTAGGCAGTGTGGCAGTCCCTGGTCTCAACCCTGCAATCCCTAGGGTATGACGACTATGACCGAACACCATGGCGTAGTCAATATTCTTGACAGAGTTCTAGACAAGAACGAACTAAGTATCTAAATAGTCGATTGATCTACAAATCTAGAGTCCCTTGGATCGGTTCCCGAAACCCTTACAAATCTTAGAAACATCGTTGCCACGACATACAAACACCAACTACAACCCCCCTTAGTTACCATCTAGACCTAGTTCTCTAGAAGAGTACTAGATTTCTTCATGGATCGACCCCGCTCTATGCTACAAGTGACTATACCGTGCACTTGCGGTTTTGAATGGGTTTAAAC
>CM071720.1:21679489-21689939 GCA_036630335.1 Physaria fendleri | reverse complement strand
TCACTGCGGATCTCATGGTTTGTGGTATGCGTCCTATAATCAAAATACTCGAGCTAGTTAGGCTAATGGGTGTGAAAACTTGATTTAAGATTGCAAAGTAATAGTGTGACATTATTACTAGGATCTGGTACTGTCTTTGATGTTGTGGACCTTGTGTTGGTGCTGCAAACAGATACCTTATCGTTGTTGTTTGGTTCAAAAGGTTCTTCCTTTGATCTTGATTTTCTCATCCTAACCAGAACCAAGCCAGCCAAAACCACTGAAACGAGAATCAGTCTGGTTATGGAAACTCTTGGAAGATAAGCAAGATGGAAGCTTCCCTGTCAGAAGATTCCGAGAAACATCTAAAATTCGAAGCTTGGAGCTGCATAACGATGAGTTTGGAAGTGATCCACTCAACAAGTTTTGTGACAAACTTAGATTCTGCAGCGAAGGAAGCGAAAAGATGAATTTTGGGATTGAACCAATGAACTGGTTGGAGGAAAGATCCAAGCTTTGAAGCTTATTTAACTTCTTGATCTGTTCTGGAATCTTAGATCCAAAAGAGTTGTTCTTCAATGAAACAGTGATCAAGTTACTTGCCAGTGAAGGAACAGCATCAGGACCGAGTTTATTACCGCTTAAATCCAGCTCTTGAAGATTCGACAATCCTCTAAGATCAGGAACACTTCCACTGAAATAATTATTCGCTAGAACAAGACTTCTCAAGTTCTTCATCGAAGACATCTCTTTAGGAATTTTACCAGAGATGAAATTAGAACTGAGATTCAGAGATTGGAGAGATGAAGATAATCTGATAATCTTTTGAGGGAGAGGACCAGAGATGCCAAGAGAGACAAGAGACAATGTCTTTAGATTTGAGAATTTTGTAAGAACAGTGAAGAATGAAACAAGAGACAATGTCTTTAGATTTGAGAATTTTGTAAGAACAGTGAAGAATGAATCGCTGGAGAATTTTCCAGGGAGCTTAACAGTTCTGTTTCCGCTTATAGTTAATTCAGTTACATGGCTGTTGAAACAGAGGATTTTGAAAGAAGGAGAAGAAGGGAGGTAGCAGAAATTGGTCAAGTTGGCCCATGATTGAAGAATTGGTGGATACTGTAAATGTTTTTGGATTTCTAATAGAGTTCTTGATTCGGTAGCTGTTAGCTGTGATTCTGACAGTAATGGCAGAAGAAGAAGAAGGAGGAGAAGGAAAGTGAGAGAAAAGGTTTGGTTTTTAGATGAATTCTGCATTTTCTCAGGAAAAAAAAGCGACTAGAGGAACTGAGATAGTGAAAAATTTGTGTTTTGTACATAAATTCTTGAGATCTTTTTGAGATCAGAGGCAGATTTTTCTCGGGAAATTGAGAAAGAGAAAATATAGAAAACAAAGTTCTTGGGACAGAGCAATAAAGTGGAGAGGAGAAGTAATGCTGAGAAGCAGAGATAAATACATATTTTAATTTTTGGTGTTTCTTTTTTTTTTTTTTTTTTTTTTTTTTTTTTTTGATTGTTCACATTGACAGACTGTTCTTTTAACACTTCCAAGTCTTGAATTTTTTCTTTAGAAAAGGAAAAATGAATAAGATCCTAAAAATACGTAAAATCCACATGAAGTATCTATCTGACTTTTTTTTTTTTTTAACCATACTTTTATTTATATGAATGTGAGGGCTTACATACATATTTAGACATTAAACCAGGTGATTTTATATGGAAGATTTTTAATCCTGGCCATTTTTGCTTTTACATCAGCATCATTATTGAAATTTCTATGGACGAACACGAATTGCAACTGAGGAACAGAGGATAATGCTAAACGAATAATGTCTTCTATCTGCGGATTTGTAGCCATAGCTGAAACTTCTCCATAAGGTTCTTTGTATGAGGATCCCTTATAGGCTTGGATGCAACGATTTATGTTGTCTATTAGAGCTTTTGCATCGGAGAATATAGTAGTTCCAGGTTCACCAAATCGCTTAATATACCGACATGCTTCAAGAATAGCAATTGCTTCCGCCTCAGACGCTGAGGATGTGGGTGGGAAGGCACCTAAACCCTGTAAAATATGAAGATCTTGGTCTAGTATATTCCAACTGATACCAATATTTTCTGCATTCGAGGTCCAAGAAGCGTCAACGAAACACTTGTGTCTTCTGTTATCTATGGGACAGTCAGAAGATTGTCTGAGGTTCGGTGGGTCTTCTAGATGGTTTTGGTGTTGCACTGGTTGTTCAGCTTGCGCTTCGGTGGGTCTTCTAGATGGTTTTGGTGTTGCACTGGTTGTTCAGCTTGCGCTGCAAGGTAATGCTCAAAGGAGGCAGTTCGTATGATATTTGGGATTATGATGGGTTCCTCTTTGAAGATAACACTATTTCTAGCTTTCCAGATGCTCCATCCCACAAACGCTGATAGAGGGGTTGCTTTGCTTGTCTCATTTCCCCACAGACTGTTTAGAAAGTCGACGGTTGATAAGTGTCTGGTAGTTTGGGTTTGTGGCATAAGGAGGGACCAAATCTCCTTGGAAACCTTACAAAATGTGATAAGGTGGTCTACAGTTTCTAAACTATCTCCGCACATTGGACATGAGGGGTCAATATCAACACCTCTCCTTCTCAGATTTGCTCGTGTGGGGAGTCCATTTTGTAACACCTTCCACCAAAAAATCTTGATTTTTGGTGGTATAGCGAATTTCCAGAGGGCACGACAGAGGACGTGGCTTAATGGTGGACTTGAGGATGATGGGAGTAAGCTTTGCACTTGGTTTGGCTTAATGGTGGACTTGAGGATGATGGGAGTAAGCTTTGCACTTGGTTCTCATAAAGTAAATGATAGCCAGTTTTAACTGAATAGTGCCCAGATTGGGAGTATGGCCACACTAACTTATCTTTTGAGCTCGTGAGTAGAGGTCTAATGTTTAGAACAGCTTGGACGTCTAGTGGGTGGATGAATTGCTTTACTTTGTCTTCATCCCAGCTTCTTGTATTTTCTTTCATTAACTGCATCGGACTTGATATTTGCAGTTTTGCTTGGGAGGACGCTGGGATCGGCTTCTTGGGAGGCTTTCCTGGGATCCATCTCTCTTTCCAGATATGTGTGCCATTTCCCGGTCCAATCTGGATGCCACTATGATTCATAATGAGAGCAAAGGAGCTTCTAATACTTCTCCAGCCAAAACTCATTGATTTTTTCTCTGGGGCTTCAAGGATTGAGCATTTTCTGAAGTATTTCGCTTTAAGAATTCTGGTTAGAAGGAGATTTGGTTGAGTTATAATCCTCCAGGTTTGCTTGGCTAAAAGAGCCTTGTTGAAAAGGCTCAAATCTCGAAATCCTCTTGGCTAAAAGAGCCTTGTTGAAAAGGCTCAAATCTCGAAATCCTAGTCCTCCTTTGGTTTTTGGCGCAGTGATTTTTGTCCATCTTATCCAAGAGATTGGCCTGTTACTCCTCTTTGTATACCACCAAAAAGACCGTATTTTTTGTTCCAGCTTGTCGATTAGTTGCTTTGGTAAAAGAAAGCATTGCATGGCATATGTGGGTAGAGATTGGAGAATGGACTTTACCATAACCTCTTTTCCTGCTGGATTTAACAATTTGTTGCTCCAGGTAAGAAGTCTCTTGTCCATTTTTTCCAGCAAGAAGCGGAAACAGGATGCGAAGTTTTTACCTTTAAAGTCTGGTAGACCAAGATAAAAGCCCAAAGAACTCTTCAGAGGTATGTTAGTCAATAAGGATATTAGGTGCTTCATTTGATCATCAAAGGGGTGGCTGAAAGTGATTGACGATTTGGTGCAGTTAATGGCCTGGCCTGAGATTGCCGTATATTCATTGATTACTTGGAATAAATTGCTTGCTTCATGAAGGGTTGCCTTGCAAAAGACAAGTGAATCGTCTGCAAATAGGAGGTGTGTTATCGGCGGAGCGGAGACAGCAACTTTGAAGCCAGTAATATGTTTCCTTTCTTCTGCTTGTTTGATCAAATAAGACAAGCCTTCAGTGCAAAGAATATAGAGATACGGCGAGAGGGGGTCTCCTTGTCTTATGCCGCATTGGGGAGTCGAGAGGGGGTCTCCTTGTCTTATGCCGCATTGGGGAGTAATCTTGTTGCTCTGTTTTCCATTGATGAGTACGGAGTATGTGACAGTAGTTACACATTCCATAATCCACTTTATCCAGGTGTCAGCAAAGCCAAGCTTAGTTAGGAGATATTTAAGATAGGGCCAACTCACCTTGTCAAAAGCTTTTGTGATGTCAAGCTTTATTGCCATAAAAGGTTGGGCTCTGCTTCTAGTCTTCAGGGAGTGTAACATCTCGTGAGGTGATGTCAAGCTTTATTGCCATAAAAGGTTGGGCTCTGCTTCTAGTCTTCAGGGAGTGTAACATCTCGTGAGCGACTAAGACATTGTCAGTGATAGATCTTCCTTTTAAAAATGCTGATTGGTTCGGTGAGATGATTTTGGGGAGGACCTCCTTCAGCCTATTTGCGAGCACTTTGGAGATAATTCGGTAAAGAACGTTGCAAAGACTTATAGGCCTGAGTTGAGTCGGGGAGATTGGTGGGTACACCTTTGGTATTAAGCAAATTAGGGTGTGGTTTAACTGAGCATCTAACTTGCCTGTATCGAGAAAATTTTGAATATACTGCACAACTTTATCACCAATCTTTGGCCAGAGTTTTTGAAAAAATCCCGGGGTGAAACCATCGGGTCCCGGGGATTTGTCCGGGTGCATTTGGAAAACAGCCTGTCTAACCTCCGAGTGGGTTACTCGCCTTGTTAGAAGAGTGTTTGATTGCTCGTCTATCACCATTGGGAGGTCTTGAAGAGGATCGTTCAAAGGAGGGCAGTTTGATGAGTAGATTTTAGTGAAATGCTCCTCAATGATATTCTGGATAGATGCCGGTGCTCCTCAATGATATTCTGGATAGATGCCGGGTCCGAATGAAGAGTTTCATTTGAATCTTGGAGCACAAGAATTCGGTTGGAGCACAAGAATCTGACTAATGATTTACTTTTTGATACAAAATTTCCACAATTGGGTTATTAACTTGCAACTTGTTAGTAACTTAATAATGGTCAGACCTTGTAACATGCATTCATTGGAATACATAAGAGATGCATAGACATGCACCCTATAATATAGACACATACATAAATGTTTTGACGAATAAATGTTTCTATTTGTTCCCTCGACCTCCTCCCCATGGTAAATTTTTTCACATAAAATAGAAATACTATTTTTTTTTGATTAACCGGTATTTTGGATGGTTGTGCCATCCAGACTAATCCGGGACCGGAATCCAGAGCATGTAATATGGTCCTCCGTCCTAGACGTTTCTCGAATTTGTTACCTCCGACCTGCAACACTAACTACAGTCGATAGTACCACCAGTACAAGGAAGTTTGGGTAAGAAAGAATATTATTTAGTGTATATTGATCATGCTTGTAATTTATTAATACTCTAAGAAACGATATTAAACAATTTTTGCTTGAAGATTTAATTTTAATTTTCTTTTTTAAGTAATGCAGTAAAAAAAAAAAAGTCAACCAGGAAGCGAGTTTTTTACAGTTGACCACAGAAATACCACGCGCAATCACGTGCTAAGTACCTCTCGTCAAAGTTTGATCAGATGACACCGTCAAGAATCTTTACCAAAGTCACCGTTTGCTGAATTATTTGTTTCAGAAAAATCCATAGAACAGCGATATGATCATCCAGTATACAACAAAGCCACCAAATTATATATATATAGATATACATCGTACTCTTTTTTTTTTGTTTTGTTTTACATGGTAATCAATCAATTAATCAATTAATTTGAGACAAAAAATAAAATAAAAACATATAATTGATTAAATAGTTGTTTAGTTAATTGGCGGTGAGTTTTAAGAATTGGTTTTATTTTCATGTGTTTAGAAAGAAAGTATCAGGACAAAATGTTCGGCTGTTGTTTCATTTTGGTATGAATATAATGAACTGTCCATTACTTTCTCTTTTCTTCTTTTATACTTTATACATCTCATATTATTCTTCTCCTTTCAATTAGGATCGTTCTTTGAAAAAAAAAAAAAAGGTTGATCATAATTGAAAGAAAGTTTGGTTATGTAAGAGGAAATTCATAAACCAATATCACATAACACCAAATAGCAAAAATTTCATTCCAAAACTAGAAACCATTGAAAGTAAGTTCAAAACCCAAAGGATTTATCAGAAGCACTCGATAACATTAAAAAGCTGATACTCAAAACCCAAAAACTTTGTCACAGTTTCAAAGTTAATCATGATTGCAAAATAAAAATATTAAAAAAACGAAAGGGTATAAGATAAAATTGGAGCTAGCAAAGCAAAACATATCACATGCATCTACCTTGTAATAAGCGACACTGCCAAACTATCGATTAATATATACTTACAAGAACATGCTTTTTAATTTTTATTTTTTCTAAATAACCAAGATTACCAAGAAAAATAGGCTTCAAGATTTAATTTAATTTTATTATTTTTTTTTTTTTGTCAAGGTTAATTTTAATTTTCTTTTTTAATTAATGCAGTAAAAAAATAAGTCAACCAGGAAGCGAGTTTTTTACAGTTGACCACAGAAATACCACGCGCAGTCACGTGCTAAGTACCTCTCGTCAACGTTTGATCAGATGACACCGTCAAGAATCTTTACCAAAGTCACCGTCACAAGGTCAATAATCTAAACACCGTTTGCTGAATTATTTGTTTCACAAAAATCCATAGACCAGCGATATGATCATCCAGTATACAACAAAGCCATCAAAATAATATATATACATCGTACTCTTTGTTTTTACATGATAATCAATCAATTAATCAAACTAAATAATACTACCAATTAATTTGAGACAAAAAAAAATTGTAATCCTTGAGCTATATAATTGATTAAATAGATGTTTAGTTATAAGTCGGTGAGTTTTAAGAATCGGTTTTGTTTTCATGTGTTTAGAAAGTGTTAGGACAAAATGTTCAGCTGTTTGGTATGAATATTAATGAACTGTCCCTTACTTTCTCTTTTATTCTTCTTTTATACTTTACACATCTCATATATTCTTCTTCTTTCAATTTGGATCGTTCTTTTTTGAAAAAAAAAAATTTAGGTTGATCATAATTGAGAGAAGTTTGGTTATGTAAGAGGAATTTCAGAAACAAATATCACATAACACCAAATAGCAAAAATTTCATTCCAAAACAAGAAAGAGGAATTTCAGAAACAAATATCACATAACACCAAATAGCAAAAATTTCATTCCAAAACAAGAAACCATTAAAAGCAAGTTCAAAACCCTAAGGTTTTATCAGAAGCACTCGATAACATTAAAAAGCTGATACCCAAAACCCAACGTTTTTGTCACAGTTTCAAAGTAATCATCATGATTGCAAAAATACAATTAAAATAGAATAAATAAAAGAGGAAACTGTATAAGATAAAATAGGAGTTAGCAAAACATATCACATGCATCTACCTTGTTATAAGCGACACTGCCAAAGTATCAATTAATATTCAGTTACCAGAACATGCTTTTTAATATTTTTCTTCCAAATGACTAAGTATTTAGTATTCTATCTTTGGGCTTATAGGCTTGTTAAATTTTAATTTAAACCCATAATAATCTATCAAACTCACAATTTAAGCCCAAATATATACATGCATGTTAGAAGTAGCTCCACCCAAATTACATGATTAATACCAACATTTTATTAAAAAAAATTACACTTGTTAAAACTCTTACTGTACTAGAAAAATCTATAAAAATGGCATCACCACTTGTACTAAAGAATCTGAAATAATATAACCACATTTAAACTCTGTTTGTTGGTGATATATATATTAAAAAAAAATTCAAATTTTGCAACGGGCAAATGAAATTATCTAACAGCTAGAAATAAAATACAATATTATCAAGACCTGATTACGACTTACAAATAATTTTCTTAAAACTCTGTGTGTCATCTTCTTCTTTCGCTGTCAGTGGAACCGTTGGAGTGTCTAATATATTTTTTGTTTTTTGTTTTCCACAGTGAGAGCTACTTACCATATGCTTTTTAGCCATCTAGGTCATTGCTCTTGTTGTGGACTTTAAAGGACAACATTCGAAGAACAAGCGTAGTTTAAAGTTTGGTACTGATCATTTTCAATTCTTCTGAGGTTGACGTGTTCATTTTTTTTTTTTTTAACATCATTTTTGCAGAAAAAGTGATCTTTACTCAGATCTGATGATTTTTTCCTTGCTGTTTATCTTTGATCACTGATTGTTAAGCTTAGATTTTGTTTCGCATTTCATTATCTCTGAATTTGTTCGAAAGAATTGATTTTTAATTTTTGGTTGCTCAATTTGGAAAAATTAGGTTTCTGTTTCTATTTTTAAAAACTGGATCTTCATGATTTTTGGTATGTCTTGAAGATCTCTTCTTCTTTTTCGTTGTTCACTTTATCATCTAAATGCGTCTGTTTTATATTTACTAGCTTCTATCGATCTTGTTGATTTCATGCTTCCTTTATGTTATGTCACTGATTCACTGAACCAATGGCTTTAGCTGAGATATTGTGCTACTTTATGTTTCTAGGTTTTATATATGATCTTATACTGATTTTTTATTTTTCTTTTTGCTTTTGGGTTTGCAAGTTAAAACTTGTTGAATGCTACAACCTCTTCTTGTTCATTGTCTGTTGTGATGTGTATTAAACTTGAAATTCACAGATTTTGAATGCTACAACCTCTTCTTGTTCATTGTCTGTTGTGATGTGTATTAAACTTGAAATTCACAGATTAGTTTGTTTGTTTTGCTTGTGGAATTCACAGAATTGGCTTGTTCTTCTGCAGGTTTCTGCATTTTATCAAGTAACTAATTTATCAGACGCCATCTTGATCTGTTAAGAATGGGAAAGACTCCTGGTAAATGGATCAAGGCTTTGCTTTCTGTTAAGAATGGGAAAGACTCCTGGTAAATGGATCAAGGCTTTGCTTCTTGGGAAGAAGTCGCCTAAGTCGAATTTGGGAAACCAAAGCGAGAAACTGGTAAGAATATGCCAAACTTTAATGTTTGGTTTCCTTTAAACATGTGGATAATACTAACCTTAATGTGTTGTTCATATGTATAAAGAGATCTGCTAAGAAAGAAGAGGTTGTGACAGAGGATCTTTCAAACTTAACGCTTGATCCATCAGTGGTTCCATCACAACGTGTTACGGCTTCTACTCCTCAAAATGTGGTTTCTGCAAACAATTGCGATGAGTTGAAGGATAATGTTGAGCTTCAACAAGCTGCAATTAAGGTTCAAGCTGCTTTCAGAGCTCATCAGGTACTTCTTCTTTACCGTGATGACCACAAATCTACTTGAATAGAGTTGAAACATATAAGATTGTGGTAATGATGTTTTGGTTCTTTCACTGAAGGCACGTAGATCATTTCGAAACCTTAAAGGTATCATCAGGTTGCAAGCAGTTATTCGCGGTCACCTCGTCAGAAGACAAGCCATTGCTACATATTCATGTATATGGGGAATTGTGAAGTTTCAGGCTCTTGTTCGTGGCCAGAAAGCTAGATCTTCAGATAATGACGTTCAGTTCCAGAAAACACATATGGTAGAATCTCTTTATCACGCCTTGGTAACATAGTTGGATGATTTTGTAGGCTTGTCATGTTTTAAATAAGCTGTAATTTTTTCTTCCTTTAGGAAGCTGGTGATTCAGAAGCTTTGCAATCAAACACTTATAGTTGGCTGTAATTTTTTCTTCCTTTAGGAAGCTGGTGATTCAGAAGCTTTGCAATCAAACACTTATAGTTGGCTGGAGAATCCCACAAGATTCGTCTTTGTTAATAAGGTATTTGTACGTTCCATGGTGCTTGGTGTTCGATAAACAGGATTTACCGATCCTGCAACATAATGTTGGTTATTTGTTTTCTCTGGCTTTTCAGCTTCTAGCTTCCTCACTAAGTACATTGCCTCTGAAGATCCAATATGGTCCTGAGGAACCTAACTCAGCCAAGGTTTGGCTTGTACGCTGGACACGGTTGCAAGTTTGGTCTTCTGGCTCACTAGTAGCTACGGTTGAGATTCCAAAATCTCAGTCAAAGAAGCGAAATTATCAAGCAGTTGTTGAATCAGAGAAGGCAAGGACAAAGCGAGGTATCAAGAAACCATCCAGTACAAATAGTGGAACTGGTTCCAGCCGTTCTACAGCTGAAAGTCTTAAACCTAAACGAAATGTGAGGAAGGCTTCCACGCTTAGTAAAGATGGCCTGAGAACTGAGAGTGAAAAAGCTAAGCCCCATTCGAGAAAAAGTAGAAGCGCTTCAAAGGAAGGGTCTCCTTTGGGGATTAAAGATGAGAAGCCCAGTGCTAGTCTCAGAAAGTCTTCTCTTTCTAACGGGTCAAAGAAAGCCAGCGTTAGATCTGCTGAGAAGAAGAAGAACAAAGATATTGGTAATTCTGTGGAGCATGAA
>CM071720.1:21650354-21666382 GCA_036630335.1 Physaria fendleri | reverse complement strand
CATGACATGACAACTCTTACACCTTATAGAAGACGTATGAATTATCTTTATTCGATAATATACATTACAATAATGATATATTTAGGATCATTTTTTTTTAGAAAAAAAAACGAAGTTATAAAAGAAAAAAAAAATATTCAAGAAGTTATAAAAGAAAAAAAAATCATTCAAGAAGTTATAAATAAATATATAGGTGTAGAATGATTAAAGTTAGTTGGATACTATTTAATTACTTAATTATTCACTATAAACTGTATATAAAAATGAATATTACAAACTTAGATATCTAAAATCACCATAAGTTTTATAATTAATGACGCTTGAAATATATAGACAAATAGGTACGAATATAATTTTTGGTTACTATATAGAACCAATAAATTCTGTTTGTAATTAACTTCGTTTATATTTCTTTTTTTTGTCAATGTATAATTTTTATTTATTATGACTTTTATGCATGTTTCCACTGCCAAACTACTCCCCACCACTCTCTGACACACTTCACTCTCTAAAATTTGTGTAAATTTGATGTCTGATAGTGCAAGCAAAGCAATCACCCATTGATCTTTTAACTTTTTTTGTCTCTTCTTCTCTGATGATCTTCTTGTTATTGTATTTTAGATACCCTAAAGATTTAGTCAAGTACCAGTGAAACAGACTTCTTAAGAAATCATGTTTATTTGAAATAAGGGTTAGAGGATTTTTTTGGCTCTGCACTTCCCAGTTTCTCATTTTTCCTACTCAAACTATTCGCTTTTCGATTTTTTTATCCAAACAATTTTCTCATTTTTCCTACTCAAACTATTCGCTTTTCGATTTTTTTATCCAAACAATTCGATTCTCAAAATTAGTCACCCAATTCGTATTATTCTCTTTAATTTTCACCAAACCAATTTTAATTAACAATCAATCTTAATCGCAGATTTAAAATACGATTAAAAAACATTCTCAAACCCGCTGTCAATTCCTTAAAATCTGTCCAAAACCACTGTTAAATCCTAAAAATCGATTAAGATTAGTTGTTGATTAAAATGGGTTTGATAAAAAATAAAGATAATAATATGAATCGGGTACTCAATTTTAAGAAACGAATTGTTTGAATATACAAATCAAGGCGAATAGTTTGCATAGTAAAAATGAGAAACGAAAAAGTTTGAGAAAAAAATTAATCAACGCCTTGAAATAATTCAATTGATTATATATTTGGGTTATTAATATAACTAAACTAACAAAAGTGACATAATTAAATGCTGTTTAAGTGTGTGAAATCTTGAAGAAAAAAAACCCTACAGTTTGGTTTTAGGCGAATAGTTTGCATAGTAAAAATGAGAAACGAAAAAGTTTGAGAAAAAAATTAATCAACGCCTTGAAATAATTCAATTGATTATATATTTGGGTTATTAATATAACTAAACTAACAAAAGTGACATAATTAAATGCTGTTTAAGTGTGTGAAATCTTGAAGAAAAAAAACCCTACAGTTTGGTTTTCTCTCTCTCTTACTTTTAGGCTTTCACTACTAATACTCTAAGCTATCTCTTAGTTTAAGACATAGCCTTCACATCTCAAAACTCAAATGTAAATCTTTGTCTCCTTTCTTCCTTCAAACTCTTTCATTACAAAACCCTAATATCTCTAATCTCCAGTTCTGAACTTCTGAAGCTTACTAAGACCAAAGCTTGTTGCATTTAAGGTACATGTTCTTAATTCAGTTTGAAGCTTACTAAGACCAAAGCTTGTTGCATTTAAGGTACATGTTCTTAATTCAGTTCATTCATCAAACAACCATTCTTGACTTTTCTCTTCCTCTTAAATTTAATTTATCATCAAAGAACAAGACTTGTTTATTTATGACACTATTTCTCTTATTTTTATCACTTAAATTGAAGAAGAAGACTTGTTTTCTAAGTGCGTCTGTCAGCTTTTGTTTAAGCATGCTTGCTTGCCATAAGAGTTTTATTTCTCTTTTTGTTTATCTTATAATTTTGGGGTTTCAAAAAAAAAATTCTAAAGATTTTAATTAAGAAAATATTCACCTTTAATAGTTTAATCATTTTTGGTTTTAGTTACTAATGATTTTTCTAAAATTCTTCTTAGCTAGTCTCTCTGTCTCCAAAATCAAGAAAGGTTTTTTGAAGAAGACCCAAATGGAGATTACAAGTCAAGAAGATCATGATATGCCTATTCCAATAAACACTACATTTACTAGTGGTGGTGCTACTCATGGTCATCTAATCCATCATCCTCCAATTCACAACATTACTACTCAACAAGCACAAATGCCATTACATGGTAATGGTCATAGCAACAACTATGATGATCAAGATCCTTACAAAGCTATTATCAAGAAGCCTATGGTAAAGTACAAAGAGTGTTTAAAGAACCATGCAGCAGCTATGGGAGGTAATGCTACTGATGGATGTGGAGAGTTTATGCCAAGTGGTGAAGATGGTTCTATTGAAGCTCTCACTTGTTCAGTTTGTAGTTGCCATAGAAACTTCCATAGAAAAGAAGCTCATGGCACCATCATGTCCTCTTACCATCACCAACCGCAAAAACTCATGGTAAATCCAGGCCCGACCCTGAGCCCAAGCTTAAGCTTGCGGCCCTCTTTTGTTATGACAATTACTTTGGTTCCTAAAATTTCAAAATAAAACTGTAGTCTAATGGTCGTTATGTTCTTCCAAAATCTCAGGACCGGCATCACAAGATAAGATCAGCAATGCCACACCAAATGGTAATGCCAATTGGAGTTTACATGCATAACAACTCTGATCAGTCTGAGGATTTTATGGAGGAAGATGGTGTCACCAATGGATCTAGATCGTTACCAAATCCACCAAACAATCAGAAGAAGAGGTTTAGGACAAAGTTTACGGCGGAACAGAAGGAGAAGATGCTGAGTTTTGCTGAGAAAGTTGGGTGGAAAATACAAAGGCAAGAAGATTGTGTTGTTCAAAGGTTTTGTGAAGAGATTGGAGTTAAGAGAAGAGTTCTTAAAGTTTGGATGCATAACAATAAGGTTCATTTCTCCAATGTGAAGAGATTGGAGTTAAGAGAAGAGTTCTTAAAGTTTGGATGCATAACAATAAGGTTCATTTCTCCAAAAAGAATAACAATAACAACATTAACCTCGAAGAGATTAACGAAGAAAAGATCAAAGTTGATCTGTCCGGTAATAACGACATGAATAAGATCGTCCCATGATTTAAATATTAACGTTTTTACTTTGATCTTTGATTATTATTATTAAGTTAATTATCGTTGTATTAATTAGCTATTAGGGTTTTTTTTTTTTTTTCTTGCTTGTTCGGTCATATTATGTATACAAAAATCCATTTGTCTATCTGATTATATGTTTAATTAAAGTAATTGATTCTAATTATTTATTCTCTTTATTATGTTCTATTTATATGTATTAAAAATGACACATTGACC
Source organism: Physaria fendleri (assembly GCA_036630335.1). Lineage (NCBI taxonomy): Eukaryota > Viridiplantae > Streptophyta > Magnoliopsida > Brassicales > Brassicaceae > Physaria > Physaria fendleri. Next base: position 21,662,944 of record CM071720.1, on the reverse strand, counting down.
AATGATATGTCTAGGCCAAAACATTGTTTATTTTGCATTTGACCATACAGCAATACAATAACAAAATTTAGAGAGAAAATAAAATAATAATATCCATTAGTGGAGATCTTAGGAGTGTCTTAACAAGTTGTAAAAGGTCATGTCCTCTTGTGTGTGATGTAGTAGAAGGTGTAGTAAATATGTGGTTGGTGTCACAAGAGATCACATTTATTAACCTTCTTTATTTATCACGTATGTCCAATAATTATATAACACTTCCAAAAAAAAAAAAAAGAATTTGTGGTTAGGATATTATATTCTATTCACATGTTTGGTTAGGATATTATATTCTATTCACATGTTTGACAAATCCTTTGTTTTGTCTATAGATATAGACAATTATCTATTCTATTCACATGTTTGACAAATCCTTTGTTTTGTCTATAGATATAGACAATTATCATGATTTGCATGTGTTATTCAGTTATTGTTTAATACATACTTGTTGGATATAGACTCCACATCCTCAAATAACTAAATACTGAACTGACCAAAGTAAAATGAAAAGGCAAAGGTTCTAATACTACTAAGGAAGCAAGTACTTAAAGACTTCAGTCTCTATTGTTGTCTCTGCAGCAGGAAGAATCATAGTAATCCATTTCTTTGTGGTTACTGTTATATACAAGAACTGAAGAATGTCACTTAAAGTAAACTCTTTTAAACATTCCTTTTTCAGAAGTTGTGCAGCTTCATACCTAAGAAAGAAGAAGAAGAACCATTTTACAACATTTTCATGGGTAAAGTAAAGAAAGTATATTGATTGGTTCTTAAGAATACAAAACCTGCATTGAGTTGAAGTAAACGCCTCTGGACCAGAAGAAGAGGTTAGAAGCTGATGTATTTTCTCCCAAATTGCTTTGGGGTATTGCTTACCTAAATGGTTTGGACATTTCCATAGAGCTTCATTTTTGCATACGTAGAGTTTTACTTTACCCACATTTTTCATCGTGATCATATCATGCTCCGAACCACTCTCGAATACTTTTTTTTACGTCGGTACCACGATGCTTTGGTTCTCCAAATTGAATGCAATCTGATATATAGGATTCGGTAGGCGGCAGTTTTTCGGTTTTCAAGATGTTTAGAGCATATAATATATTGCCTATGAGGCCTTGAACATACTCCGATAGTGGTTGTTTCTCTTGTGTTCCGCACATGTGATGTGACACATCCGGTCTCTTGTGATCTTTCGGTTTGTGAGAGAGGGACATGACCGGTCCGCCATAATTTGAGACCTAATACGAGACCAAAAAAATTAGACCATTTGATATGTATAAAAATACTATATAATTATCGTAAACGATAAATTTATTATAGGGAAAAAAACAAACAATATCTTAACATAGTTATTTTGTAAATAATTATGTTTGTGCTCTTTTTGTGCGAAAAAATTCATCAAATTTTCATAATAAAGTTAATCATGTAAAATTTAGATTTTTTTATATACATAAACATAGAATCTGTAAAGATTTTGTCAATTTTTTTTTCTCGTTTTCTTCTTGTTTTTTTTTAGCTTCATATTCATACTTCATCTTTTTGAAGTTAAATTAATTGGAATCTTATTTTATATTTTTAACAAAAATAAAACTAAGCAATGCTTATAAGTGGCTTGGAAAAAAAAAACTTTAATAGAAGTTTTGATGAACTAGTTTTGTGTACGGTCTCTTCTTTTTAAATAGAGTTGTTTTAGGTTTGAATTTTTTAATTATTATTTGATTAGTTTAAATGTTTTTAACATTTCCTTTTTTATATATGTAAGTTACAATTTTAGTATTTTTCTTTCCTAAACAACTTTTGAAAAATCTTATTGAAAAAAAATAAAAAATTCTATGTGTGGGATCCTAATACCAAAATTTCATTCAAATATTGTCAAGGACTGTGGAGAGGGATTACTCTAGCTGATCACATTTATTAACATTCTTTATCACATAAACCCGGCCCAAATCAAAATTGGGCCGAACCTGGCCCAAATCAAAATCAGTCGGCCCAAAGACAAGAAAAAGCAAGGTTCTGCTACTACCCTGAGGAAGAAGAAAGAACGATTTTACTTAAAATAGCAGAGAAGGTGGAGGAACCTGGCCCAAATCAAAATCAGTCGGCCCAAAGACAAGAAAAAGCAAGGTTCTGCTACTACCCTGAGGAAGAAGAAAGAACGATTTTACTTAAAATAGCAGAGAAGGTGGAGGTACCCTGAGGAAGAAGAAAGAACGATTTTACTTAAAATAGCAGAGAAGGTGGAGGGTAATTTCGGTATTTCAAAGTGCAAAGCAAATCCAATAATGTCAGATGAGACAGGTTTCTAGAAGTTTCATCACTACGTACCTTTTACGCTATTCTAAGCTACTCTCTCATCGTACGGTGAATAGAAGTTTCATCACTACGTACCTTTTACGCTATTCTAAGCTACTCTCTCATCGTACGGTGAATTCAAGAATCGCCGACCTGAATCGATATCGGGATTTCTCCGATCACCTGTGATCATCTCAGCGAACACAGATGTTAGTTTGAGGATCTCTTCTAGCTGCGATTTTTATATCTCCTCTCCTCGGCTTTTAGTTATCAACGAGATCTGATTTCACGGTACCTTTTCATCTGATCCTTTTTTTCTTCGATGGATCGATGGATTTTAGTATTTTTACTTTCATTTGAGCTGTTTCTTATCAAATTTTGTAGATATTTTGGTTAATTGATGCGATCTTGAGCTGTTTCTAGGTTTGAACTGAAGTTTCACATTTATTGGTGTTGATGTTTGCTTCTAAGCTAGTTAGCAATCATAGGCTTCTTCTGTAGATTGGAATCTAGTATAAAAATTTACCAATTTTAGCATACTGAATCCTTTGGAAACCAGCTTATATGACCATTTTTAGTGGTAATTTGAGTTGATTCTTATCATTTTTTGGCTATTTTGGTGAATTGATGCGATCTTGAGCTGCTTCTAGGTTTGAACTGAAGTTTTACATTTATTGGAGTTGATGTTTGCTTCTAAGCTAGCTAGCTATGATAGGCTTTTTCTGTAGATTTGGAGAGTACAGATATATAGCAATTTTGGCATACTGATTCTTTGGAAACCAGTTTATATGACAACATTTAGTTAGTGCTAATTTTCAGATTCACAGAGGTTCTTCAGACCTTGTAATGATGAAAATTTGTGTTTATTTCTTATAGACTAAAAGATAATGTCGACTCCAGCAAGGAAGAGGTTGATGAGGGACTTCAAGAGGTTGCAACAAGACCCACCTGCAGGCATTAGTGGTGCTCCACAGGACAACAACATTATGCTCTGGAATGCTGTGATATTTGGGTAATGGAACAAGGACCTTAGCTACTAAATATTTCTAAAACATTGTCATTTCTGTACTTACTGATGAGACCTTTTGTTTCCAAATTTTGCAGGCCTGACGACACACCATGGGATGGAGGTAAGGTTATGTTATGTTAGACTAAAAGATAATGTCGACTCCAGCAAGGAAGAGGTTGATGAGGGACTTCAAGAGGTTGCAACAAGACCCACCTGCAGGCATTAGTGGTGCTCCACAGGACAACAACATTATGCTCTGGAATGCTGTGATATTTGGGTAATGGAACAAGGACCTTAGCTACTAAATATTTCTAAAACATTGTCATTTCTGTACTTACTGATGAGACCTTTTGTTTCCAAATTTTGCAGGCCTGACGACACACCATGGGATGGAGGTAAGGTTATGTTATGTTTATTACAATGTGGCAATAAGCTTGTATCTTGCTATTATTGTGGTGTTCTTATGTCTCTCTCTTGATACTATCAGGTACTTTCAAGCTTTCAATGCAGTTCTCTGAAGATTATCCAAATAAACCACCAACAGTTCGGTTTGTGTCACGGATGTTCCATCCAAATAGTAAGTTATAGAGATACAACACTGGCTTTTCTCTTCATCTGATTGATATTTCACCCTCTGGCTCTTTATTGTTCTATATCTGCTCTGCAGTTTATGCAGACGGGAGTATTTGCTTGGACATTCTACAAAACCAGTGGAGTCCTATATATGATGTTGCAGCGATACTTACTTCCATCCAGGTAAGATCAATATCTATTACTGTCCTTAAAGCTTGAAAGTTGAATACACTCCTTCTTTACTGATCCAGTCCTTTGTTATTACAGTCCCTGCTCTGTGACCCCAATCCGAATTCTCCTGCAAACTCTGAAGCTGCTCGGATGTACAGCGAAAGCAAGCGCGAGTACAATAGAAGAGTTCGTGATGTTGTTGAGCAAAGCTGGACTGCTGACTAGTAGTATTAGTTAAGTTCCTAAGCTTTGTATCTCTTTTCTCTTCTTTCTCTCAAATGTCATGATTCAGCAACAGCTTGCTTTCTCTTTTCATCATTGTCTTGTGTTTGCAAAAACTGTTCAAGTGGTTTGATGCTTTGATGGTTGGTTCAGGTATCCCAACTTCCTAAGAAAAACAACTTTGTACTGAACCAACTTTTGTGTATATATGTATTTTAATTTTCTTGTTATACATGTTTTCTCTGTTCTTTTGGTTTTTGATCAGTTTAGAGTGTGTTTGGTCACTGTTCATGTTTATAAAATTGTTTTCATATTTTTGCTTCAGTTTAATAACATATGTATATGAGTTTGTGTCTCGTGACCAAGGGAAAAAGTCTAAGCGAATGCCTTTTTTCATGAAACCAAAGTTTGTGTCTCGTGACCAAGGGAAAAAGTCTAAGCGAATGCCTTTTTTCATGAAACCAAAAACGGCATGTAGTTCCGGTTTCTATCTGAGACATGGATAACAGTGCATATGACGTGGTACAAGTCTCTTAGCCAATCATAAATGGCATGTTAGGTTATTTATCCAATGAGAAGAGTACACGTGGACCATCTACGTCTTACTCGTGCGTCAGACTTTTAAACTTTTGTTTCCACTTCAGAGTTCAGATCGATCTCAAATTCTCAATGATTTGATCGCAATAACTTGAAACTGAAATTTGAAATTTTCGCCGCAAAACTTTGAAACGGAAATTTGAAAGTATCGCCAGTTTCGCCGGAGTGTGACTGGAGAAAGTAACAAGCGGCGGACGGCGATGGAAACTCACGGTTTCGGGTTTCGCCGGAGTGTGACTGGAGAAAGTAACAAGCGGCGGACGGCGATGGAAACTCACGGTTTCGGACTCCGGCGAGTTCTGTTGTTGTCATTCTGTGTCGCAGGGATCTGGGCTGCTTACATTTACCAAGGCGTTCTTCAAGAGACCCTGTAAGTAAAACATCTCATCGATTATATCTGGGCTGCTTACATTTACCAAGGCGTTCTTCAAGAGACCCTGTAAGTAAAACATCTCATCGATTATGGTTGTTGCTATTTGCAATACAAATCTGTGATTGGGAATTATAGAAATGTAGTTGTGAGTGCTAATTATTTTGATTGATAATTAGGTCCACTAAGAAATTTGGGGAAGATGGGAAGAGATTTGAGCATCTTGCGTTTCTGAATTTGGCTCAGAATGTGATCTGCTTGGTTTGGTCTTATATAAGTGAGTATTTGAAATACTCTTTTCGTTCTTTATTCATTAGATGTCTAACGAAGGATATATGAAGCTGATGAGATTTTGTTGTGAGCAGTGATTAAGCTCTGGTCCAATGGAGGTTCTGGTGGAGCTCCATGGTGGGCATACTGGAGTGCTGGTATTACTAATACAATTGGTCCTGCCATGGGCATGTGCTGGTATTACTAATACAATTGGTCCTGCCATGGGCATTGAAGCTTTAAAATTCATTAGTTACCCAGCTCAGGTAACTTATGCATCGTAGTATAGTAAAAACATCGTCTTGATTGTAGTTGGTGCTTCAAGTTTTAACCTTTTCTTAGAGGTAGTATTAGTATGTAGCAGAATATGATCTCTTTGGCAGTAACATTGATGCAAGTTTTGCTTTCTTCAGGTCCTTGCAAAATCTTCCAAAATGATTCCAGGTGAGGTTCAGTTTAGAGCCTAATCCATACATAATCCCACTCAGACAGATGCTATGGTTTTCTAGTCAAGATCTCTGTGTGTATCTTATATTCGCCTTTTCTTTCATGTAGTAATGCTAATGGGCTCCTTAGTTTATGGCATAAGATACACGTTACCTGAGTATCTTTGCACCTTTCTTGTTGCGGGAGGAGTTTCCATGTTTGCTCTTCTTAAGGTACGGCAGATCTACATTCAGGAACTCTGACCATTACATTTATTGTACTTTGAACCCAGAAATGTAGTAATACCATCTTTGAATTGGTTCCAGACAAGTGAGTATCTTTGCACCTTTCTTGTTGCGGGAGGAGTTTCCATGTTTGCTCTTCTTAAGGTACGGCAGATCTACATTCAGGAACTCTGACCATTACATTTATTGTACTTTGAACCCAGAAATGTAGTAATACCATCTTTGAATTGGTTCCAGACAAGCTCTAAAACCATTAGCAAGCTAGCACATCCTAATGCACCCCTTGGTTACGGGCTTTGCTTCTTAAACCTCGCCTTTGACGGATTCACAAACGCCACGCAGGATTCAATTACTGCAAGGTATGGTTATTTAACTCAATCAGAACATCAAGCCCGCTTTGGATGTCATTTGGACATCATCATCGCTATACATGGTCACACAGGTATACATGGTCACACAGGTACCCCAAAACTAGCGCATGGGACATAATGCTCGGAATGAATCTATGGGGAACCATATACAACATGATCTACATGTTCGGATTACCACAAGGGAGTGGATTCGAAGCTATCCAATTCTGCAAGCAACACCCTGAAGCAGCATGGGACATTCTTATGTATTGTCTATGTGGAGCAGTAGGACAAAACTTCATCTTCTTGACAATAAGCAAATTCGGATCTCTAGCTAACACTACCATAACCACAACCAGAAAGTTTGTAAGCATTGTAGTATCTTCTGTCCTAAGCGGGAATCCATTATCACCCAAACAGTGGGGATGTGTTTCAATGGTGTTTGGTGGATTGTCTTACCAAATTTACCTCAAATGGAGGAAGTTGCAGAAAATGCCAAAGAAGAAAAAGACTTGAACTCCCAGGTTCTAAATTCTTCATTAAATTGTTTTTTTGATTTGGGAACTTTTCACAAAGCTTAGTCACATTAGCAAAATGTAGTATAAACATACATATCAAATCATATATGTCTTTACAATCATATGTTTCAAAAGCCTTTAGGACCAGATTCTTTCAGCACAACAGGTTGATCTTCAGAAGCCATAGATAAACAATACTTAGCAATCTCTCTGAACTTAGGAACACTTCTTAGATCCACTTTAGTCCCATCTTTCAAAACAATACTTAGCAATCTCTCTGAACTTAGGAACACTTCTTAGATCCACTTTAGTCCCATCTTTCAAAGTAATAATAATATCACCCCATTCTCCAATAAACCTTGGCACAACTTGAACATCTTTGATCACTTTATACGAGAAATCACTCCGGTCATCTCCGGTGAGTCCTGAAATCACTGTTACACGGAGGTTTGTGAACCTGTAACGGAGGTTAAAATCACTCCGGTCATCTCCGGTGAGTCCTGAAATCACTGTTACACGGAGGTTTGTGAACCTGTAACGGAGGTTAAAGGCACGAGATACTGCAGCTAAGGTTAATGGGAGCCATAGGATTGTTAAACCTAAGATGAGATTAGCTAATAGATCTCCGTAGTGAGCTCCACCGTCGAAAAAGATTGTTTCTTTCTTTGTGGGTTTGGAACCAAAAGGTGCGGCGGAAGCAGAGGCTGAAGAAGAAGCTAGGAGGGGTTTATGAGTTTGTCTTTGTGGTGATTTGGTGGAAGAAGTGGGGAAGGAGAAGGTGGTTGAGAGGAGGAGAGGTTTGTGAATGAAGGAGGGTACGGTGGTTGACGGTGGAATTGAGGAAGAAGCTGCCATGAGAGAGTGATTTGAAGTGATTGGATATTGAAGCTGAAGAAGATGACTTCATACACTCACTGTTGGTGTAGATTGCGCCACGTGGCGTAGCTAAAAAACACATCTATCCAAATTTTGAATCAATATCAACCGTCGAAATTATAAGAAACCAAAAAGAAATTAAATTTCGTTAATTAAAGATTGAAACGACGTCGTACCATTGCTCATGATTGGGCCTTATTATTATAGTGAGCCCATTCTAAATACGAAATCAAACCCTCAGTATTAGCTTATGATTGGGCCTTAATTTATAGTGAGCCCATTATAACTTTGCAGACAGCTTTAGCCTTTAGCTTATTCAACAAACATACATTCTCTTTCAAAACACACAAAAAAAATTTATATTCCATGACTATTACTGTATACCTAAATAATATGTTGTGATCTACTAATTATTTACTATTTGAGACAATTTTAAAGGAAAATGGTATATCTGTCTAGGATAATTTTTATGTACTATTCAAATTTTAGTAGTGTGATTATAATCGTTTAAGCTTTTATTATTGCTATGTAATTTTTGCTCCATGTGCGAATATAAGACTAGACGGGTTAGTATCTATTCAGAATCGATTCGGTTTTTCGGGTTTTTGGATTTAGAATTCTAGAATTCATTTGAATATTTTATATGTTCGGTTCATATCTGGTTTGGGTTACTTCAAGTTCGGTTCAGATTACTTCTGATTTGGTAAGGGTTTCTGGGCTGCTTACATTTACCAAGGCGTTCTTCAAGAGACCCTGTAAGTAAAACATCTCATCGATTATTGTTGTTGCTATTTGCAATACAAATCTGTGATTGGGAATTATAGAAATGTAGTTGTGAGTGCTAACAATTTTGATTGATAATTAGGTCCACTAAGAAATTTGGGGAAGATGGGAAGAGATTCGAGCATCTTGCGTTTCTGAATTTGGCTCAGAATGTGATCTGCTTGGTTTGGTCTTATATAAGTAAGCATTTAAATACTCTTTTCGTTCTTTATTCATTAGATGTCTAACGAAGGATATATGAAGCTGATGAGATTTTGTTGTGAGCAGTGATTAATTTCGTTCTTTATTCATTAGATGTCTAACGAAGGATATATGAAGCTGATGAGATTTTGTTGTGAGCAGTGATTAAACTCTGGTCCAATGGAGGTTCTGGTGGAGCTCCATGGTGGGCATACTGGAGTGCTGGCATTACTAATACAATTGGTCCTGCCATGGGCATTGAAGCTTTAAAATTCATTAGTTACCCAGCTCAGGTAACTTATGCATCTTAGTATAGTAAAAACATCGTCTTGATTGTAGTTGGTGCTTCAAGTTTTAACCTTTTCTTAGAGGTAGTATTAGTATGTAGCAGAATATGATCTCTTTGGCAGTAACATTGATGCAAGTTTTGCTTTCTTCAGGTCCTTGCAAAATCTTCCAAAATGATTCCAGGTGAGGTTCAGTTTAGACCATTGAATGTTTTTTTTAATCAAGATCTTCCTGTTTATCTTATATATGCTTTTACTTTTGTGTAGTCATGCTAATGGGTGCATTAGTTTATGGCATAAGATACACTTTACCTGAGTATCTTTGCACCTTTCTCGTTGCGGGAGGAGTTTCCATGTTTGCTCTTCTTAAGGTAAGACAGATCTACATTCTGGAACATAGGTCATAACATATGTTGTTCTTTGAACATGAAAATGTAGTAACATCTTTAAATTGGTTTCAGACAAGCTCTAAAACCATTAGTAAGCTAGCACATCCCAATGCACCCCTAGGTTACGGGCTTTGCTTCTTAAACCTTGCCTTTGACGGATTCACAAACGCCACGCAGGATTCAATTACTGCAAGGTATGGTTATTTAACTCAATCAGAACATCAAGCCCCCTTTGGATGTCATTTGGACATCATCATCGCTATACATGGTCACACAGGTATACATGGTCACACAGGTACCCCAAAACTAGCGCATGGGACATAATGCTAGGAATGAATCTATGGGGAACCATATACAACATGATCTACATGTTCGGATTACCACAAGGGAGTGGTTTCGAAGCTATCCAATTCTGCAAGCAACACCCTGAAGCAGCATGGGACATTCTAATGTACTGTCTATGCGGAGCAGTGGGACAAAACATTCTAATGTACTGTCTATGCGGAGCAGTGGGACAAAACTTCATCTTCTTGACTATAAGCAAATTCGGATCTCTAGCTAACACAACCATAACCACAACGAGAAAGTTCGTAAGCATTGTGGTATCTTCAGTCCTAAGTGGGAATCCATTATCACATAAACAATGGGGATGTGTTTCAATGGTCTTTGGTGGATTGTCTTACCAAATTTACCTCAAATGGAGGAAGTTACAGAAAATGCCAAAGAAGAAAAAGACTTGAAGCTGACAACAAAGTTCCAGGTTTTAGATTCTTCACTAAATTGTTTTTGATTTGTGAACTTTATACTTATATAACTCCCAAAGGTCTGAATTTAGAGAGAAGTTACATTACCAACATGTAAACCAATGCATTAGTATAAAAATATATATGTTTCAAAAGCCTTTAGGAGCAGATTCTTTAAGAACAACAGGTTGATCTTCAGAAGCCATAGATAGACAATACTTAGCAATCTCTCTGAACTTAGGAACACTTCTTAGATCCACTTTAGTCCCATCTTTCAAAGTGATGATAATGTCACCCCATTCTCCAATAAACCTTGGCACAACTTGAACATCTTTAATCACTTTGTAAGAAAAATCACTCCGGTCATCTCCGGTGAGTCCTGAAATCACTGTTACACGGAGGTTTGTGAACCTGTCCGGTGAGTCCTGAAATCACTGTTACACGGAGGTTTGTGAACCTGTAACGGAGGTTAAAGGCTCGAGATACTGCAGCTAAGGTTAATGGGAGCCATAGGATTGTTAAGCCTAAGATGAGATTAGCTAATAGATCACCGTAGTGAGCTCCACCGTCGAAAAAGATTGTTTCTTTCTTTGTGGGTTTGGAACCAAAAGGTATGGCGGAAGCAGAGGAGGAAGATGAAGCTAGGAGGAGTTTATGAGTGTGTCTTTGTGGTGATTTGGTGGAGGAAATGGGGAAGGAGAAGGTGGTTGAGAGGAGGAGGGGTTTGTGAACGACGGAGGGTACGGTGGTTGACGGCGGAATTGAGGAAGAAGCTGCCATGAGAGAGTGATATGGAGTGATTGGAGATTGAAGCTGAAGAAGATGACTTCATACACTCATTGTTGGTGTAGATTGAGCCACGTGGCATATCTAAAAGCACATCTATCCAAATATTAAATCAATATCAACCGTCGAAATTATAAGAAACCAGAAGAAAGAAAGAAAAAGTTTCGGTAATTATAGGTAGAAACGACGTCGTATGATTGCTTATGATTAGGCCTTAATATTATATGGAGCCCATTCTAAATATGAAATCAAACCCTCAGTATTAGCTTATGATTGGGCCTTAATTTATAGTGAGCCCATTATAACTTTGCAGACAGCTTTAGCTTATTCAACAAACATACATTCGATGTGTTATGAGAATAAAGATGAAAGACCGGATCTCATTACTTCTATGGTAGTGTCCGAGTCCGCAGAGTGGTTCTCCACTCATGATACAACAGAGCTGTTACACCAGAACCCCACACACCAAGGGCGACCACCAGAACAGAACAATGTCTATCACACCCTGAATAGAAGAAGGTGCTTAGTGGATGGATCATGGGCTGCAAATGCGACTTCTAGTGGAGTGGGATGGGTTTTACATGAGGCTGATGGCACCACAAGCTACAAAGGACTTAAAGCATATCCCTCCCTATCATCACCCTTAGAAGCTGAGGCTGCAGCTCTAATGTGGGCCTCCAAATGCCTATATGATATAGGCATTACAGAAGTGATCTTCTACTCTGATTGCAAGATACTTGTGGATGCAGTTAATGGCATAAAGGAGGCTCCAAGGATTTGTGCTTTCATTTCAGATTTCATAAAGTTCAATTAATGGCATAAAGGAGGCTCCAAGGATTTGTGCTTTCATTTCAGATTTCATAAAGTTCAAACCTCCTGATGCTCCACTGATGTTCACTCCTCGACGTTTCAACTCGGTAGCAGATGCTGTGGCTAGGCATGCTAGGACTTGTCCTAATTACTTCATGCGTATTAATTCCTCTCTTTAGTATTGTTAAGCTTCGGATGTTAATCTTCAAACCTTCTATATCTAAATGAAATGCAGTTCTTTGTCGAAAAAAAAAAAAAAAACAAACATACATTCTCTTTCAAAACACACAAAAAAAAAATTATATTCCATGACTATTACTGTATACCTAAATAATATGTTGTGATCTACTAATTATTTACTATTTGAGAAAATTTTAAAGCAAAATGGTATATCTGTCTAGGATTATTTTTTATGTACTATTCAAATTTTAGTAGTGTGATTATAATCGTTTAACCTTTTATTATTACTATGTAATTTTTCGCTCCATGTGCGAATATAAGACCAGACGGGTTGATATCTATTCAGAATCGATTCGGTTTTTCAGATTTTCGGATTTAGAGTTCTAGAATTCATTTGAATATTTTATATATTCGGTTCATATCTGGTTTGGGTTACTTCAAGTTCGGTTCAGATTACTTCTGATTTGGTAAGGGTTT
>CM071720.1:21586943-21624441 GCA_036630335.1 Physaria fendleri | reverse complement strand
TGTGCGACGGGGTTATAGCTATAGATGATGGATGTGAAGGTATTGAAAAGGCAGAGAAAAAAGGATACAGTGTTATTGGTTGTCTTGTTCGTGCATCATTGTTGATGGATCCTGGTGATGAGGATGGGAAAGGTGTTGTTTGTATGCATGATGTTATTCGTGAGATGGCCATTTGGATCGCATCTGGGATGGAAAAAGAAGCTTTCATTGTTCATGCAAATATTGGGTTATATAACATCCCAACAACGATTAAGAATTGGAATGTTGTGAGAAAGATGTCTTTGATGTGTAACCGGATTGGCCATCTAGATGATCGTCATGTATGTAGCGAGCTCACTACTTTGCTCTTGCAATGTGGGAGCTTGAAAAATATCTCGAGTGAATTTTTCAAGTCCATGCCAAGGCTAACTGTTTTGGATTTATCGGGTAATGAATACCTCAAGGATTTACCCAATGAAATGTCAGAACTAGTTTCGTTGCAATATCTCAACTTATCATATACTGGTATAAGTCTTCTGGCTAAGGATCTACTACAAGGGTTGAGAAAACTAATTCACCTGGATTTGGAGTATACACGGCACCTTCAGAGTATTGCTGGGATATCAAGTGTGGAGAATTTGAAAGTTCTGAAATTATTCGGTTCTCGATGGAACTTTGATTCAATCGAAGAGTTGGAAGCATTGGAACATCTAGAAATTTTAACCGTTAGTCTTTATGATACTACAACTTATGCTACTCATAAGGAGCAATTTATGAACTCTCATAAGTTGATGAGTTGTACACAACTTCTGTGGATAAGGAATCATTTGGAATATCACTTCAAGGAACTATGAACAAGCTTCGCGAATTCAACATTCGTAATGGTACGGTGTCCGATATAAAGATTGGAAAGAAAGACAGTTTCTCGAACCTCGTCAAAGTTCACGTAGATTATATTGAAGGTTTGAAGGATTTGACTTTTCTGATATTCGTTCCGAGACTTAGAATACTTGAGGTTGGTAGTTCAGAGCATATAGAAGATATAATAAACAAAGAGAAAGCTTGCGGAGTTGAAGATCCGAGGATTGTTCCTTTCCAAGAGCTGAGTGAAATACATTTCTCTGATCTACCGCAGTTGAAGAGTATCTACTGGAGGATTGTTCCTTTCCAAGAGCTGAGTGAAATACATTTCTCTGATCTACCGCAGTTGAAGAGTATCTACTGGAGTCCTTTACCTTTTCCTAATCTAAAGGTGATAAAGATAATGGAATGTCCTAATCTCAAAAAGCTTCCGCTCGATTCCAAAAGCGGCAAGCAGGATGAACTCGTCTTAACATATAGTGAGGAAGAATGGCTCGAAAGCATGGAATGGAAAGACGAAGATACTAAAAGACACTTCTTATCTTCATGTCTATGGGTACGAATATTTCTCCTCTTCTCTTATTTGATATTCAAGCATTCCATCTTTTGATTCATTTGTCTCTCTTTTTTGTGTTTGTTCATAGACCCGTTGTATTCACTCATATGAACCATTCTACCACTCTGGCTACGACTATGAAGATGATGATGCGTTCAGATCTAGAAGTACAGACAGAAAGCTACTATTGAATAGCCGTTGAGAGAATATCAAAACAAATCTCAAACGTTCGAATTCAGCTGAGCATATATTGTCCTAATGGTTTGTGCTTGAGACCATATTTCTTGCAAGCAAGCTTGATATCATGGTTTAAGGGACAGATTGTCTAGATGTAAAGGTCTTTCTTGATTCCTAATCCTGCTCACTGGGGTCTCAAATAAAGGTTCTTTTATTGATGCTAGCGACGATATTGATGTGTAAACTATATTATTACTAATGGAACGATGAGGAACTTGTCTGCTTTGTCAACAAGCTCAAGAAACAAGGACTCACTATTCTTCTCTTGTCGTTACACACAGCAAATTTGGAACGGCAGCATAGGAAAGTTTCTTGGAGCTGATCACACGTCGAATTGGCACATGCTAACCCCGGCGATCCTTAACAAACGGACCACACCCACCCGCTACTTCCTCATCAGATACACTCTCCAAACGACTATCTGCCATGTCTGGAGTAAACGCAATGGAGGTAATCATGGACAATAATCACTCTCATCAAGGCTTCTGGCACGATTATCTCAGTGCAATCAAGAATCTCCAAGATTATCGGTATCATGATGGACTGCAAGAATGATTCTCGCCATACAGTTTCAGCTCACCCTAACATCCAGCTTTGGTTTCTACTTTTTGCCTCCTCTCTAAGAGAACAATGTGTAGTCTGGGCGTACGGGAGATAGGTTTTATCCTCTAATTTTTTTTTTTGAAAGAATGTTAAATTTTATTCCCCAAAAAAACCGTGTTCAGAACAAACAAACAAGCAACTTGGAACAAACTCCAAGCTTACAATAGATGAGACATAAGAAACAGACCAATAAGAGAAAGCTACAAACCACGCACAACCAAACAATAAACAATAGAAGTGTTAAGAAACAGACCAATAAGAGAAAGCTACAAACCACGCACAACCAAACAATAAACAATAGAAGTGTCCAAATTCAATAAACAAGAATAAGAGCGCAGCTAGCTTCCTTTAAAGGACCTTCCTCAGTCTCCAGAGACCTACAAGAGGTTACAAAAAGCAGCCAGAAGCTGTATAGCAGACCCAGATAAGAAGAAACACAGAACGATGACTTAACTGTTGCTCTTGGGCAAATGAATACCCAAGAGACTAGAGACTGAGAGTAAGCATAGGGCTAGAAGTTTAGAAACATGAGAGACGCCCCATTTTCCTACTCATGTACTGCAAGTTCCCACCCTCCTGCAAGGAATACAATGTAGAGGCCAGAGGACAGAGGAGGAATTGAAATCATTAGACTCTAAAGGGTGAGTACTTAGCTTTTGCTCCTGGGGTTAATCAATGGATTAAGCCCAAGAGACTAGAATCAAGTACGAGCACAGGGCAATATGTAAGGAAGAAAAGATAGCCGCCCAATTTGCTCCTCTTTCCTTTTAGAAAACGATGAGACAATCCCTTCCTCCTGTCAAAAAGCAAGCATCATCCAGAGAAGAGATACATCAGTGGACAGGAGAAAAAGGTATCGAAACTTAACTTCTGCTCCTGGGATAATCAAAGGATTAACCCCAAGAGACTAGAATCAAACACGAGCTCAGGGCAATATGTGTGAAAGAAAAGATAGCCGCCCAATTTGCTCCTCTTTTCTTGAAACAAATGAGACAATCCCTTTCTTCTGTCAAAAAGCAAGCAACATCCAAGATATACATTAGCCAAAGCCAATCCAAAACATTAGCTCCGCTCCCTGTTCCTTGATCTTATCTTCGAGACTGGAACCAAATCTGAAGCCCACCAGACAGCCTCTTATCATTTGTTAAACTTAAGAGCTTGTTCTTAACTGTTCTATCAATCCAACCAATCATCTCTCCAGTGTTATGGCACTTATTATTATGCTTCCTATCATTCCTTTCTCTCCATAAATGGTAGATAGTCGACTGAAAAGCATAACAAATGATAAAATGAACAGGACCCGTTTGCCTTTGAACATCCTGAATAATATCATTATTAGAGCAAAACGTATCTTATATGTATTTTTTTAACTAAATATTGAAAAAGAGCAATAAAAGCATGAGAAAATTGTGTGTATAAATTCAATCTGACCATACCTTTGTAATTGACAACAACTTTATATTTCCACAAGAAGAAGAAATAAAACACATGAGAATGTTGTGTGAATATACTCAATCTGGTAGACAATCACTTTTATACTTTACCAGATTCAAACATCCTGCCATTTTCATTTCCCACATCCAAAAACCGTACTGTTTTTCTTTTTTGAAGATATCGTCAACACCAACACTTAAAAACCCAAACTTTTCTCTACCAGCCGTCACCAAAAACCTCTCTGTTTCTTCTTCACTGTAAAAATGGCGACTTTCACTTATCAAACCCCACAAACCCATTTCCTCTCTAAACTCCCTCTCATTACCAAACCCAGAGTTTCATCTTCAAGAATCAAAATGTCACTCCAAGAATCCGCACCTTCTCTCGCCGTCGTTGGTGTTACAGGAGCCGTAGGACAAGAATTCCTCTCAGTATTATCCGATCGAGATTTCCCTTACAGTTCAATCAAAATGCTTGCTTCAAAACGCTCTTCAGGGAAACAAATCACCTTCGAAGGACGAGATTATACAGTTGAGGAGCTTAATGAAGAAAGCTTTGATGATGTAGATATCGCTTTGTTTAGTGCTGGTGGATCTATAAGTAAGAAATTTGGTCCTTTAGCTGCGGAGAAAGGAACTATTGTTGTTGATAATAGCTCTGCTTTTAGAATGGTTGATGGAGTTCCACTTGTGATTCCTGAAGTTAATCCTGAAGCTATGAATGGGATTAAAGTTGGATTAGGGAAAGGGGCTTTGATTGCTAATCCTAATTGTTCTACTATTATTTGTTTAATGGCTGTTACTCCTCTTCATCATCACGCCAAGGTTTGAATTTTGTGTGATATTTGATTGGGAATTTAGAGAATCAATGGGTTTAGGGTTTAGGGTAGTGGCAAAGTCTGGATTTTGTGTGATCTGAGTTATGTTTTGATTGTTATTGTTAGAGCAAAACGTATCTTATATGTATTTTTTTAACTAAATATTGAAAAAGAGCAATAAAAGCATGAGAAAATTGTGTGTATAAATTCAATCTGACCATACCTTTGTAATTGACAACAACTTTATATTTCCACAAGAAGAAGAAATAAAACACATGAGAATGTTGTGTGAATATACTCAATCTGGTAGACAATCACTTTTATACTTTACCAGATTCAAACATCCTGCCATTTTCATTTCCCACATCCAAAAACCGTACTGTTTTTCTTTTTTGAAGATATCGTCAACACCAACACTTAAAAACCCAAACTTTTCTCTACCAGCCGTCACCAAAAACCTCTCTGTTTCTTCTTCACTGTAAAAATGGCGACTTTCACTTATCAAACCCCACAAACCCATTTCCTCTCTAAACTCCCTCTCATTACCAAACCCAGAGTTTCATCTTCAAGAATCAAAATGTCACTCCAAGAATCCGCACCTTCTCTCGCCGTCGTTGGTGTTACAGGAGCCGTAGGACAAGAATTCCTCTCAGTATTATCCGATCGAGATTTCCCTTACAGTTCAATCAAAATGCTTGCTTCAAAACGCTCTTCAGGGAAACAAATCACCTTCGAAGGACGAGATTATACAGTTGAGGAGCTTAATGAAGAAAGCTTTGATGATGTAGATATCGCTTTGTTTAGTGCTGGTGGATCTATAAGTAAGAAATTTGGTCCTTTAGCTGCGGAGAAAGGAACTATTGTTGTTGATAATAGCTCTGCTTTTAGAATGGTTGATGGAGTTCCACTTGTGATTCCTGAAGTTAATCCTGAAGCTATGAATGGGATTAAAGTTGGATTAGGGAAAGGGGCTTTGATTGCTAATCCTAATTGTTCTACTATTATTTGTTTAATGGCTGTTACTCCTCTTCATCATCACGCCAAGGTTTGAATTTTGTGTGATATTTGATTGGGAATTTAGAGAATCAATGGGTTTAGGGTTTAGGGTAGTGGCAAAGTCTGGATTTTGTGTGATCTGAGTTATGTTTTGATTGTTTTTAATAGGTGAAGAGAATGGTGGTTAGTACATATCAAGCAGCTAGTGGTGCTGGTGCTGCAGCCCTAATTGTTCTACTATTATTTGTTTAATGGCTGTTACTCCTCTTCATCATCACGCCAAGGTTTGAATTTTGTGTGATATTTGATTGGGAATTTAGAGAATCAATGGGTTTAGGGTTTAGGGTAGTGGCAAAGTCTGGATTTTGTGTGATCTGAGTTATGTTTTGATTGTTTTTAATAGGTGAAGAGAATGGTGGTTAGTACATATCAAGCAGCTAGTGGTGCTGGTGCTGCAGCTAAGCTAGTGGTGCTGGTGCTGCAGCTATGGAAGAACTTGTGGAACAGACTCGTGAGGTTTTGTTTCTAATTTCAAAGTTCTTTGACAATGTTTAACGATTGTGCTGAGTATTGATTCTGCTTCTTCTTCATCTGCATTAGGTTTTAGCTGGTAAACCTCCGACTTGTAGCATCTTTGGACAACAGGTGATTCCTCGATTTGCTGCTAATGTGATTTAATGTGATCTTTATTCCCTTTTGAGTAAATTTGAAGGTTTTTTCTTGTTGTCTGCAGTATGCATTTAACTTGTTTTCGCATAATGCTCCTATTCTTGACAATGGTTACAATGAAGAGGAAATGAAACTTGTAAAGGAGACAAGGAAGATTTGGGTGAGTGGTTACTTAATTTCTTCATTTCACAGTGATCTTTTGTCCAAAATGTGTTAAGAGGTATCTCACCACTTTGTTCACAGAATGACACAGAAGTAAAAGTAACAGCGACATGTATACGTGTTCCAGTTATGCGTGCTCACGCAGAAAGTGTGAATCTCCAATTTGAGAATCCCCTTGACGAGGTAATAATACAGAACAATACCCGTCTTGTAATGAATCTGTATAACTAGTTCTTGAAGCATTGGTGTTCTGTATGTAATCAGCATAAGTAGGCTTGGATAGTTCTCGAGTGATTGAGTCACTAGCAAAGTTAAACCCTTTAGTTATGTGATTCTTCTTGCGCGATTTAAAGAATCTTCTTATGATCAAGTTCTTGCTCGGTTGTAACGTTTTTTCCAACCATATTAACAGAACACCGCAAGAGAGCTTCTGAAGAAAGCACCTGGAGTTTATATAATAGATGATAGAGCTTCCAATACCTTCCCTACACCACTCGATGTCTCTAACAAAGATGATGTTGCGGTTGGGAGGATCAGGCGAGATGTGTCTCAAGAAGGCGATTTCGGGTAAAGTTTTAACCTTTTCTATCAAATTTGAAGCAAATGAGTTCCATTTGGTTAAAAGGGATACAAATCTGTGTGTTCAGGCTGGATATATTCGTCTGTGGTGACCAAATACGTAAAGGAGCTGCTCTAAACGCTGTTCAGATCGCTGAGATGCTTCTCTGATTTTTGAGATCACTGTATTATCAGATTTTAACACAAGTATGTCTCATTTTTGTTGTCTCTGAAACCTTTAAATCTATCTTGTGGTGTCATTTGGATTCATATTGAATCTTACCACTGATACTATGTGCACTATGGGCCACAAAGGCCATTAGATTCAAAGCAAAAAAAAAATGTGAAATTTTGCAATCTAACCCAAAAAGGTTGTAAATTGCGCAATTTTTTTTTAGAATCCAAAGATTTATGAAGTGATCAAAGCGACTGTTAGATGCATGCGTCTTAATTAAGCCATAGCAATTACACGTCTTTCCTCAAAAACCCTAGATCCTTCTCTGTCACTCTTACCTTTTAAGAAGCTTCCTTCAGTTATTCATCATCACTTTAACTAGAATACTCTTCTGCTCTTTATATAGATAGAGCTTCACGTTGAAGACTATAAACTCAATTTGTGAGATCTGTTGTGTTTCATTAGAAAATCACTCACATTTATGGTGATTGTTTAATTTTACAATTCCCTTCTGGGTTTATCGAAATTCACCTCTTTTCTTCTTGGGTTTTATCTGAATTATACGTTAATCCAAGTTCTAATGCGCGATCTCGTTGCATTGAATTAAAGTTGAGATTTTTTTCTGGATTCTGCAGATATTTTTAAATGAATCTATGACTTGTTTTTTTCATCGAAATTTACGTTTTTTCTACTTGGGGTTTATCTGAATTATACGTTAATCCAACATTTAATGTGGTATCAAGCTGAATTGAATTAAAGTTGAGATTTTTCTTGATTCTGCAGATCTGTTTGAAGAAAGCTATAACTTGTGTTTGAAATCGATTTAAAAAAAAGGAAAAATTTTGTTCTTGATTGTTAGCTATATGGCAATGCCACCGGAAAATGTAACTCCGTCTAAGAATTTACAGTTTCCTCCGATCGATGAACGAGATGGGTTTATCTCATGGCTATGTTCTGAGTTCGCTGCGGCTAACTCGATCATAGATTCGCTTTGTCAACATCTACAAGCTATTGGAGATCACAACGAATACGAAACAGTGATCGGAAGCATCAATCACCGTCGTTTAAGCTGGTCTCAACTTCTATTTATGCAACAGTTTTACCCTGTTGAAGATGTTTCTTATAATCTTCAACAGATTGCTTGGAGACGACAACAACAGCAAATGGTACCTCCTCAAAGGTATTATAATTCTGATCAGAATGGGAAATATGGAGGAAAGAGATCAGGTCCTGGGGTTAATAAGCATCATAGTGGTTATAGAGGAGCTGATTCTATGACGAAAAAGGGGCATTACTGTAATTCGAATTCGGGTTTTTATCGAGAGGAAGATAAGCTAGCAAGTGATGTTAAGGCTTTATCTGTTGCAGATGAGAATAGAGGTAATGACAATGTCTTTGTTTGGCTTCAAGGCTTTGCTTGCTTGTAGGAAAAGTATACTTTTTTTGCTGTTAAATCCTGTCTGCAATTTGGTATGACTGTATGAGATAGTGCATTGTAGCGAAACATATTGATAGTGGATGATTTGGGTTTAATCTGCGCTTTAAGTCTCTAGAGTCTGTGCATTGTAGCAGAGCATATTGATAGTGGAAGATTCGGGGTTAATCTGCGTTTTTAGTCTATAGAGTCTAGACTCTGTGCTCTGCAGAATGTAAGTTTGTTTTTTGTGTTTGTTTGTGGGACAGATGGTAGCGAGAAAACGAAGAGCGATAGTAAAGACATGAAGAAATCAGAGGAATTGGAAGAATCTGCAACTCATGTGGAAATAGTGAACCATAATTGTAACTCGGCTTCTACGGGTACTTTGTAAAGCTTGGCTTGTCGATTTTTTCACTTGATATTAGACCATGTTGAAATGTTCCGGTTTTGTGTTGTCTCTATCTTTCAGATAGCAGCCTCAGTTCTGAGAAAAAGCAAGAAGAGAAAGATGAAGCATGTCCTGCAAGCATGGCAAAGACTTTTGTTGTACAAGAGATGTATGAAGCAAAAATGGTGAGTTTGATCTTCCTTCGATGTTTATTTATAGTTTATGTCTAGGAGACTAGATTTACTGAGTTTTGTTGAGTAGGTTAATGTTGTCGAAGGATTGAAGCTATACGACAAAATGCTTGACGAAAAGGAGGTTTCCCAACTCGTTTCTCTTGTAAACAATCTGAGAAACGCTGGAAGACAAGGTCTACTTCAACGTAAGAATCTTTTATGCATTTTAACATTCTTTTAGTCGGATCTTAAACTGTTGATTAATGCAAACAGGTGGGGCATATGTGGGTTA
The DNA here is from genome assembly GCA_036630335.1 of Physaria fendleri. Taxonomy (NCBI): domain Eukaryota; kingdom Viridiplantae; phylum Streptophyta; class Magnoliopsida; order Brassicales; family Brassicaceae; genus Physaria; species Physaria fendleri. The sequence continues at coordinate 21,615,124 of CM071720.1, read as the reverse complement.
TAAACGGCCAAATAGAGGACATGGACGCGAGATGATCCAGCTCGGTCTCCCCATTGCTGATATGCCGCCTGATGATGAAAACATCAAAGGCAAGTCCTTTAAATGTGTCCTTAATGTAATTTCCGAGTTTTAGTTAGCATTGAGAGTCTGAGATATGATTGTTATGCAGATCGAAAAGTAGAGCCAATCCCATCAGTTCTTTCAGATATCATTGAACGTTTAGTCTCAAAGCAAGTCGTTCCTGTGAAACCAGACGCGTACATCATCAACTTCTTCAACGAGGTTATTGATTTCCTAAATTCTTTGAAACTCCTAAAACTTTGTGTTTATGTGTTCTTAACAAAGTAGGAGTTGTGAACTATAGGGAGATCACTCGCAGCCTCATATGTTTGTTCCCTGGTTTGAACGACCTGTGGGCGTCTTGTCCTTGTCCGAATGTGATTTCACATTTGGAAGAGTCATTGTCTCTGATCATCCTGGTGACTTTAAGGGCTCTCTCAAGCTCTCTATCTCTCCCGGGTAACCGATATGCTTTACTATGCAAAGTCGAAATCTTTTAGTCCTTTTACCATCAATTTGTTTGGTACTTTGAACAGATCGGTTCTTTTGGTGGAAGGCAAATCCGCGGATCTTGCTAAGTATGCAATTCACTCAACACGAAAGCAAAGAATACTCATCACCTTCATCAAATCTCGACCAAGAAACTCTGTAACCGGATCTAACTGGAGACCTCCGAATCACCGCATCCCTCACCCAACAGTCCCACCTAAACACTACCCTGTCACCCTGACCAATGGTGTCTTGCCCACGCCATCTCACCGCCCACCAAATGGTGCTGCTCAACCGATTTTCATCCCCTCTTCTCCTCCTCTTGCCCCGTTCCCAGGTGGGTTGCAAACAGGATGGCCACCGCTGCCACGAAACCAACCGCCAACACCACAACCTCGTATGCCCATTCCTGGTACTGGTGTGTTCCTCCCTCCTGGTTCAAACCAAGAACTAGTTACACAAGGGCCTCCAGACAACAGCAACGGAAGCAGCAACTCTGCGGAAGAAGAAGCTCATAATGGAACTCTTACAGGGGAATCTGATGGCAGTAACAGTAAACAGAACAATTAGCTGAAGAGCAATTAGAGCAAAGAGAGGAAGACTAGTTTTTGGGAGTTGAAATCTGAGGTGCACATTGATCAACTGTTAGAAACAAAGAGATGAGCAAAACTTTTTACCCGTTTTCTACTCTCTAAGAATCAATATATTTAATCCTTCTCTGCCTCCTTTACCTTACACTTTTATCTTCATACTACAATATGAATCTTCTCTAATATTTACACAAATTTACATTTTTTGTTTATTGCAAAAGTGCATACATGCTTCAAGATTCTTAATTTAGTTCATTTTCTTGTCTTTTTCATAGCTTTTGGGCTTTAGCTAAAGCTTGTTCAATCCATTTAACAATAGGTTTTTTGTAATCTCAAACAAGTGTACTATCTTGGTGGGTTTAAAGAATATTTTGATATGAAAAAAACAACCAAACATGTAAGTCATAATAATTGCATAGTTATTGCAAGCAATAATGAAAGGTTTGTACAGAATCTGATCTTTTTTGCTCATTAAATTGAAATAAGATTTTGCAACTTAGTGGAGTGGAGCTTCCTTTTGATAAGACCAATTTGGCATATATATTCTTACTTCTTTAGTTAATGTAAAAGCTCCATTAACCAAATAATAATTACATTTGTATTTCAATTATTCAATAATGATTTACCTCTTTAGTCTCATGAACCATTTGATGATGAACATTTACTAATTTTAAATATTTTTGTTGGTCCATGTGATATTATTTCATGCATGTTGTTAGAACACTTACACAATATAGTATTCTAAGTTTTTAACAATAATTGATTAGAACTCACTTAAGGAGACAAAGTAACATTCTTGTAAGGTATAAATAGTAATTAGAGAATAAAAAAAAGTAGGTGATAAAATTAAAAAAACAAAAGAGAGAGAATTGGAATATAAATAAATAACATTTATGTAATACAAATTTAATAATGTAATATGACAAAAAAAAAAAAAAGCTCTTTTTGTTTCTCATCTTTTCTTGCAACTTTGACTCGAAATTCTATGCTTTTATGATCAATCTTTCTTCTTTTCTCTCTCTGCAAAGTTAAAGAGAAGATTTTTATTGTGAACCTTCAGATCTGACATCTGTTTTTACAAGTAACTGTATCTTTCTTGTTCCTTTTAGCTTTTTTAAGTAGCCATTGTCACACGCTAAGTTCTCTATCTTGTTAAAGATTCTAACTTTGGAGCAAGTAAGTGAAAGAGAAAGAGAGTAAAATTCACTGAAATGCGGGAAATTGAAAGCCCTAGAAGTCTCTGTTCCTGTACAAACACTACTTGTGATTCTCTGCTTCGAGAGCTTCAGGTTTCTTATGAACCCTCTTCTTTTCTGTTTCTTGAGAAAATATCTTCTAGGGTTTCTTCATTATCATGCTTTCAAAGGCTTAAAGTTTGTGTTTTTTGCCCCTTTAACAGTTTAACTGAAGAAGAAACAATATTCTTTAATCTTTATAGTCTTTCTCCTTTCAAGGTTTTTAGGGTTTTTATGAGATTTCAGTGTTTTAATGGAAAATTTTGTTTTTTGGCAATGGAACAGAAAATATGGGATGATATTGGTGAGAGTGATGGTGAGAAAGATCGTATGCTAATCGAAATAGAGAAGGAATGTCTCGAAATTTACAGAAGAAAAGTTGATGAAGCTGCAAATTCTAAAGCAAAACTTCATCAATTAGTTGTATCAATTGAAGCTGAAATTGCTTCTTTAATGGCTGTTCTTGGAGTTTTAAACATCAATTCACCGGTATGTAATGAGCTCAGCTTCTTCACATTCGAAATGGAATTAAAGTTTCTATCTTTATTATGTTTGCAGATCAAAGCAGAGAAAGGTTCAAGATCATTGAAAGAGAAACTTGCGGGTTTGAAGCCTCTTGTTGAGGATTTGAAGTTACAAAAAGATGAAAGAATGAAACAATTTGTGGAGATAAGAACTCAAATTGAGAAGATGAGTGGTGAAATCTCTGGTTACAGTGACCAACTCAACAAAGCTATGCTTAGTTCTTTGACTCTTGATGAACAAGACTTGACTTTTCGGAAACTTAATGAGTATCAAACACATCTCCGCTCGCTCCAGAAGGAGAAGGTGATGATAAACACCATGATTTTACTTTAAGTGAAGCTGCTTGCTTAATCATCTTGATTTTTTATGCAGTCGGATCGTCTGAATAAGGTTTTGGATTATGTGAACGAGGTGCATACTCTGTGTGGTATTCTTGGAGTTGATTTTGGTCAAACTGTTAGTGAGATTCATCCGAGCTTACATAGGACTAACCAAGAACAGTCAACAAACATTAGTGATAGTACATTGGTTAGTCTACAAAACATGGTTCAAAAGCTGAAAACCGAAAGGAGTGTCCGGTTTCAAAAGGTGTATAGACATGTCTGCAATGCTATTCTTCTCTATGTAATTGATACATTGTTATAGTTAGTGGTTTTACCTTTTCATTTTGCAGTTAAAGGATGTAGCGGGGTCCCTTTTCGATCTGTGGAATCTAATGGACACGCCTCAAGAAGAAAGAATGAAATTTGCAAGAGTCAGTAATGCTGTAAGATCTTCTGATACCACTGAGCCAAATATCCTTTCTAGTGAAACAGTTGAACAGGTTACAACAAGACCCCATTCTTTTTCCAACTTGAATCGCCATTAATGTAATTGATGATTTCTGAGTTCTTGTTATTCCTTTTTACATTAGGTATCTGCAGAAGTAGACCGTCTTAACACGCTGAAATCTAGCAGAATGAAGGAACTTGTGATGAAAAGAAGATTTGAGTTAGAAAATCTATGCAAGTTGGCTCACATTGAGGCTGACACAAGCACATCACTTGAGAAATCAGCTGCTTTGATTGATTCTGGTAAATAAATGGTAGAGCTTATGGTTCTTTTCAGTAATATAAGTAGCTGATATCTTGTATATTATTGTGTTTCTTAGGATTAGTGGACCCTTCAGAGCTTCTTGCAAAGATTGAATTGCATATCAACAAAATAAAAGATGAGGCACTGAGCCGGAAAGAAATAATCGAGAGGATTGATCGGTGGTTATCTGCGTGCGAAGAGGAAAACTGGCTTGAAGAGTACAATCAGGATGAAACCCGGTATAGTGCTGGACGAGGTGGACATGTACACCTCAAGCATGCAGAACAAGCCCGGATCACAGTAAACAAGATCCCATGTATGTTCTTCTATGTCTCCCCTAAAGATCAAGATGAACTCTTTAGCTTATTGGGTCTAACTTTTATTGTTCTATGCAGCTATGGTTGAGAGTCTCATCAAGAAAACACTTTTGTGGGAGGACAAAACACAGAAACCATTTCTATATGATGGTGTAAGATTTAGTTCTAGACACATTTTAAAACTATAAGGTCTCTCTCCTTTGATTATGGTCTACTCCTTACTCCAGGTGCGTTTGGTATCCATACTTGAAGACTATAAACTGACAAGGAAACAGCAAGAAGAGGAAAAGCAACGATATCGGGTTTGTCTAAAGTGCTCTCTTTTAAGTCTCCTTAATGTAGCTTGCCTGTTAAAACTTGTTGTATCATCTTCTGCAGGATCAAAAGAAGATGCAGGATCTCATATTAAAGCGGAGAGAGTCCATTTATGGATCAAAACCAAGGCCAAGAAGAAGCATCAGCGCTAAAAAGCCAAGCGGGTACAATGTATCGGTGCCTCCTACGCCTCGCAGAGACTCAGCTGGAACAACAAGTACTGATAGTATGACCCCAAGATCTTACCCAGGCCATTGTCAAGATGGATATTTTAAGGAAGTAAAGAGACTCTCAACATCAAAGGAAGATTCTGTCTCTACATTTACTTCAGTTTGTGGCTCAGAACCAGATTCACCTTTACAGTAGATGATGTAATCAAAAGAGGAAGTATTGATATACATCAAAGTAATTGTAGTCAGTGTTTGTATTTGTGTGACTTTTGAGTTGACTTGTTATTGACATTAGGATGATATATAAGAGTAAAAAACTCAGTGATCTGAAACATAGAAACATTTAATTAAAAGAATATCTGTTACAAGTCAGTAAAATGTTCATAAAGAAAAAACAAAATGAAGAGATAAAACAAAGACCCTGCAGATTTTATCAGTCACCTTCTTCCTCAGACACACAGACAAAACAACTTCAGATAAAAACTGGTAAACAAAAGAACAGAATTTTGCAGACAGGATCTTGAAACAGATTTCAGATTTCTTGTATATACATAAGATAATTGAGAGATCTCATACCAGGAAATACTCTCTTCTTCATACTAACTAAGAAGAAACTAAATCATCTGATAGTAACAAACTTATTAGTTCCATGTCTTGCCCAATGACTCTTAAGATCAATAGGATTCCCAAAATTAAACCCATCAGAAGCAAGTTTCTCAAGAACTTTCTTAAACGCACCTTGACTCATCTTTCTCCCCGAGATCCTCGCTCCACGACGCTTAGTACTCATCGGTAATGGATGCATCGAAATGTTTGTAGTACAACAAGCTGATTGCCAACCACCACAACCCCAACGGTAACATTGTTGAGGAGCTCCAGTACAAGTACATACCGGAACAGGTAAACCCGAAATGTCCATACTTACTCCATTAATCACCAAATCGACACTTTTCTTAACCGGTTTAACTCGAGATACATTCATGTTCTCATCTTTCGGTTTTCGTGGCTTCTTCGCCTTCGTAGAACCACCTTTTGAACTACCCTTTCTCTTCTTTGTCTGATGACTCTGAACTATCTCATCTTCTAACTTAACCGGGGTTTCTTCGATTTGATGATGGAGATTCATCTGCATCGATGGTGCAGACGAAGTTTCGGGCATGACATTGCCGTAATTAGGAGTGGTTGTTGTTACAGGTAACATGTTAAAGAACTTATCTTTCTGTTGGTTAATCCAATTGTAACTCATGTGAATTGGTGGCTCTTGGTGATGATGATATGACCCGTTTGGTCCAATCATTAGATTCGGATCCCGGCCGGGTAAAAACGGTTTCGTGTTCCGATCAATGGTTGACATTAGCTGTAATCCGAGATTACCTTTGAATGTAGTAGCTGCTGGTTCATAATAACCCCAATTGCGAAACCCATCATCATCCATTTCAAAGATCTACATATAAAACAACAACATTTCAGACAGAACAAGACTAAAAAACTCAGGAGATCTTCGTCTAAATGCACTAAATTACCCCAAAAGAACACAGATTTTTTGTAAAACAACAACATTTCAGATAGAACAAGACTAAAACTCAGGAGATCTTTGTCTAAATGCATAAATTTACCCAAAAATTACATATTTTTAACATTTTAGACTGAACAAGACTAAAACTTAAGAGATCTTTGTCTAAATGCATAAAACATACCCAAAGATCTGTCTGAATTTAGCTAAAAAAACACTAAACAAATCCATAAATTCTGCAATTACGCATGTAAATCATTAGAATTCATATGAAAAAAATCGGATCTTTGATACCCAGAAACACAAAAATTCTAAAAGCAAATTGCAACATTATTTAAAAAAATTTCAACAAGACAAAAAAATCAGATTTAGTATTCAGACAGAATAAGATATCCTAAATAAACCAATCAAAATCAAAATTAGGAACTTTTTGTCTAAATGATAACAATTTCTAAAGAACTATGTCTGAATTTAGCTAAAAACACTCAACAATTCATAAGAACAAAAAATCAGATCTTTAAGATACCCAGAAACACAAAAATTCCCAAATGAAACTGCAACATCATATGAAATTTCTTCAAACAACACATGCATATTCATTAAAGCTACTAGATCTAAGAAATCTAGAGCTAGATCTAAGAAAAATCGACATGAACAAAAGGGTTTCAAAAAAGATGGTATATAGTAACACAAAGGTCCCATTTTAAAGAGAGATGGTAGATGGAAAATGGATTAGGAAAGAGAGAGAGATCTTACATGGTTATAAACAAAACGGGGTCTTTTAAAGGAATTATTTTTTTTTCTTGCCTTCTGGAGACAGAGGAGAGAGAAACCTGAGAGAGATTGAGGAAAGAGAGAGGAAAGAGAATTTTGAAGAAGATAAGAAAGAGAGAGATCTGAAAGAAAGTTGCAAAAAAGTTTTTTTTTTAGGTGATGAGATGAGATAACCCTAAAAATTGTAACATTTCTAATTTAAAATTAAAAAAAAAATCTTCTAAAATAATTATTTTTTTTTGTCTTGATTAATGTTTTGTCGGAATGCTAAAAGTGAATTATTAAAATTAATAGAAGAAGAAGACAAAAACTAAAGCCCTTAAACATCTTTTCAAAACCAAATTATAAAGCCAAAATCTATCTATTTAATTCAATCAATATTTAATTTGTTTCTAAACTTAAAAAGTTTTATTTTGGCAGGAATTAAAACGTTTATGGATACAAAATCAAAAAGATACATCCGGATTTATATTTATCTTTATCTTAAACATAAATTTATCTTTATCGTAAATTCGAAATTTAGATCATAAATTAAATTATTATTTATCTTGAAATTTAAATTTCAAAATTTATTATCATCGAAAACTTAGGATAAATTAAAAATAATTTGGATGCTAATAAATTTTAAATTTACGATTTAGACGTGAATGATGATTTACAATCTGGATGATAATAAATTTAGAACTTACAATAAAGATAAATTTATGTTTAGAACAATAATTCGTGATTCATTATGATACTATATAATTTGGGAGAAAATAAGTCGTAGACCTTTAAATTTTTTATTTCCATACTCTATGGTTTATCTTTGTCATCTGTTACGTTCTCGTCATCAATAGAAAAGATTCGATATCGTCAATGTCTTCAATCTTGGCTAGGTATCCTAGGAAATTGTCCTCTAGTTATTATATATATATAAAAAAAACCAAACAAATATGAAGCATTTTCCAAATCCAATCTGGACTAATGAATATAAGTATTAAAAATTCAGTGATTTCTGCGTTAAATAACCCTTAATGAAAATGAAATGATATTTTTTTTTATACATAAAAATGCTCATAATCATATTTCATACATATTGCATTGTGGGTTTGCTAATGGGCCTTTTTTTAACGGGCTTGTAATTTCGGTCTGATTACTAAATCACGGTTTTCGAATTTTATTAGAGAAAACCGGAATTTAGGTAAACCAAGAATTTTTTTCCATTTCCGTCGAATTTGATTTATCATCGTAAAACCTCAATCTTCAAGCGCCGGCGTTTGTGTGTGTGTCTCTCTGTCTAGATAGCTAAAATCCGATTTTCGTTTCTGGGAGATTTAGAAAATGCGATCATCTTTGCGTCCACTAGCTCAATCTCTCTTTGAGAGTAGGCGAGGATTTAGTACGAGTTCTGATAAGATCGTAGCTTCGGTGCTTTTTGAGAGATTACGCGTTGTGATACCCAAACCCGATCCTGCTGTTTACGCTTTTCAGGAGTTCAAGTAAAAAGCTCTCTCCTACTCTTACTAATTGTCTTCTCATGTGTTGCTAGCTTGCGTATATGAGTGATAAGAAAAAGAAGAGCAAATAGTGGAATCGATTTTGTGATTCAAAGTTCAAAGAGTCATTGAGTCAAGTTTTATGTGGAATCAATAGGATTTGAGTCATTGAGCTGTGGAATTGTGCTGTTACACTCTGGTTCACGTGATTTTTGGTGACGGAAACTTTCTGTTTTTGATTTTGTCGAGGCAATTTTTATGTGGAATCAATTGGATTTGAGTCATTTCTCTGTGAAATTTTGATGTTACACTATGGTTCATGTGATTTTGGCGACGGAAACTTTCTGTTTTTGATTTTATTGAGTCAATTTTTATGTGGAATCAACTAGATTTGAGTCATTGAGCTATGAACAGTAAAATGTCTTTCCTTCTCTTACTCGTTGTCTTCTCATTGTTACTTTCTTGTGTTTATGAGTGATGAGAAAAACAAGTGCAAATGAAGGAACAGTATCTTTTTGATTCAAATTTCAAAGAGTGCTTTTATGTGGAATCAATTGGATTTGAGTCATTGAGCTGTGAACTTTTGATGTTATACTCTGGTTCACGGAAGCTTTATGTTTTTGATTTTGTTGTTCTATTGCAGATTTAATTGGCAACAGCAGTTTCGTAGAAGGTATCCAGATGAGTTCTTGGACATAGCTAAGAACAGGTAAGAGTTTCTGCTTTTGTGATTCTTCTTTGATGTGGCTAAAGCTTATAATCTGCTCAACCTTGTTTCGTCATTCAACTCTGTGTCATCCTCTTCATGTATTAGCAAATAATGTTAGATTGGACCTTGTTGCTCCATGAGTTGAAGTTTCTTATTTTAGGATTACATTAGCTCAAGTCAAATGTTAGAACTTTTATCTGCTCATGGATATATAGTGAAGGTTCTGTGTAGCTCAGTTTTATTATTTCGCCAATTGTAGTGAAGCTTCCATGAAAATTTTATTTGGTGTTTTGATGTGTGAATGCAGAGCCAAGGGTGAATACCAAATGGACTATGTACCTGCTCCTAGAATCACAGAGGCTGACAAGAAAAACGATAGGAAGTACGTTGTTTACCCCTCTTACAGTTTCTTGCACTGTTGTGTTTCTCTTCGATTGACTTGGTAAATGCTACCATTATAGGTCGTTATATCGAGCTCTTGACAAGAAATTGTACCTTCTCATCTTCGGGAAGCCATTTGGAGCTACTAGTGACAAGCCTGTCTGGCATTTCCCCGAAAAAGTCTATGATTCCGAGCCAACTCTTCGCAAGGTGATGATTTATTGCATCTATCTCAATGAATAACACAGTCAATTATCCATTCCCCTGCTTAGTATTGTTATATAAATCCGCGATTTTACAGTGCGCAGAATCTGCTTTGAAGTCTGTTTTAGGAGACCTCACTCACACATACTTTGTTGGAAACGCTCCAATGGCTCACATGGCTATACAACCTACAGAAGAAAAGCCTGATTTGCCATCTTACAAGGTAAGAACCATGCTTCTAATAATTGAACTTGACCAGTTTTTAGTTACATTATTCTTTTCTCTTTTTGTTGTTTTGTAGAGGTTCTTCTTCAAATGTAGTGTAGTAGCAGCATCAAAATACAACATAAGTAACTGTGAAGATTTTGTATGGGTAACCAAAGATGAGCTTCTGGAATTCTTCCCTGAACAAGCTGATTTCTACAACAAGATGATCATTAGCTGAGTAAACTCACACTCTTCTTCTTCTTCACTGTGATCTTTCTGGTTTTTAGACAATTCCATCTAAACATGATGTGTAATAACCAGACCAAACCATGTCTCTGGTTTTTTAGTCACACACATATGAAACATCATTTTTTTGTTGTTGTTGACAGTTTAAAATGTATTTTGCTTCTTTCTTAACCTTTTGTCTCTTATACACACATCAAGTGAAGAAGTAGAACACTAGAACAGCTCTAAAACCTAGCCCAGTGGGCTGAATCACAGACCCATTGGGCTGAAAATGAAATTACAATTCTAAAATCTCCAATTTTTTCTCTATCGTTAAAAAATGCATTTTTCAGTAAAGCCCTAGTTTCATTTCAGTCTATGTCAGTGTTCTTCATCTTCACAAGAGCAAAACCGCTTACCTCATTTGTATCTTATTGGTCAAATTGTTATTCAAAGTCGAGCATCTTATCTCCGACGATTACAAATCAGCTACATCGTTCGTTTCACAGTTCCAGAACAATGGTATTCTGATTTTCAATCACAGGATTCGAAATTCTTTGTTTGATTCTGAGAATTGAGTTTTTGTCTTGTGGATTTGCAGTCTGAATCGGAGAAGAAGATCCTTACAGAGGAGGAGCTTGAGCGTAAGAAGAAGAAGGAAGAGAAGGTTTGATTTATGTTATTATTTTTCTATTTCATTGATGTTCATTATATTGTGCTAGATTTCAATTAATCTGTAGAGAAATTTTTGTAGAATAAAGAAAAGGAATTGAAGAAGCAAAAAGCTGCTGAAAAAGCTAGGCTTGCAGAACTTAAGGTAATCTCTGATGGTTGCATTTGGGGTTTCTTCTGTAAGTTTATCTATATGTGCAAGTCGCATTCTTGATGTATGTGCTTTTCGTGTAGGCAAAACAGGCCAAAGATGGAACCAGTGTCTCTAAAAAGAGTGCAAAGAAAAGTTCCAAGCGTGATGCGGCAGACGAGAATCCTGAGGATTTTGTGGACCCTGAAACTCCTCTTGGTGAGAGGAAAAAGCTTTCTTCACAGATGGCCAAGCAATACAGTCCTGCTGCAGTAGAGAAATCGTAAGTGATCAGAGCTTTTTCTCTGGCATGAATTTGAGTGTGGTTTATCAGCCAAACTCCTCTAGATAATCTGTCTTATGCTGTAATTGGGTCAGATGGTATGCTTGGTGGGAGAAATCTGAATTTTTTAAGGCGGATGCTAAGAGTGACAAGCCGCCTTTTGTTATTGTAAGGCCTTATTCGATTTTCCGATTCATGTCTTGTGGATTAGACCTTCTTTCTATTAATAATTATATTGTGCAATCAAATGTAGTTGAGTAACTCTAGAGCCTCTGAAATTATTAATATTATTATGAGTATTCAAGTTTCTGTAATTACATAACTACAGGTTCTTCCTCCTCCAAATGTGACTGGAGCCTTGCACATTGGCCATGCTCTAACATCTGCAATTGAGGTTATTTTTTGGTGTTATTACTGTGTCTATCATTCCTACCAATAATCGGCATCTAAAAATTAGCTGATGCAGGATACAATTATTCGTTGGAAGAGAATGTCTGGGTATAATGCTTTGTGGGTACCAGGGGTTGATCATGCTGGAATAGCTACACAGGTTTGCCCCTAATTCATGTCCCAAATTTGTATAAATTTCAGCCTATATTGTGATTCCTCTTATGGCTGCATGCTTGTAGTTTCAATTTTTTCGTACTGTCATATTTTTTGTTTGATACATTCTAGGTTGTGGTTGAGAAAAAGCTCAAGCGTGAAAGAGGAATGACTAGGCATGATGTTGGCCGTGAAGATTTCGTAAAGGAAGTGAGTTGAAAACAAAATATGCTAATCAATAGTTTTCCTTTTTCATTTTGTATAATTTTTGTTGTGTTGCTTGTGATCATGGAAAAGGTGTGGAAGTGGAAGAACCAGTACGGTGGTACGATTCTAACACAACAACGGCGCCTGGGAGCTTCCCTTGACTGGTCCCGTGAGGTGAATTCAGAGATTCAACCATTCTCAGACAAATTTTATTGAGAATTTCTTATGTATAATTTCTTTTGCACTAGATGAACATATATGCAAATGAAATTGTTAACTTCGCTTGTACCCTTTTGATATTCTTCTTACATATGTGTTTCTTCCTGTAAATTTGTAGTGTTTTACTATGGACGAGCAAAGATCCAAAGCTGTCACGGAGGCCTTTGTACGTTTATACAAGGAAGGGCTTATATATAGGTACATCTAACTCCAATTTTGTTCATTGATGTAAGGTATATGATACCTGTTGTAAAAGTCCGTGGAAACAGGAATATACAAAAAAGTAGGAATATAGTACTCTAATTTTTTTTTCAGTTTATCTTGTCGAAACTTGAAACAGAGCACAGCAATTGAACTATCGTACCATGAATTATGCAGGGATATTCGACTAGTTAATTGGGATTGTGTTTTGAGAACTGCCATATCTGATGTTGAGGTAAGTCAGCAGCAACTGTCAGACTTCGATTATTTTACGGCATTTTCTTTATGCAGGGTGTCTGATATCTGTAGGTTGAGCATATTGACATCAAAGAAAGAACGCTGCTAAAAGTTCCTGGTTATGAGAAGCCAGTAGAATTTGGTCTTCTTACTTCGTTTGCCTACCCTCTAGAGGGGGGCTTGGGAGAGGTTGTTGTTGCCACTACCAGGGTGGAAACAATGCTTGGGGACACTGCTATTGCTATTCATCCTGAGGATGAAAGATACAAACATCTTCATGGGAAATTTGCTATTCACCCATTTAATGGACGGAAGTTACCAATTATATGTGATGGAATACTTGTTGATCCTACTTTTGGTACTGGTTGTGTTAAGGTACACCTCTCTCTCTTTTATATTTGAAATCTATGATTCTGTCCCTATTGGGTCAAAGTTACTTCATTCTCGTTTTGTAGATTACTCCCGCGCATGACCCCAATGATTGTGAGGTTGGAAAGCGCCACAAGCTGGAATTTATAAACATATTAACTGATGATGGAAAAATCAACACAAATGGCGGCTCTGACTTCACAGGGATGCCACGCTTTGCAGCTCGTGAGGCAGTTGTTGATGCCTTACAGAAGCGAGTAATTCTTTACCTCTTCACGTTATATGTAGATAGAATTTTCTCCCATTGTTGATTTCAGAAGATATAGTTACAATGTGGGCGGTTACTTCTAAGCGTCTTGTAAGGTTTTTTTAACTGTTTTGTCAATATTTATTCAGGGGTTGTATAGAGGTGCCGTGAATAATGAAATGAGGCTTGGACTTTGCTCAAGATCCGGTGATGTTATTGAGCCCATGATAAAGCCTCAATGGTACGTAAACTGCAGCATGATTGGAAAGGAGGCTCTTGAAGTTGCTATTGCAGATGAAAACAAGAAGCTCGAGTTTGTACCAAAGCAGTACACAGCAGAATGGAGAAGGTTTCTTTCATTTATCTTTACGTTATGGCTCCTTTGTTTAGTCGATCTATTAATAGCTGTTTAAAATGTTACTACACCATCTATTAACAATCACAACCTTACAGATGGCTAGAGAACATACGTGACTGGTGTATTTCGAGACAGCTTTGGTGGGGCCACAGAATACCAGCATGGTATGCCACACTGGAGGAAGATCAGCGCAAGGAGCTCGGTGCGTACGATGACCATTGGGTTGTTGCTAGAACCGAGGAAGAAGCTCAAAAGGAGGCTGCTAAGAAATTTACTGGGAAGAAGTTTGAACTCATTCAAGATCCTGATGTACTTGATACATGGTTTTCTTCTGGGCTTTTTCCATTATCTGTTCTGGGATGGCCAGATGAAACTGATGACTTTAAAGCCTTCTATCCAACTTCTGTGCTTGAAACTGGACATGATATTCTCTTCTTTTGGGTTGCTCGCATGGTTATGATGGGAATGAAACTAGGTGGTGAGGGGTTATGATGGGAATGAAACTAGGTGGTGAGGTTCCATTCAGCAAGGTATGTGTAAATTTTAAGTTAAACAAGGATCATAAACTCCTTCCTTCTAAATGTAGGTATTATTTTGTGACCAATACTTACACGCAAATACATCTATGCTGTCTTTGCTATAGGTTTATTTGCATCCTATGATACGTGATGCACATGGGCGTAAGATGTCAAAATCTCTTGGAAATGTCATTGATCCACTTGAAGTAATAAACGGAGTAACTCTTGAAGGTCTTCATAAGAGATTAGAAGAGGGTAACTTGGATCCAAAAGAGCTGGTTGTTGCCAAAGAAGGACAAGTGAAGGATTTTCCAAATGGCATCCCTGAATGTGGTGCTGACGCACTTCGGTTTGCACTTGTCTCTTACACTGCTCAGGTACTATTATTAGCTCACATCTCTGTCTACCTCCTTCAATGTATGTTAACTAAACTAAAAATTGCTCGGATTTTTTTTTTCAGTCTGATAAAATCAACTTGGATATCCTTCGAGTTGTTGGGTACCGTCAATGGTGTAACAAACTGTGGAACGCCGTCAGATTTGCGATGATGAGGCTTGGGGATGGTTATACCCCTCCGCAGACTCTAAGCCCTGAAACCATGCCATTCAGCTGCCAATGGATTCTCTCTGTTCTAAACAAAGCAATATCAAAGACAGTGGAGTCACTGGATGCATATGAGTTTTCAGATGCAGCCAACACAGTCTATGCATGGTGGCAATACCAATTCTGTGATGTGTACATTGAAGCAATCAAGCCTTATTTTTCTGGTGACAACCCAGCGTTTGCTTCAGAGAGAGCTCATGCTCAACATGCTCTTTGGATAAGTCTCGAGAGTTTGCTTCAGAGAGAGCTCATGCTCAACATGCTCTTTGGATAAGTCTCGAGACTGGCTTGAGACTGCTTCACCCGCTTATGCCATTTGTTACTGAAGAGCTATGGCAACGACTTCCCTCACCCAAAGACACTGAAAGAAAGTCGTCTATCATGATATGTGATTACCCATCTGCCATAGAGGTCAGTGAATTTTTCTTGGTAACTTCTCATAATTGTTCTGGTTCTTAACTCTTTTCCTCTGATGCCGTGATCCCAGAACTGGTCAAATGAAAAAGTAGAGAGCGAAATGGAAACAGTTCTAGCAACCGTGAAATGCATGAGGGCTCTCAGGGCAGGGTTGCTGGAGAAACAGAAAAATGAAAGGTCTGAGTATATGATTAAAGCCCCATGTTTTTGATATACTGTCACTGTCACTAAAAAGGTAACATTGTTCTCAGGTTACCTGCTTTTGCTCTGTGTGAAAACAATTTAACATCTGAAATTATAAAATCTCACGAGTTAGAAATCAGAACACTTGCAAATCTATCTTCCTTAGAGGTAAAAATCTATCTTCAGGTTCTTTCTTACTGTTTATCTGTTGTTTTGTAATCATTTATGAGTTTGTGTGGGGCTTCGGTATAGGTATTGTTAAAGGGAGAACACGCAGCCCCACCTGGATCTTCAGTCGAGACAGTGAACGAGAACCTCAAGGTATATCTCAAAGTAGATGGAGCCATTAACACAGAAGCTGAGCTAGAAAAAATCAGAAACAAGATTGATGAACTACAAAAGTAAGTTCCTAGACTCTGTGATTGAATCATAAGTTAATTTGTAGAGATTTCTCCTCATTAGACATCTTATTTTTTTGATTCATCAGACAAAAGGAGAAATTGCAGAAGATGATGAGTGTGTCTACTTATGAAGAGAAGGTCCCTGCAAATATAAAAGAAGACAATGCAAACAAGCTTGCTAAGATTCTCCAAGAATTCGATTTCTTTGAGAAGGAAAGTGTCCGTCTTGCTGCAGAAACAACCAAGAAGTGAAGACACGAAGTCACAGTTTCAGGTTTGAGAAAATTATGTCTGATGTTATTTGTGAACTTGATTTCGAGTTTTGACTATATTCTTATTACAACTCTTTGGAAAAAAAAACGAATTTTGATTAGTTTTGAACTTGTTTTGATTTGGAAAATCCCAATAATCTAATAAGAAAACCTTAAGAAACAGCATCATAGATAGTTATATAGATATGATGTTTTCATTTTCATTCCCATGAAGCAGAGATCATAGAATTTGCAACACCAGACTGTTCCAAGGTTAAGTTAGATTCATAATCCAATCTCTTTGATTCGCCTGGAATAGCTTGTGTTAACTTTAGTGGCTTCTTCCTCTCTGATTCCTCAAGCTCAGAATAGCAGAAAGACCAGAGAAGCTACAATGAAAGACATCAACAATATGTCAGGGAAAAACTTAAAGACAAATCAAGAATCAGTGTGTTGTCTCTTAAGATTTGCAGACCTGAATACTATCGGTTTTGAGGAAATTCCTCTGAAGTCTTCGCCCGTTTGGTAATCGGATCCCAACTCTGCATTGAATGCCTCGATCTCCTCCTTTTGGTTCTTCAGGAAGAGGTTGAAGCACCATGGTTGTAACTGTTTCAACCGCTACTTCTTCAGGTGATTGATCATCCGAAGACTCTTTCATGTTATCATCTTCATCTTCATCTTTTGCAACATCATCTACAGGAATAAGTCAGATCGATCTTTTTTTCAAACATGCTGAAGTTGCGGAAATGGTTTTGGAACTAACCTTTGGGTTTGGAATGTGGAATCAATGAGAAGTTGCCTCTTGGATGTTTCTTTGAGAAAGAAGCTAAGGCTTCACTAGGACTACTGTCCAAGAACGGTACTAAACCTTCCAGCAAAGTCTCGGGTTCGACCATTCCACTCCACATTTTCATCTTTTGACCAGTGGTTGGATCGATTACAAGAACCACAGGAATAGATTCAAGCTTGTAAAAGGTGCAAACCTTTTTTCCTTCAGTCGTATCATCATAGATCTAATACAACAAAAAGGTGGGCTTTTAATCAGTTCTTTAAGGCGAGTTTCGGTTTATAAGCACGCAAAGAGTTTAAAGGAGAAGTTCTATATATCAAACCTGCCAGAAGGTGAAGCTGGCTTTGATAGTTTGTGAAACTGCCCCATTTGCCCAAGTATCTCTATTTAGCTATGAGAAAGAAACACAAAGTTTGGGATGTCAGTTAGTAGTGATCAGAACTGAAACCGAAACAAACAACAAAAGGATAGATCATCAAAGGTTATGTTGGGAAACAAATCCACCAATTTAGGAGGCTACTTACCATATGAGAGCTGAATTCAGTTTTAGATTGGAGGTTGACTATAAGCCATTTATCTAGAGAAGAGGAAATAGCTTTTGCCTGCAAACATACAGAGAGGTTTAGAGAAAGAAAACAAGACACACAATCAGCAAAACAAAGAAATTTAGTAGAAAGACCTCTTCAAAAGAGCCATAGAACATTAGATCAAAAGGAGGACGGTACAACGAGGCCAAGCTATCTCGAGAAGCGGATGCTGACTCTGATGTAGAGGCAGAGGAAGTACTCTCATTTCGTTCCCAAACTCCCGGGCTTTTAAACTCTTCGACAAAGTCGCTGAAAGCAATCAAAGAAGTTAGTTCAGGCTGAGAAGTTAATCATCAGTAGAAAAAAATTAAGAGTCTCCCTCAAAAGAGACTAACCTGTAATCCATTGGGTCATCATAAAGAGTCTCCCTCACAACAGGCAAAGGAGCTCGGACTTCATCTACTTCATTCTGCAATATCCTTTCATGTCCTGTGTATGTAACCTCCCTATGGATATAACAGCAAACCAACATGTTGAGCAAAACAAAAGATCACAAGTAACCTGATTATATCATTATCCTACCTCCAAGATTGTGCAGCCACATGATTACTAGAGTATGGCTGAGTCTGTGTAAGCAAACCATTTTCGTTTTGAAAGTAAAAAAGCTCAATAGCTGCCTCAAGATTCCACCTTGTTGACTGTTGTTACACAAGCGAAGAGAGCATAACAAGCAAAGCAAAGAACTTAAAGTCAATCTCATCACAAAGCCTAGATCATAATGTAGATCATGCCACACTGAATCACAGAGATCTCATTACAATAGGCCAGATCAATCAATACTAAAAGGCCCACTTTGTCAGAATATTCATCAAAAACGTTCACAAAATCTGAACATGTAGGGACCCAATCTAGGGTTTTTAGGGTTTAGAGAGTCTTCAAACATATAGTTACTTAACTAAATCTTAAAAGTATAGATTACAATACCTTTAAGAAGTGTAGTGCAGTTTGGTCGGTTTGTCCGACGGCGATTTCAAGGAAAGAAGAGACTAATCTCTGCTTTTTAGAGGAAAGCGGCATAGCTTGGTTTTGCTTTGAAGTTCTCAAAAACAGACTAAGCGAGATTTATATAATCTTGGGGAGGAAGCAAAAATTAAGGAAACAAACAATCATAAATATATAAACAATGCCAATAAAGCCCAAAATAACAATAAATAAAGCCCAAAATAACAATAAGCCCAATGTATTTTGTTAAGGTTTGGTCAACATAGGCTAGTTTTCACTCATATCTAATTCTAATTCTTATACTTTCTTGTAGTTAATTGAAAAAAAAAAATACAAAATGTTAATTAGTGACTTTTTTTTTTTTTTTTAACTTTAATTGAAAAAAAAAAATACAAAATGTTAATTAGTGACTTTTTTTTTTTTTTTTAACTCATAAACACTTTTATAATTAATTAATGACTTATTACAATAATAATAATTATTATGTTTAAAAACAAATTGATAAATAAATCACTTTGTAGTAATGTAATGATTATAATTTTTAAATTTTTAATATTTATCTAAAATTAATGTTTATCTATAATTATTATTTACTTAATAAAAACAAATATTGTTATCTAAACATTTAAAGTCATAATAATTTAAAAATAATTTTAGATAACAATAATCATAGATAAAAATTAAAATAAATTTGTTAATAAGTTTTAAAGATATATATGCCAAAATATTATCTAAATTTATTACAAAAATATACTATTACAAAAATGTTACATAATTTTTTTTACATTAATTTTCTTTTTTTTTTGATAATTATAACATTGAAAATAATTAATACCTAAAACTTTAGGTACTTTTGAGGTAATAAATTAATTGATTGTAATAGGTCAAAGTTATAATGACTAAAAAATAATTAGATAAACATTAGAATAAATTTGTTTAAAATACTATTCAAATTTTTGTGATGTTAAAGATATATATGCCAAAATATTATCTAAATTAATTACAAAATATACTATAGAAAAATGTTACCAAATTTTTTCATATTATTATCTATTTTTTGTGTGATTAATTATAACATTTAAAATAATTATTTTCTAAAACTTTAGGTACTTATGAGGTAATAAAATAATTGTATGCAATTGCTCAATTTACATCCTTTTTCATATAATTGCAATAGCTCAATCCACATCGGTTAGGTTCGATTCGGTTCGGTCCGGTTCATCTGTATACTATTCGGTTTAGTTACAGTAATATATATGCTGCCAAAAAGAAGATAAAATCATAAATACAAGTCGTTTCATTTTTAGGGTTTCTCAGAGCTTCTCCTCTGATCTCTTCTTCTTCTTCTCTGTCATTCTCTAATCTCCATTGTAAATTTCTCTGAAAGATTGTAGATTCATCTCCCTTTCTCCCCGAATTCGATATCTAAGAATCAAAATTCGTGAGTGTGAAGTGTTGGCTGTAGCTATATGGACGGAATCCAGCATAGTATACCTCGTACTGTCGAAGAGGTGTTTAGCGATTTTAGAGGTCGAAGAGCTGGTCTCATCAAGGCTCTAACAATTGGTATGCTCGATTTTTTCTATTTCTTGTATTCGAATCTAAGAATCTAAAGTAATTTGTTTCTCAGTGGATAAGAAATGAGCAGTGCTGGATTATAGATATGTTTTTTGTTTGTACAGATTTTGGAGTTTTTGCGTTTATTCAATTTTGGGTTTTGGTCTGCCTGTTTATATTTGCTGGAATTTGAAGATAATAAGTTTCTTCATTTTTGTTTGTTGTTGTTGTTGTGCAGATGTACAGAAGTTTTTCCAACAGTGTGACCCTGGTGAGTTATTTACTCCTCATGTGCTAAGTCTTCTACAGCCTCCTAACTCAATTGATTCTAAGCTGGTATAGTTGATATTAAGAGGTGTTTACTGTTGAAGTTGTTGAGACTTGAGATCATTTATTTTATGTGTCAAAGACTCAGAGTCTCTGGGGGGTTTGAAATAGAGAAGAATTTGTGATTGTGTTTTTTTAAGAATGCATGTGAGTTTGTTCACTAATCTTTTGTATCCTGAGATTTGGGTAGATTGATGACTATTAGTGTTATTGAGTTGCTACATGTTTGCCTCTGAGATGAAGTTAGTTCTCTTCTCTGTCTTTTCTGGTAATTGTTTTTACGTATGCAGCGAAGGATAACTTATGTCTTTATGGACTTCCAAATGAGACATGGGAAGTTAATCTTCCCGTTGATGAGGTCCCTCCTGAGCTTCCTGAACCCGCGTTAGGCATCAATTTTGCAAGGGATGGAATGCGTGAACCAGACTGGCTATCTTTGATTGCAGTTCACAGTGATTCATGGATTCTCTCTGTTGCATTTTACTTTAGTGCACGTTTTGGCTTTGGCAAGAATGAGAGGTAAGATTCCTTCTCTTCTTGTGTTCTCTGTTAATTTCTGTTGTACACATGTTTAGTAATTGTCATTGGTGCTACTAGTAACAATCTTTGTTACATCTTTAAACTCAGTTATTTTTGTTCTATGAGAAAAAAACTCGAAAGATGTGATTATTGTTTTCTATCTTTTACTTCACACCCTACTCGATCAATTTGAGATGTAAAAAAATTCAAAATTCATGTGAGCTTCTAGTTTCTCTTGAATTTAAGTTTGTTGATCTGTCAAAGCTGAAACAGTGTCTGTTTTCTGAAACAGTTTTGTCGACTTACCTTGTGAATTTTTTAATTATTGTCAGGAAGAGGCTGTTCCAGATGATAAATGATCTCCCAACCATTTTCGAGGTTGTAAAGCAATCAATGGAGCAAGCTGCTATTGCTAACGAAAACAATAGCAAAATCAAATCTAGCGGTGGCAAGGTAGAAAGCTTCTATTTTTCGTTTCTTTCTCTCGGGAGTCTATATATATATCTATTGTGTTCTTATCTCTGTTTACTACTATGTGATTTCTATGCAGCCTCGTCAATCAGAATCTCGCATTAATGATTCAAGGATGACCCCACCACCAGGAGAAGAAGATGAGAGCGAAGATGAAGATGAAGATGAAGAGGAAGATAGTGCGGTTTGTGGTGAATGTGGAGACAACAGTGAAGGAGATGAATTCTGGATATGTTGTGATGTTTGCGAGAAATGGTACCATGGAAAATGCGTGAACATGACAGCAGATAAGGCTGAACATATCAAACATTACAAATGTCCGAATTGCAGGGCAACCAAGAGATTCAAAGCTTGAAGGTGATAATAACATTAGAAACTGTGGAAGAAGAGAACGTTTACAGAAGATACAGAAACTGTTAATGTTGACTTGTAATGACTCATTTGTCTTCTCTTTCTCAAAAAAATTCTTTAATGTTGACTTGTAATGACTCATTTGTCTTCTCTTTCTCAAAAAAATTCTGTCTTTAGCCCATTTTAATCTCTAAACATTTCAAATTAAGTCCGGTTAGTGGTTTGCTCTGATTTATTCCGGTTTAGGAACCACTTGCAGGTACAAAAGGCCCAAGCAAATCTAACTTTATAGATATGTCAGAGGAGTAAGCTTCTTGAAAGATTCTTCATTTCAGTGAATCGCTGATCTGATTATCGAATCGCTGATCTGATTAACGACGTGATAAAGATGCTTGCTTGACGATCTTTTCTCGCCGCGATCTTTGTCTATCCTTGGATTTATCTTAACAAAGAGATCTGTTTACAGGTATCTTGATGTTTCTTTTTCTGGATCCGTGAATTTTGATTTCATCTGAGCTGATTTTATCGCTTTTTTTTTTTTTGGCTATTTTGGTGAATTGATGAGTTCTTTAGCCATTTCTAGGTTCAAGTCTTGGTTTTGAATTTTGTAATCGTAGACTGCCTTATCTATTATATGTTTTGAAATTTTGCTTTCATCAGAGCTGTTTTTGTTCAATCCTTTTTTTGGCTAATTTGGTGAATTGATGAGTTCTTTAGCCATTTCTAGGTTCAAGTCTTAGTTTTGAAAAAGAAAGTTCTTCAACATTTTGCAGTCGTTGGCTTCCTGATCTATTACATATATAGTAATTTTTAGCTTACCTTAACTGTTAGAATTTCAAGTTTCACAGAAGTTTTAAGACCTCAGAAAGATGAATATGTTTTATAGATTCTGAAAGATGTCGACTCCAGCAAGGAAGAGGTTGATGAGGGATTTCAAAAGGTTGCAACAAGACCCACCTGCGGGTATTAGTGGTGCTCCACAGGACAACAACATTATGCTCTGGAATGCTGTCATATTTGGGTAAACGAATCATAGGATACACACTTACTAAATATGTCTGATCATTTCTGTACTTATACCTTCTTGTTTCTAAATTTGCAGGCCTGATGACACACCATGGGATGGAGGTAAGGTTTTTTATGTTTAAGATGCATGTTTCTTGAATATTACGATTGTTATAGTGTTGTGTTCTTATCTCTCTTGCTTGATATTGGCAGGTACTTTCAAACTCTCTTTGCAGTTCTCTGAAGATTATCCAAATAAACCACCAACAGTTCGGTTTGTGTCAAGAATGTTTCATCCAAATAGTAAGTTATACAGACACAACAATGGCTTTTTTTTCTCTCCACCTTCATCTTCTTTACCTGTTGTGTTATACAGTTTATGCAGATGGGAGTATCTGCTTGGACATTCTACAAAACCAGTGGAGTCCAATATATGATGTTGCTGCTATACTTACCTCTATCCAGGTAAATATCAAAATGTCTTTACCAACATCTCTTAAAAGCTTGAACTTTACTTTCTTCTTTTCTAATCTTTTTTGCCCTCTGTTTTTTGTAGTCTTTGCTCTGTGACCCGAACCCGAATTCTCCTGCGAATTCAGAAGCTGCTCGGATGTACAGCGAAAGCAAGCGCGAGTATAACAGAAGAGTTCGTGAGATTGTTGAGCAAAGCTGGACTGCTGACTAATACTAGTTTGTTTGTAAGCTCAATGCCACCATTCAGCAACAGCTTCCTTCTCTTTTCATTCATGTCTTGTGTTCCAAAACGCTTTAAGTGATTCAATGCTATCATTCTATGTAACCCATCTTAAACCTTGCGTGCAGTTTTTTGTATGAAGAAAACGACACGTAGTTAAAAAATCCATATCAGTTTATTAATCCAATTAGAGAGTTACACGTGGACCATTTACGTTTTTCTCGCGCGTAATCTGTAATATCAGCATTCGTCTTCCACTTCAGATCGATCTCATAATTTGATCGGAAGTGAATAATTCAAAATTATAATTCCAATATTCGCCGGAGCTTAATCGGAGAAGAGATCAGGCAACGATCGGCGATGGAAGCTCACGGTTTCGGACTCCGGCGAGTTCTATTGTTGTCGTTCTGTGTTGCCGGGATCTGGACCGCTTACATTTACCAAGGCGTTCTTCAAGAGACACTGTAAGTAAAAATTCGTAGGTTCAATTGATCGTTGCTAGTTTTGGGAATCTTTGTTAGTGATGCGATTGCAATTGTAGAATTGTAGCTGAAAGGACTTAGAATTTTCGTTTCTAACTAGGTCGACGAAGAAATTTGGTGAAGATGGGAAGAGATTCGAGCATCTTGCATTTCTGAATTTGGCTCAGAGTGTAGTATGCTTGGTTTGGTCTTATATAAGTGAGTATTCGAAATACTGTTTGCGTTGTTTAGTCACTAGATGTACAACATAGAGTAGATGAAACTGATGTGTTTTGGTTTGGGATTTTCTCATTATGAGCAGTGATTAAGCTCTGGTCTAATGGAGGTTCTGGTGGAGCTCCATGGTGGACATACTGGAGTGCTGGTATTACTAATACAATTGGTCCTGCCATGGGCATTGTGGAGTGCTGGTATTACTAATACAATTGGTCCTGCCATGGGCATTGAAGCATTGAAGTATATTAGTTACCCAGCTCAGGTAACTTGGCCATAGACATGGCAGTACAACAATATAAACATTGTTTGTCTTCGATTGTAGCTGAGACTTTGATCTTTCTTAGAGGTAGTGTATTTAAAACATAGGTTCTTTTATTTATCTTATATTGATGCAGACCTTGCTTCCTGCAGGTCCTTGCGAAATCTTCCAAAATGATTCCAGGTGAGGTTCAATTTAGAGCACCAATCCAAGATTATGTTTGTTGATTAAGATCTCATCATCTCACTGTGTATCTTATATGTTTTTACATTAATGTAGTCATGTTGATGGGCGCCTTAATTTATGGCATAAGATACACTTTGCCTGAGTATCTTTGTAGTTTTCTTGTTGCGGGAGGAGTATCTATGTTTGCTCTTCTTAAGGTAGGCAGATTTGTAGTCATGCTTTGATGATAACATTTGTTATACTCTGTATCTGGAACTGTATAACCCATCTTGAACTGGTTTCAGACAAGCTCTAAAACCATTAGCAAGCTAGCACATCCTAATGCCCCTCTTGGTTATGGTCTTTGCTTCTTAAACCTCGCCTTTGACGGATTCACAAACGCCACACAGGATTCCATCGCTGCAAGGTATGATTCTTGACATTCTGTACAAACTCAACTTGAAACTCTCAACTGAATATATAATCATCGCTATACATGGATATAGGTATCCGAAAACTAACGCATGGGACATAATGCTGGGAATGAATTTATGGGGAACCATATACAACACGATCTACATGTTTGGATTACCAAACGGCAGTGGAATAAAAGCTGTACAGTTCTGCAAGCAAAACCCTGAAGCAGCATGGGACATTCTAATGTATTGTCTATGCGGTGCAGTAGGTCAAAACTTCATCTTCTTAACAATAAGGGGACATTCTAATGTATTGTCTATGCGGTGCAGTAGGTCAAAACTTCATCTTCTTAACAATAAGCAGATTCGGATCTCTAGCTAACACAACCATAACAACAACAAGAAAGTTTGTAAGCATTGTGGTATCATCAGTTCTTAGTGGGAATCCATTATCTTCCAAACAATGGGGAAGTGTGTCAATGGTGTTTGGTGGATTGTCTTATCAAATTTACCTGAAATGGAGGAAGATACAGAGAATACACAAGAAGGAAAAGACTTGAAGCTCAACAAGGAGTAAGCTTAGTCACATCAATTCATAGATTCAATAGTTTCTTATTCTTTGTTAGGGAATATGCAATCAAATCCAATGTGTTCATAAAATGGACAGAGAGGCAAAATCAATCATTACTAAACTTTATGTTCTGTAGCATGTGTTCTTTATACTTTAATTAATAAAACTAATCATATTACTATGTGTTAAGCACAGGTTAAAATTGAAAACCATTTGCCTCCTTAACGATCTTAACCACTCATTTAACGCCACGTGGAAATTGGGTCCCACCTTTAGATTTTTGTTGGATCGTTAAATCTTTTTCTTCTTCATCTTCTTCTTCGCGAGAGAGGGAAAATCGTCGAAGCGACGAAGAAGAAGAAGAAGATTATAATCGCCGTCGTGTAGTTTAACCGTAGAGTTTTTACGATTTTCTACAGACGGTGTTTGATTTGTTTTCTTGAATTGTGGAGGGGAGGTGGAGATTAAGGATTTTTAAAAGATGATGGGTTTCGAGATTTCGGATGAGTTTCTGGGAACATTTGTGCCGATTTTGGTGTATTGGGTGTATTCAGGAATGTACATTTGTCTGGGATCTTTGGAGAAATATAGATTGCATTCGAAGGTAGATGAGGATGAGAAGAATCTCGTTACCAAATCTGCCGTTGTTAAAGGTGTTCTTTTTCAACAGATTCTTCAAGCTATTATCTCTGTTATTCTCTTCAAGGTATTGAATCTCTCTTCTTTGGAAAAATCATGAATTTATAGGATCTTTTGTTGGTTGCGGATGATTCTGTTGTCCTCCTTGTCCTTGAGCCTCTTGTTGATCTAATCTGGTGATATGTGAAAATTAGAATGAGTTGGGATTTTTCTGATTTCAAAACACCTTTTTGTCCTGAAGCTGTTGAATTAAGATTACAGATCTATGGACAGAATGAGTTCAAAATTTGGATCTTCTGTTTCTTGCTATTTTAGATGGAGAATCTAGCTAGAAGATATCAGATGTTTCACTTGGGAATCTTGACATTTTGGTCGTAGTCTTACATAGATAAGCTATTACAATCTTTCTGCTTCATCACCCATGAAAGTTTTGTTCTCTTGCAATGGTGACCATTATAGATAAACGTGAACTTTCTCACTGTTCATGTGTTTCAGAGTCATGAGCTTGTGATGTTTCTATGTCTTCGAAGTAACCATTTGAGGTTTATAGTTCTCTTGTTTTGGTACAATCTCAATATGTTTTATCATCATAAAGCATTGTAGTCTTGAACTTTCTCACTGTTCATGTATTTTAGAGTCATGAGTTTGTGATGTATTGTTTCTCTGTCTTGGAAGTAGCCTTTATAGGTTTATAGTTCTCATGTTTTGATACACTCTCGATATGTTTGTGTGGTGAAAGTTCATTTGTTTTAGCATCATAACACATTCTTTTCTTGTTTACCTTCTCTAGATAACAGGAAGTGATGAAGATGCTGCAACCACGCAGCAATTCTCCCTTCTACTTCTGCTTAGGCAGTTAATCATCGGTATGCTTGTAATCGACACTTGGCAATACTTCATTCATCGATACATGCACCTCAACAAATTCTTATACAAACACATCCACTCTCAACATCATCGCCTTATCGTCCCTTACGCATATGGAGCTTTATACAACCATCCACTAGAAGGTCTTCTCTTAGACACAATTGGTGGTGCTTTATCTTTCCTCTTCTCTGGTATGTCACCAAGAACCGCCATCTTTTTTTTCTCCTTCGCTACAATCAAAACAGTAGATGATCATTGCGGATTATGGCTTCCGGGGAATCCATTTCACATCTTTTTCACTAATAATTCTGCTTACCATGATGTTCATCATCAACTCTATGGAAGTAAGTACAACTTTTCTCAGCCATTCTTTGTCATGTGGGATAAGATTCTTGGTACTTACATGCCTTATTCACTTGAGAAAAGAGACAATGGAGGGTTTGAGACAAGACCAGTTAAAGTATCTAAAGATGAGTAATATTTGTCTCTTTGTTTTTGGGGGATTCTTACCACTGCTGAGTCATTTTCATTGATGTGAAACCATTGTAACCTCTTTGTGTACTTGTGTAACTGTATATTTCTATATGCTTTTGAATTCTTATGGATTCAAGTAACTAAGAAAAACCAAATCAGTTTTCAATTGGGTCCTAATTTTAAGTAACCATAGCAAATCGAAAACATACAGAACTGAACCGAAATAAGTTTGGTTCTTAAATTACCATTTTTCTAGGCCCGGAATTCGGTCGGTCCGACTAAACGGAACCGGACCGACCTGAATACCATCAGTCCGAATTCGTACCAGAACCAAGGATTAAACCAATCGGAATCTAAATTAATTTTATTCGGAA
Source organism: Physaria fendleri (assembly GCA_036630335.1). Taxonomy (NCBI): domain Eukaryota; kingdom Viridiplantae; phylum Streptophyta; class Magnoliopsida; order Brassicales; family Brassicaceae; genus Physaria; species Physaria fendleri. The sequence goes on along the minus strand of CM071720.1, from coordinate 21,587,310 downwards.
TTCGGTTTAAGTTGGTTCGGTTTTCGGATTCCAATTAAACCGAATTATTGGGAAAAGACACTGATATCCCTCATTAATCTCACATTTTTAAAATATATGCGCGCTATGTCCCTCCGTGAATCGAACCTCGACCTTTAAGCTTATAGTCGCTTACCTAACAAATTTGCCACGCATATTTTTGTTGTACTAGATATCTTCTTATAGTATTTGTGAAGTACAATTTCAGAAGAAGTCATTATTTTACTAGAATATTACGTCATTTGCCACTGGATTGATTAATGATTAATGGTTTTAATATTTTTATGTCACGTATCTAAGGAAATAATTGGTTTTTATATTTGTATATCACGTATTATAATCGTCAATG
>CM071720.1:21530293-21542960 GCA_036630335.1 Physaria fendleri | reverse complement strand
GAAATCTCTAAGATCTTTCTCAGTAACAGATGGAGATAACCCAGTAACTTCCACACCATATCCATTTTGATGATCCATCTTTGCGTCTCACAAGCTGAAAATGAAAAAAACTCTAAAAATAGTTCAACATATTACAGTTCGTGATCAAACATCATAACCATGATTTGAAATATAAAAAGCAAGAACGGATAGCAAAATGCATCAAAGACACCGGATCATGGGTTACTACGTCCTACTAATGTAGATCTAGAGAATAAAATCAAAGAAATCGATGAATCGAAATTACCTGTTGTTGTTGTTGACTAACACACACACTGGTAGAAGCTTCAAACAGGGACAAAGGTGTGGTGATGATGAGCTGATGATGCGAGTGGGTGAAAGGCCTTTTCCGTAAACAAACAGACGCAGTTTCAAAAGAATAAACGACACCGTATAAGAGCTCAGTATTGGGCTGTCAATCTCATGAGTGAGCCCATGAGTGAGCCCATAATTAAACCTAAACAAAATATAACCCAAAACATGCCCGCATGAAAGGCCCAATATTGTTTGATTTAGCATAAACAAATTACAAACCCATAAATATAATCACTTCACAACTTTGGCATATATATAACCACAAATTATTATTTTAAATTATTTAACTCTTGCCTAATTGATATTATTCCAAGAATTTAATTTGTTCATCAGAGGTTCTTTAAAAAAAAAAAATCATTTATTACAACAAGTTCAAATAATTAGAATAGTAATTTATTGTTTCAGCAAGAAGAACATATATGCTTATATAAATTGATAATATTCTAGAACCTTAGGCTTACTCAGCATCTTCTTTCTCCCTCCTATCTAAATTAACTAGTTTCCGTGTGGGCATACGGTTCTTTCTCCCTCCTATCTAAATTAACTAGTTTCCGTGTGGGCATACGGAAAGATCATGCCCATGTCCATGCCGAGAGGGATTGGTCGCTGACATGGATTATCTCCTATAGACGACATGGTTTTCTTTATTTTATTCTTTCATAACATTAACTTTCGATTTCTCTTCATTTTCTTTTCAGCTGAAAATTTTCGGACTTCATTTGTAGAAACATTATCATCGGTTTTTTTATAATAAATTTAATATTCGTAAAAAAAAAAGAAAAATATTCTAGAATCATATATCTTTGTGTTTGCATATAAAAATGTCAGATAAATAGTAAATATTATCTTTTTAACCGTCCAAAGACCAAAACAGTCAAAAGATTCATTATCTCAATGATAACTTTTATATACATAAAAAAAACAATTAAGTGAGATATAGACAAAAAGAAGAAAAGAAAAGAAAAAGACGTATGCCTAACAAAAATGTAAGACGTATTGGTAAAAAAACGCAAAGAACATTAATATATTCTTTTGCAATATAAGCCGTTGGTGAAATCAATACTTACGTCTCTCTTTCTCCATCTCTCATTCTCTCTTCTACGGCTACGTCTTTTCCCACTTTACATTTATCTACGAATCTCAAATTCGCATGTTTAGTTCTTCTTTGCATCTTCTAGCTCCAACAAGTCCAAGAACCATTATCTTCACCATATTTGAGTTAGAAATTAATAATAAAACGTTGACCATTGACTAAAGTATCTAATTTCATAGTTAGTTTAAACGTTTTGATATTGATCGTTGACGTCAAATCCAGACCCGTTTCGTGGTATAAACCGCTTATCGCTTAGGGCCTCTAATTTTTTTTGAAATTTTTGTTTCCCAATTTTTGACAATTTATAAAAATATATATAAAATTCGGTTTTTGTAAATAAGATATTAATTATGTTGATAAACTAGTGATTAAGATAGTTTTCTTGTTACTTAAATACTCGAGTTCGATTTCCACTAGATGTATAGATTTTGTTCTATTTTTTTTAAATACTCGAGTTCGATTTCCACTAGATGTATAGATTTTGTTCTATTTTTTTAAAAAAAAAGGTCTCAAATTTTGGAATTTCGTTTGAATCCTATTAAAGTTGGAAAAGGGTCCCAAATTTTCGGATTTCTTTGGGGTCCCTATTATAATTGGAACGCCCTGATCAAATCAGAAATCTACTAAGACTACAACGTGTTTTTAAAAAAACTCGCCTAATATTCTTAAGTCACACATTGATTGTTGTCTTTAATTGACTCTAATTTAAGTCGATTCAAATATATCGCATTCCAACTTGATGATAATCTTTCCTAAAAGGACTTTTTCTTTGGGTCAAATTTGGGATTACTAGATGTAATTAATAAGGACTTTAAGGACTTTTTCTTTGGGTCAAATTTGGGATTACTAGATGTAATTAATTAGGTACTTTCAATCTTAGAGAGTTTTTACAAAAGAGCACGTGTTGAAATTCGAAGGTGACTTGAATTACAAGGCATTTGTCAAAAAGATAATAAGAAGTAAAGGTATTAAGAGTCAACACGTTATATCTCCTTAGAGTGATACGGATAATGCAAAACAAGTATACATATACCTTTTGGTATTTTTTGGGTAAAGTGAAGAAAATGGTGTAATGTGTTGCAACTTGGCTTGTAATGATAAAATTTTTAACCTAATATTTTTGTCACCAATTTTGTCTTTTTCCTTAAATGTGGATACAGATGTAGCGTGTAGGCTGTCACGCACCTTATGATAGCTCGTTAAGTAATCAAAATGGATATATAACCTTTAGTGATTCTGTTTAGTAACCTTTAATACTCTTCTTCTGTAACATAACACTCGGAATCTATTAATACTTTTTTGACATATACATATTAGGAATGTAATCAGCAATTAAGACAGTTAACTAAACATAGATTAATGAGGAAAGAAAAGGGAATGTGAACATACACAATAAAAACAGATCACGTGGACAGCTCTTAAGACTTAACTTTCAGACACAAGTCACTACTCACTAAGATACGTATACGCCCAAAACATAAAAAAAAACAGCCACCTTTTTGATAATTTTTTTGGAAGAAAATTCAAAAGTAATTAAGAATTGACATAAGATCCTTCCTACCAATACCCATTAAGGTTATATGCTACAAATAAAAAATGCCGTTTTGCATAATTTAAAACTTAATTTGTTGACCGTTGACTCCCAAAATTTTACTATGTTCGTTAATTCAATATCTCATACCTTTTTCAAATTTAGTCAACTAAATACCATATATTATAACACATGATTTAAGAAGATAACACAAAATTAGCATAAACAAATTAAAAAAAATCAAGAGAACAAATCGATTAGAAAGATTTTGATAAGATTAGTCAAAACTCTTAAGAGTGATAAAGCACTTTGGTGCCGTCCAAAATAATGTCTTAAGTTGGCTTGTACACGTGGCATATATTGAATGGATTACAGCTGTCAAGATTCAACGCGTATTAAATTAATAAAATAATCTTTTAGTTGCACGCTATAATCTTTCGGCGCGACTTAAGGGTTTCTAAAATTTATAACTGTTGGGTAAAATAATTAAGATAATTATGGTAATTATGTGATCCGACATTACTAATTATATATGGAATATTTTTTAACCTTTTTATATATGTTATGAAGTACTAACACCATATAGCTTTCTGATTATAAATAGATAATTTTATAAATGTTGGCAAGGATGTGTCCAAAAACAATCTCAACGTATTCCAAAATTGCAAATTTAGCTTTTATACATGAAAATATAGACTCCACCTTAAAATCAAATTGTAATATAACCTTTCACACATTTTTTTCCAACAAACTGATAAAACTTTGCTAATATATACGTTTTATTTTTTATGTGAATTCAAATATGATATTTTATACTAGAATATATTAGAAAGAAAAAAATACACAAAAAACAAAAATTAAAACATAAAAAAATTATATTGTGATTTCACTTCAAAGAGTCTCGATGAAGTGAATGATAAAACTGCAAATTTTAAATACATTTAAAAGACCCACTAAGATCACGGAGAAGACTCCCATAAGTAGTGCATTAATCTCGGTAATACCACTTGTAATACAAAATTAACAACTTAATAATAGATTAATTTCATAATTTATGGGCAAACAAAAAAAATTAAACTCCCACGTGCGTAAACACGTGCTCCATGACCCTAGATCACTTTGTCTACGACAGCTTTCTCGTTTTCCTAATCTCTTTGTGTTCAGTTCGTTCAGATAAACATACATACTCTTTCCCCGTACTTGTTTTTTTTAACTGAAAATGTTATAATTAAAAATCAGAAAAATTAATATTCCAATGGAAAAAGTACTAATATTCTTAAATAATACATATGCGGATAATTCCTTTATTTGTCCTCCATTACATATCCACTAACAATATTCCATTGTCACAATTTCAAAACTATATTTTCCCTAAGATATTTTTTTAATTAGTTATATGAAAAAGACAATAATTGTGACTAATAATGGGTTTAAAAATACAAATTCGATTTTTCTTGTGTATTGAAAAAAAAAATGATTTGACCAAACGTACATTTGTGAAAACAAAAAGGAAAAAAAACCGATGTACATAAAAAGTTTTACGACAAAAGCAAATTTAACGTTTTACGACAAAAGCAAATTTAACTTCCTTTGACCAGAAATAAGTACTTGAAACTCTAACTTTGAGGGAACATTTATACACTTGAAAACAAAATAAGATTAAACACACTTTTGAAATTTCTTTAATTTATTTTTGTGCTAATCTTATCTGAATAATTTAGACTCTAGACGTCATGTTAAAAACATCTAAACAATTTTTTTAAAATTAATTAATTAATTAATATCTGTAGTTTTTTTAGACCAAGGAAAAAGAGAATAAACAGCGGAGAGAGATTATTCAGACATCTAAAGCTTTTTTTAACTTTGAGCCCTGAGAAAAAGTCCTTATGCTTCACTCTGATTCGTAGAGAGTTTCCTTGAGAGTCTACAATTTGACATTGTAATTTTTCTTCTTTCCTTAATCCAAATCATTTAAAACTTAATTTGTTGACCGTTGACTCCCAAAATTTTACTATGTTCGTTAATTCAATATCTCAAACTTTTTTCAATTTTAGTCAACTAAATACCATATTTTATAACACATGATTTAAGAAGATAACACAAAATTAGCATAAACAAATTCAAAAAAATCAAGAGAACAAATCGATTAGAAAGATTTTGATAAGATTAGTCAAAACTCTTAAGAGTGATAAAGCACTTTGGTGCCGTCCAAAATAATGTCTTAAGTTGGCTTATACACGTGGCAGATAATGAATGGATTACAGCTGTCAAGATACAACGCGTATTAAATTAATAAAATAATCTTTTAGTTGCACGCTATAATCTTTCGGCGCGACTTAAGGGTTGATTTCTAAAATTTATAACTGTTGGGTAAAATAATTAAGATAATTATGTGATCCGACATTACTAATTATATATGGAATATTTTCTAACCTTTTTATAGTATATGTTATGAAGTACTAACACCCATATAGCTTTCTGATTATAAATAGATAATTTTATAAATGTTGTCAAGGATGTGTCCAAAAACAATCTCAACGTATTCCAAAATTGCAAATTTAGCTTTTATACATGAAAATATAGACTCCACCTTAAAATCAAATTGTAATACAACCTTTCACACATTTTTTTCAACAAACTCATAAAATTTTGCTAATATATATATACGTTGACAAAAAAAAAAAAACGTTTTATTTTTTATGTGAATTCAAATATGAGATTTTATACTAGATATATTAGAAAGAAAAAAAATAAACAATAAACAAAAATTAAAACATAAAAAAATTATATTATGATTTCACTTCAAAGAGTCTCGATGAAGTGAATGATAAAACTGCAAATTTTAAATACATTTAAAAGACCCACTAAGATCACGGAGAAGACTCCCATAAGTAGTGCATTAATCTCGGTAATACCACTTGTAATAATACAAAATTAACAACTTAATAATAGATTAATTTCATGATTTATGGGCCAACAAAAAAATTAAACTCCCACGTGCGTAAACACGTGCTCCATGACCCTAGATAACTTTGTCTACGACAGCTTTCTCGTTTTCCTAATCTCTTTGTGTTCAGTTTCTTCAGATAAACATACATACTCTTTCCCCGTACTGTTTTTTTTTTTTAACTGAAAATGTTATAATTAAAAATCAGAAAAAATTTATATTCCATTGAAAAAAGTACTAATATTCTTAAATAATACATATGCGAAAAAGTACTAATATTCTTAAATAATACATATGCGGATAATTCCTTTATTTGTCCTCCATTACATATCCACTAACTATATTCCATTGTCACATTGAAAAAAAAAAGAAAACAAATTAGACAATAATTGTGAATAATAATGGGTTTAAAAATACAAATTTGATTTTTCTTGTTTGTTGAAAAAAACAAATGATTTGACCAAACGTACATTTGTGAAAACAAAAAGGAAAAAAAAAAAACCGATGTACATAAAAAGTTTTACGACAAAAGCAAATTTAACGTTTTACGACAAAAGCAAATTTAACTTCCTTTGACCAGAAATAAGTACTGAAACTCAAACTTTGAGAGAACATTTATACACTTGAAAACAAAATAAGATTAAACACACTTTTGAATATTTCTTTAATTTATTTTTGTGCTAATCTTATCTGAATAATTTAGACTCTAGACGTCATGTTGAAATATAAAAAGGGATTTGTGTATCTAAAACAATTTGTATTTAATTAATTTCTGTAGTTTTTTTAGACCAAGGAAAAAGGAATAAACAGCGGAGAGAGATTTTTCAGACATCTAAAGCATTTTTTTTTAACTTTGAGCCCTGAGAAAAAGTCATTATGCTTCACTCTGATTCGTAGAGAGTTTCCTTGAGAGTCTACAATTGACATTGTAATTTTTCTTCTTTCGTTAATCCAAATCTTGTTCTTATGCTTTATTTTATATAATCTCTTTTTAATTCTCTTCGTTTCTTCTCTTAAAGATTGTTCATTTTTCTTTCTTTCCTTCTTCTTTTCCTTCGAGGAATCATATTCAGATCGGTGATTCCTCCGGTTTTGATTTTTGTATTTTGAGGTCAAATTTGGTTCTTATCTTATGAGATCTGACTTTTGAAGCTACCATTTTCTTATCTGGATTTGTTGTTTCAATAAAGAAACAATTTTTTGTTGTTGTTCCGGATCCATTTGGACGATCTAATCTAAAAAATGGGAATACTCTGATTCGTCTTTTGATTGATTGATTTTTTTTTTTTGGAGATTTCTCAGAAAGTCTCTCACTTTTCATTTTTTTGCATTAAGACCAAGATCAATCTGATTCCAACAATGGTAATAATGATGGCGATTCACTAATCAACGATATTGGCAGGGACAATTCAATCAGCTGTTTGATCCGTTGCTCAAGATCGGATTACGGCTCCATTGCTTCCTTAAACCGGAGTTTTCGATCTCTTGTGAAGACTGGAGAGATCTACAAACTTAGGAGACAAAACCAGATTGTTGAACATTGGGTTTATTTTTCCTGTCAGCTGTTGGAATGGGTTGCTTTTGATCCTGTTGAAAGAAGATGGATGAATTTGCCAACTATGCCTTCAGGTGTGACATTCATGTGTGCAGACAAAGAATCTCTAGCTGTTGGAACTGATTTGCTTGTTTTAGGCAAAGACGATTATTCTTCTCATGTTATATACAAATACAGTCTTTTGACTAACTCTTGGTCATCTGGTATGAGTATGAATTCACCTAGGTGTTTGTTTGGTTCAGCGAGTCTTGGAGAGATTGCGATCTTCGCTGGTGGTTGTGATACTCTTGGCAAGATCAGTGATTTAGCTGAGATGTATAACTCTGAGCTTCAGACATGGACTACACTTCCAAAGATGAACAAACCAAGGAGGATGTCTTCAGGTGTTTTCATGGAGGAGAGATTGCGATCTTCGCTGGTGGTTGTGATACTCTTGGCAAGATCAGTGATTTAGCTGAGATGTATAACTCTGAGCTTCAGACATGGACTACACTTCCAAAGATGAACAAACCAAGGAGGATGTCTTCAGGTGTTTTCATGGATGGGAAGTTTTATGTTATAGGAGGAATAGGTCAAGACGATAAAGTGCTTACTTGTGGTGAGGAGTTTGATTTAGAGACGAAGAAATGGACTGAGATACCGGAAATGTCTCCTCCAAGGAGCCGAGAAATGCGTGCAGCTGCAGAGGCGCCGCCATTAGTTGCGGTTGTGAATAATGAGTTGTATGCTGCAGATCATGCTGACATGGAAGTGAGGAAGTATAACAAAGAGAGTAAGAAGTGGTTTACATTAGGGAGATTGCCCGAACGAGCTGACTCAGAGAGAGTAAGAAGTGGTTTACATTAGGGAGATTGCCCGAACGAGCTGACTCAGTTAATGGTTGGGGATTAGCGTTTAGAGCTTGCGGTGAGAGGTTGATTGTGATCGGTGGTCCTAGGAGTTCAGGTGGAGGCTACATTGAGCTGAATTCTTGGATACCGACCAGTGATCCAAGTCCGCCTCAATGGACATTGCTCGATAGGAAACATTCATCGAATTTCGTATACAATTGTGCTGTGATGGGTTGCTGATAAAAACATTGCTCGATAGGAAACATTCATCGAATTTCGTATACAATTGTGCTGTGATGGGTTGCTGATAAAAGGTTTCAAACTATAAATTTTCAGATGATTTTTCAAGATTTTCTTGCTGTCAAGGGAGATAGAAAGTTCAAGTGTTTTTGCTTATTTATTTGGTCACAAAAGACAATTTTATTTCAATTCAGATTTGGATAGATTCATCTTGGTGGTATTGTAAGATTCTTGGAAAGAACAGATACAGGTTTTGTAATAACTTTGGTGGAGACAGTTCAGCATTAAGAGTTTTTCTGTTTTGCCGGAAGTAGAATTTTTTTTTTTTCTTTTTAACGGAAAGAAACTTCATTAATAAACCGTAAGCAATGTTTGACAAAGACAAATCATCCAAATGAGGCTGAAGCCTCAAAGGAATCATAGCGTCTATATATTAGCACAATAAATAGGGAACAAAGCTGCAAATTTAGCCATTGCATCAGCTACATCATTCTTGGACCGGTTGATGAAGGACACATTCCAAGGTGTCGAGCCACTGTGTCTAGTATATTTGACGTGTTTGTCTAGCCGTGGCCATAACGTGTTTGTCTAGCCGTGGCCATAGCTGCGGATGATGAATAGCCTGGATCAAGGAAATATAATCACTTTTGAACTGAACATCATCGTATCCTATCTTCTTCTTCTTTTTTTTTCATGGCGTATCCTATCTTTCATACACAATAAGCTGCCCAGGATAGTAAGGAAGAGCATAGTTTGGGAAATGTTTGAATTTCTATAAAATTCACCTTACACGGTGATTACAAGAGTATCCACGCTACACCAGCATCGATATTGCACTTTAGAAAGTTCGATATTGCTTTATGCATAAGTTGTTGAATTTTGTGTTCTAAATATATAATGTTTTTGATTCTCTCGTACTATTCATGTACTGGATTTGGTTAAAACTTGGTTAAGAGTTGACGGATGTAAAAAGGGAAAACTAAACCTCTTTGAATGCACCATGAATGTTGGTAATGGTCAACACCGACGAAGTAAACATCATTTCAGAGCTTAAACAAAGAGTCACAAAACATTCAGTATTCTGATTGTGTCCAACTAAAAACTTAAACAAACGCCAGAGATGTAAGGATAAGGAAAAAGTTTCAGACTGATGATAACTCTTCTTCACCGGAATGAGAAGACTTCAGTTCTGATACTCTTCAATAGTGGGCTGGCAAAAAGGCACTTCCTGCCTGACGGTTAGCCAAAGGTCCATGACACGAGAGGAACTGCAAAACAAAAGAAAACATTGCTCAATTCAAGATATTACTATCATTACAACTCAAGAAGTAAAGATGTAATTTGATGATCAACAATACCTTAGCATTAACACCATCCGGAATAACACGTTTCTCTTGCCTCAACTTTGTGAAGTCTGCTCTGTTAAACTTAGTGAAACCCCTGAAAAAAGACTCTATGCATTAGCATGATTGTAGCCATAAAACAATCAAAACCAAATGTGAAAGGACAATCATTTAGCCATACCATTTCCTGCTGACAATAATCTTTTGACGACCAGGGAACTTGAACTTAGCACGACGAAGAGGTACTATTCATGTACTGGATTTGGTTAAAACTTGGTTAAGAGTTGACGGATGTAAAAAGGGAAAACTAAACCTCTTTGAATGCACCATGAATGTTGGTAATGGTCAACACCGACGAAGTAAACATCATTTCAGAGCTTAAACAAAGAGTCACAAAACATTCAGTATTCTGATTGTGTCCAACTAAAAACTTAAACAAACGCCAGAGATGTAAGGATAAGGAAAAAGTTTCAGACTGATGATAACTCTTCTTCACCGGAATGAGAAGACTTCAGTTCTGATACTCTTCAATAGTGGGCTGGCAAAAAGGCACTTCCTGCCTGACGGTTAGCCAAAGGTCCATGACACGAGAGGAACTGCAAAACAAAAGAAAACATTGCTCAATTCAAGATATTACTATCATTACAACTCAAGAAGTAAAGATGTAATTTGATGATCAACAATACCTTAGCATTAACACCATCCGGAATAACACGTTTCTCTTGCCTCAACTTTGTGAAGTCTGCTCTGTTAAACTTAGTGAAACCCCTGAAAAAAGACTCTATGCATTAGCATGATTGTAGCCATAAAACAATCAAAACCAAATGTGAAAGGACAATCATTTAGCCATACCATTTCCTGCTGACAATAATCTTTTGACGACCAGGGAACTTGAACTTAGCACGACGAAGAGCCTCTTGAGCATGGTGACCATGAGCATCCTTGCAACGAACAGACAAAAGCACCTGTCCAATAGCAACACGAGCACAAGCCCAAAGCTTTACCAAAAGCACCTCTCATACCAGTTTGAAGCCTATCAGCTCCAGCACATGAAAGCATCTTGTTAATCCTGAGTACATGGAAAGGATGAACCCTAATCCTCAAATGGAAAGCATCTTTCCCTGCAGATTTCACCATATACTTGTTGCAAGCAATACGGGCAGCTTCAAGAGCCCCAAAGCTTTACCAAAAGCACCTCTCATACCAGTTTGAAGCCTATCAGCTCCAGCACATGAAAGCATCTTGTTAATCCTGAGTACATGGAAAGGATGAACCCTAATCCTCAAATGGAAAGCATCTTTCCCTGCAGATTTCACCATATACTTGTTGCAAGCAATACGGGCAGCTTCAAGAGCTTCACTTGAAACATTCTCCTTCTCCCATGAAACCAAATGGACACAGAATGGGAACTCATCAACACCTTTCTTCTTCATACCAACGTCATAGATCCTGATTTTGGGATCTGGCCCCATGAAACCAAATGGACACAGAATGGGAACTCATCAACACCTTTCTTCTTCATACCAACGTCATAGATCCTGATTTTGGGATCTGGCACACCACGACAGTATCGAGATTTTGGGTATGGCTTACCCTTGATCTGACGGTAACACCTCGCAGGTCCTAAAACAAGATTCAAACTCAATTTTATGACTAACTCGCATTAAAAATCATCACAAAACCAATCAATTCGTATCAGAAGAGAGCTACAAACCTATCCGATTAATAGATAAATCAATTGCAAAATCTCTAAATCGCAACAAAAGGGAACAATTTGTTCACTAAATCCATGGAGGAAATGAAAGAACACACAAAACCGGGTTTACGATCTCTATCTAAGTATTCTGAGATTCTTCTTCCATCACTTTCTCGTCTTCTAAATGAAAGCAAGGTTCATTGGCTCAAATCTTAAGGAGCACTACTTTTTTTTTCTGGATTTGGATTAGTATTAATGGAGACTGAAATATTCGGAATTCAATTTTTCAGGAGGTATCAGAGCCAGCAGCTCAGGCTCTTGTAAATCTTTCACAGAACTCTGAACTGGCTGGGAACATGATTCGTATGGGTTTGATAAAAGTAGCTATGGACATGTTGTATAAGCCAGAGTCTTGTATTACCAGATTGCTTGTTATGCTTCTAGTTAATCTCACTCAGTTGGATGAAGGGGTTTCTTCTTTGCTTCAGGTCGTTGCGTTTATCTTTATTGATTAGGGTTTTATCTTAAGTTATCAACTTAAAGTTTTGTATTGGTGGAGAGTGTGGGGATTGTCTTTTGGTAGTCTAAAGGTGATGTAGCTAATCGTTTAAAATTTTATCCATTGTTAGATCGACGATGAGAAGATGCATGGACTAAATATCATGAAGCTTGTTAGATCATTTTGTAGGTCTTCTGGTGAATCTTCTGGTAAGTTCTTATCACTTTGATTGGTCATATAATAGTAATAGTCTGTATATGATATCTAATCTCGGTGTAAGACTAAATTTCTAAATTTAATAGTGTCTGAGTCAAAAATGGACCCATTCTATTATGATTTTGATAACGTGTAATGTTCACATTTGGACCATTGAAGTAGTTGTTTACAAGTTAACTAAATGATATGCATAGTGTTTTACTGTTATATTATGGTTGAAAACCGATTTCCATTTACTACTGGATAGAAAAGAAAAATGAATTACTGAATGTTGTTCTTTATTTTTTCACCAGATGATCAGTTTGAGCATGTCGGCTCAATCCTTGTCAACATATCAAAAACAGAGGATGGGAGGAAACTGTT
>CM071720.1:21517994-21530056 GCA_036630335.1 Physaria fendleri | reverse complement strand
CCACCTGAGCTTGGATGTGCACTTTCCATTGAGCGGGAACCAGTTACTGATCCCGAAATTCGCGTTCAGACACTCGAGGCTATATATTTGATCATCTTAGAGGTATAACAATTCTCTTTCTCGCTGCAGCATTTTTCTGGATTCGGAATACTGGATAAGAATTCACCAAACCCAGAACTTACATAAGTCTTCTGATATGTTGCAGGAGGCTGGACGAAGAGCATTTTGGTCAGTCAACGGACCACGGATTCTACAAGTGGGATATGAATACGAGGAAGATCCGAAAGCAATGAGAGCCTATGAGCAAGTCGGTTCCTTGGTAAGTCCTCTTTTCTCTTTCACACACTCATTGACGGACTCTACTCAACTTAAAGATAACATTTTTCTCACCATTGAGTCAATGGCATTGACCCCTTCCTTACTTTCCTGTCTCAACCAGCTTGTTGAAGAAACTGGAGCCTTGGAAGATTCATCGACACAAAGCTGAGTCGATGAATCTAGTTTATTTGTGGTTGTCCCTAGCTCTAGTCCCCATATTTACGGACCCTCCCGAAGGTAGTTAGTTACTTATCGTGTTTCGTGGACACAGTTTTCTTCTCTGTTTTCTATGAAAAAGTGAGTATTACATCTTGTGCACTATAGTTGTAACAATAGATTTTTTAATTTACTTCATCTTATAGTGTTCCATCTTCTACTTTTATGTAATTTCATTTCATATTAGACTTTTTTTTCTTTTTCTTTTAATCTTCCCAAAGACTATTATTTGTTTGTAAGAACACTATTTACTTACACATTTGGCTATTTCCCTCATGAGTTGGTTACAGAGACATCATCATCAATGACACAATTAAGGTTTAGTCCACATCTACTTTATCTCATTATCATCACATGGTAATAAGATAAATTCTGGACCAGAAGATTCTGGATAGGCTTTAAAGACAAGTTAGGTGATAGGACACTATCATTGTTTGATTGAGTTTCCTCATTAAACTCTCCTTTAGACAACTCGTACGGACATTTGATTAAACCCTTAACTCTAAGCCTGATTAGGTATCTTTCTATTCTTGTGACAATCACATGAAAATGAGATGGACCGAATTGTGTTTTGTGTCAACGTGCATCACTAAATCTGTCTCCAGAGTCTTACAAAAGGTCACAATCACACATTAATATATCACATGGACTTGCATTCTTAGTTATGTCTTATGTGCAGATTAGACCCAAGTGTCTAGTCTTCACATGATTCAGTTCCTTGCAAGAACTAGCAAAGCAAATGTTTTTTTCACTCAATAAACATTACATGTAAAGCAAAAGGAACTTAAATTTTTGTTTGATTAAGTATACAAAACAGAACTACTACTGATCCTTCTCCTTGTTTCAACGCTAGTCTGATTAGCTTCTATAGGAAACCTAGGAACATAACTCGGTGTTCTGTTCATGCTTGTGTACGAGTCACCTGAAACTCTAACAGATTTATGACTCTTGCATCCCAATAATAAACCACCACTACTCGATTTCCTTCTCTGAGGAGTCGATTCTCGGTTTGAATTCGAGATGATAGGGATTCGAGGAATCTGAAAAGACTTGTTCCTTTTGACAGGACTTGTTGCACATTCAGACATAACTGAGAAATCTGCTGCACTTGCTGTTACTACACTCCATTGTATGCTTACTTCACTTGGTGCATAACCGTTTGGTGAATCTGGATCACTGCTTCCTTGTCTTGCAAGAAAGGGTTTTGGTTTTCCATTCCCTGTTAAGCTCTCAATCTCAAAAAGATCTGTACTTACATCACTCACTCTCCCATCTTCTTCTTCATTGTTCACTTGTTCCCATCGAGATTTCTTCTGAATGATTCTCTTCTCAATGATTGGAGACCTAAATATCTCCAGTGACTTTCTCTGCTCTAACATTGCTTCTTGATGTTGTTTATGATTCTTCAAATCTGAGTTTAGATTTCCGGAGAAACTCAAATGACTCTTGCTCTTTCTTCTTTTCTCATCGACAACATCTACTGAATTCCAGTTTGCACACACGGATCTGCAGCTAAGATTAGCGAGAAAGCTCTTCTTATTGTTACTCACCTTGTGATTGCTACTAGTATCCTTCTCCTGCAAGTAACTGTTGTGACTAGAGTTGTTCTTGTTCTTCTCCATAAATCTGCTCTGAAGCAACATGCTCTGGCTATTCCAGCTGGATTCAGACAGAAGACTCGGAGTTCCCGAGGAATTTTTCGAGCTTTTCTTCGGACCAGGGAAGATTTTCTCTAGAAGTTCAGGGTTTGGTAGAGGAGACACAAGTCTTGGACTATGGTCGGAATCCATATCTCCTCTCTAGAAGTTCAGGGTTTGGTAGAGGAGACACAAGTCTTGGACTATGGTCGGAATCCATATCTCCATTGAAATACTTCTCAGCTCCAAAAACACTTATCTCCAAATCTTCAGAACCTTTCTTGTTAATTCCAAGAACATCTGGATTGATGCTGTTCTGCTGCGTGACAGCATCTTCTTTACTTGTCAAGTAAGAGAAAGAAGAAGAAGAGAAAGGACTATAGAGATTGTTACTGTTACTGTTATTATTCATCATAGAACCAAAAGATGTGTTTTGAAGCTGAAGAAGATGAAGTTGAAGTAATTTAGTCTTGTGGATGATTTATAGATTTGAATATCAATAAATGAAACGAAGAAGTTACTAGTTTTTTTTTTTTTTTATGTAGGTTCCATTAGTGGGACAATATTGCATATTTGCCAGATATAATGCTTCAAAAATATTATTTTGTTTTTGTTATGGATGGTTACAAAGGGAAATGAATTTTTATAAAATGTAAAGAAAATAAGTGGATATGATTCTCCTAATGGAACTAAATTACAAATTTACAAATTATAGTAAACACGAGGGGTGTACGTATTTTGTAGACATTTTGATAATGACCTCAGAGTTGGTCGTTAAAGATTTGGGCCTATTTTGATAACATTGGGCTTAAACATGACGACGTCTTTTGAAGGAAGTACAGGGGGTTTTTTGCCCGCCCGTTTTAGTCGGATCTTATCCTCTTCATCACTCTGACTACTTTGTGCGGAAGTTGTAAGAACAGGAGAAAAAAAAAAAGATTAGATTATCGAGTCATTCAAAAATGGTTTCGCAGATAATCTCTTGTTTATCTCAATCTTCGTCTCCTTTATGTTTCTCCGATCTCCGGAAGATAAGTCTGCCGAGGACTTATAACCGTGGCGATTTGAGCCGGTTATCTCTAGGATTTGGTAGCCGTCGATTGTTTACTGTTAATCGTAGGAAATGGAGCTCCGGTTGCATTTCTAATTCTGGGAACGAACCTGGAGGTGATGGAAAGGTTACTGTTTTTTTCTGGCTTTAGCTCAATTTAGATTCCTGTTTGATTTCCGGGTTGAATTTTTCTGTGGTAGCTCTATGTTTTTTTTTCGTCTCAATGAGTCAAAGTTCTACTGGATTGTGAAAAAGGTCAGCTCTTTAAGAAAAATATTTGATTTTTTATTGTTTGTTTAAGTTACAAGGAGGTAGCTCAGAGTGGCCAATACTTCAGAGGTGGGAAGTTCCGTGGGAATGGCAGACAGTTTCCTTAACTTCATTTGCTTGTGCATTAAGGTACTCTCATTCAAGTAGATTGATTTGAAAGATAATCTCTTTGTTTTGGTTGGATTATAGGTAGATGTTCAGTGACTATTCTCTTTATGAACATACTTGTGACTCTTTTGATGTATGGAGTGAGCTTGATTTTGTTCCCAGTCAGTTTTGTTTTGACAGGATTAACAGAGATGGCAGTCATACCGTTTTTAGGAATTGATGTTGAGAAACTAAGCATGGACGATAAGGCGGAAATTTTGTTCTTGGATCAAGGGTACTAAAACTACTATTCTTTGTGTATTCTAGTCACAGTCTTGGCTCCTTTTTACTGCTTTATCTGATTTCACTTTGTAAGGTTAGGTCGTGTTTGAGTTATTAAGTTATTGAAATGCCTTATGTTGAAGGAGTTTATCTAAATTACTTTGCAGGTTAACAACTGCAGTGGTGCTTGCTGTCATATTCACTGTTGCCAAAACCTTTGAGCCGCTTCCTGAAGATATTCTTCGTTATGGTACTTTGCTTTGCTTTTTTTCAGTCGTCATTGTCTTCCACGGTTTGCTCTTTGTTGGCATCTGACCTTTTGCTCAATCTTCAGATTTGAAGCAACCCTTCAACCTGCAAAAAGGATGGCTCGTATGGGGTGGAATCGGTCTGGTTGGTGCTGTTGGTGCTATTGCGTTAACAGGTGTTGCTTTATCCTTGTTCAGGACAGAGGCACCTGAGAGGGAGGTCAGGAGGAGGATTCACTAACATATTTTATGTTTTTTCTGAAATATCTGATGAAGAATAGTAATGCGGCCTAGTGTGATGTTTTCAGGTAGACTCTTTGATGAAGATTCTTCCATTAATTGGATCATCAAGCATCAGGTATTTCCGCAAAGCAAATGGATGAGCATTAGTACTAGAATTTTGATTACGTTTTACATGATGATTTTTCAGCACCTTAAGCTTAGTGGGCATAACTGGAATCCTTGCCCCGCTTCTTGAGGAAACTGTTTTTCGCGGATTCTTCATGGTCTCTCTTACCAAATGGTAAAACCTCATTGTCTTCTTCTCATTCTGTCTGGACAACAGTTTAGTACATTTTGTTTTTCTCGGCATTTCAGGGTCCCAACCCCGATAGCGATTATCATCAGCTCAGCTGCGTTTGCCCTTGCCCATCTCACACCTGGTGAATTCCCACAGCTGTTTATTCTAGGTTAAACATAACTCAAAACAATATATTCAAACAAAGAC
Organism: Physaria fendleri; assembly: GCA_036630335.1. Taxonomy (NCBI): domain Eukaryota; kingdom Viridiplantae; phylum Streptophyta; class Magnoliopsida; order Brassicales; family Brassicaceae; genus Physaria; species Physaria fendleri. The sequence goes on along the minus strand of CM071720.1, from coordinate 21,525,220 downwards.
TTCAATACTTTTATGCAAGTTGGGATTTGATCAAGCTATATATGATGCTTAGCCTTAGTACCTCATCATGACAGTACTGTATAACTAAATTGATAGAGAAGAAAAACACTGTTTATTCATAGATGATAGATTACAAACTGTGTCTCGGTAATGAAATGCTCTATCTTCCAATCGAATCTTGTTGAAAAAGTTGATGCTACATTACAATTTAGATAAATTGCGCAAAATCAGAAACTCTCAATTTTCATACATAGAATCTAAGTTAGGACACTCCTTGTTTGTAAGAAAGCCGAATCAGAGGGACATTCAAGTAGATCCTGTAATCGTATTGTTGCTATTGGATCTTGGTTTAATAGTTTCACACCACAATGATTCTTCAATGATTTCATGAGAAAAGATAGTGTCAAATTCTCTGCAAGAACTGAAACGAAGAGCTTAGATTCAATTCTCTTCTACCCTACTCACTGCAAACTAGCAGCAATTCATGAATCTTTTCCTGATGAAATACTCAAAAATCATATACCTGAAAGTTTTTTTGGTATTTTGATATAAAAGTATTGAATCACGGCTCCATTGACAAATAATTAATCACTGCTCTAGGTTGCCGTGAGCTGAGAACCAACGCAAACCGAGAGGCCAACTCTGCTGCTTCCTGTCTTTGTCTACGCCGATGCAGGATACTGATGGCTGATGCCATGATGTAGCAAGGCAGAAGAAAGCTAGCAGCTCGGAGTAAGAAAAGCTGTAAATAGATTGAAGATGATTTTGTGGTTAAGAGTTAGAACTCTGATGAAAGATCCAGTATATGAACTTGATTTGAGCTTACAGAAAGTATTGACGAAGGATCATCTTCATCATCTACATAATCTGGTATAGTCAGTGCATGTCGCAATAGAAGAAGAGTCATCAACTGCAAAATAGAAGAGGAATGGTTGAGTTTTAGAACTTGGTAAAAAGTCAAGGTGGTGGAAACTTGTTGCGATGTTTTTAGACTCACTATTAGAGCAGCTGCACGGAAAAATGCAGCTCCACTGGTATCTGAAGCTGTATAATCATCATATTCTGATTCTAAAATCTGACGTTCGGCTTCTGCGATTGCCAGGAGGCGTGGATCGTTTAAATCCAAACCTGAGATTCTCCATCCTCCACTAAAAAATAAAGAGATTATGTCAGAACAATCACAAGTCATAAAACCCAAACCTTCAGTGTATGACAGAATTGTGGAAGTGATCAATACCCAATGTCAATAGTAGTTTCTTCAGATTGAGGTGGAGGTGGTGGAGATGTATATCCAGCTTGGTATGGCTGGAAAAGATAAGTTAAAGGGTGTTAATTTGAGTAAAAATCTCAAGATAAACTGTTATAAGCCATACATTATCCAAATATCTGAACGCTGACTATCTCCTAAACTGCATAAGAACGTGAAGATGATTGAATTCGGAATCAATCAGAATGAGTGATCCAAAACTAGTCGCCACTGCAATCAACAAATGTATTGTTCAACTGTCCTGAATAAGATGATCCTAACATATCTACATGATCATAATATTGCCTTTCTTTAAAGCTCTTGTGAAGGTTCAGTTTCTAGTAACTTCATCATACCTATCTTCAATCCTAAAGACTACAACAAAAGGAGTCAAATATCGAGAGAAATCTGTATATACCTGATGACAAATCTCACACATAGTGTTTCCCTTTTCATTGCACCAACGTTGAACACATTCCCTGTGAGCATACTGAAGAAAACACAAACTAGAGTCAAATACTCAGCTTGTCTCAGATTTTCCTACAGTACAACGAAAAAAACTACCTTTAGGCTACCATTGCAAGCACAAGGGCTCTCAAGATTCTTAACAACAGATTCCTCCTGACAAATTCGGCACTCCGCTGACGAAATCAGTGAATCCTCCTCCTCCTTCGTAGTATCTCCGTCGTGGATGCTAATTACATTATCCTCCGCGAGAACGGGAGCTGAAGAAACCGGTCGAATCAGTCCATCAATATACACAACCATATGATTACTCATCTCAGTGTTTTCCAAAACCAACTCCTAAATCCAAATTTTAAATCCCTAAATACAAAAAAAGAAAAAAATTCACAAGTATATGAACTCTAGTCAGATATGAGATACGAATCCAATAAAATCAAGGATCACGGCCGAATAAAATAGCGAAGATCGAAGAATGGAGATATTGAATCGAGATATACCTGGAAAAAATTGAGAAATATTTCCTCGTCCTGAGCTGAAATATCGGGAGGAAATATCAGCAGAAACACACAAAAAGGAGTGATTTTGCTCCCAGAAATTTTTCTGGAGAAATTAGAAACTTTCTTCGCAAAGGTATTAGTCCAGAATATAATGCTAATGAGAAAACGCTTTTTATAGCAGGAGAGATAACGACGTCTGATAAGACTTAACGGCTCCGTTAGTTATAACGTCTGATAAGACTTAACGGCTCCGTTAGTTATAGCCGTTGACCAGAGTATAACGGCTCTTAGTGGAATCTCAAGTAGTCTTTGTTTCTTTTATTTGTTCTAACGACATCGTTATCTAGTAGTCGTCTTATTGACAAAAGTTAAACCAAGTCAATTAACTCCAAATAATACAGCTTATCATCATCATATACAGGTTAATAATATTAGAAACGAAATATTAATATTAGAATGGATAAGGCAATTATGAAGAACTCGTTTCAATAAAATAAAGCAAACACTTGATACTTTTTTCACTAATATAAACGTTTGGTTTGAAGAATAATATTATAGAACTCAAATCTAAGTTCTGATTTAGACATCATGTATTTATGTGGTTGACCATGAATGATCATGTACTTATTGATTTAGACATCATGTATTTATGTGGTTGACCATGAATGATCATGTACTTATATGTAGTTCTAGTTGAACGTTTAGAAAATTATTGACCGTTGAGTTATTCCCAAAAGAAATTGTCAAATAATTCATTCAATAAAGAAATATTTAATAAGAAAAGACATGGTCTCGTACGCATATTAATTTATCCGTTGAAAGCCAAGACAGAATTCGGACTAAGAAACTTGAGGTAAACTTAATATTTATTAAGAAACTATAACAAAAGATATGTCTTGACAAAAAAAAAAAAAAAAATATAACAAAAGATATGTCTTGACAAAAAAAAAAAAAAAAAAAAGATATGTATTTTTTCCTTAGAAAATCTATAACAAAAGACACGTAATAATAAGGATTTATGACACTTTTCCAGCAAAAAAGTTTTCAACATGATGTAAATTCGTAGCAATTTCATGCAAACCTTACAAGTTACAAGTCACACTCTAATTCAAATTGGTATTCAATTTTTATGTGTGGCCACAACTAATATATATTACAAGTCACACTCTAATTCAAATTGGTATTCAATTTTTATGTGTGGCCACAACTAATATATATGCAGAGTTTTGGGCAAGAAGCCTAATGGCAAATATATGATAAGAATTACTTGTTTTATTTGAAACAATGGGTTTTTTTTTCCTAGTAGCTACAATATTAACTAATATCATTTTTGTAAAAGTTATTCAAGTCAAGAATTTTTCTAGATTTACCACTGTAATCAAAAGAGGATGTAGCTGTATTTAAGATAAATGCACCCAATGCCCAATCAAGTGGTATGTCTTCTCCAGCTTCACTAGCAAACTCAATTCTGCATTGGCAATAATAATAATTTTAGATCAAGACCTAGAAACTGAAATGGCGCATATTTATACCTTTTTTTTTCCCTTACCTATCATCATCTAGAGCAACACCAAGACTATCATGAAGCATTGAGACAATATATGCTGATGAGAAACAATACCGAAGTAAACTCTCGTCTTTAAAAGTTGGATATTTCACTTTCAGTTTCGACCATTCTTCCCCACAGAAACTCTTTCCGGCTGTTATCATTTCAGACAGCCAATCTTTTTCTCGCAACCCAAAGAACTGAATCATAACATAAGTATTAGTCCAAACGACCAATGTTCAAACAATTATCTCTCCAGAAATTTGGACTCATTTATGAATTCTACTAAGATGAGATTCATACCTTTGAGGTGTGGAAGAAATTCTCTGTAGCTAAAAATTTTCCTTGAAGATTAGGTGTGAATATTGATCCAATAGAGCAATGCTTGTAAGGACATTTCTCTGTACTCAAAAGTAAAAGTGTGAATATTGATCCAATAGAGCAATGCTTGTAAGGACATTTCTCTGTACTCAAAAGTAAAATCCGTAAAAGATAGAAAAATTGACATAGGGAAAGATACACTGAATATCAATCATGGTTTTTTTTTATATACCTTTTCCTTCCTGCAACATTGCTAATGTAGCTGCTCGGTTTTTTTTTATATACCTTTTCCTTCCTGCAACATTGCTAATGTAGCTGCTCGACATTTTGAGAAATTACCAGCAGCTTGAAGTGAAGCTGTAAGTCTGCCCTTTTCATCTAAGACTCTGGATGAATCTTTCTGTGAACTTATGTCATAGATGTATCCTCTAGGAATACAAGGGTCAGTAACTATTCCTTCCCCAGTAGAGTTTGCAGCTGCAAGGATTGAAACATTGTAGTGAAATTTGAGGGGTGCAAAAAGCTTATTTCAATTGCTAAACTCCAAACTTCAAATATTTATCAACAACTAACTTAAGTTGTGTAAACAACTTTAGACAAATACTCTGCTCTCAGGAGTTACCTGCCCAAAGTGGAGGAAGCTGTGACTGTAGAGATTGTATGAGATATTTCCATAGGGTAACGTACGAGCTGTGACTGTAGAGATTGTATGAGATATTTCCATAGGGTAACGTACGCGAGAACTCCGAAGGAACAGCCTCACTTGACACAAATGTTACCTAAATGAATGCACAAACAGTCATCACCTAACAATTGATCAGTTATCACACTATATATGCATACTTTCTTATCAAAGAAACAGATTTGACAGGGGAAAAACTAAACCTGTACGGAAGCCCCACCGAGTTCAACAATTCCTGTTGTTTTTAAAGGATCACCTCCAAGCGAACCCAGCGCATGATTTGCAACAATCCAAGCATATATACCTTCATCAGATCCTGAATAATTTTCCAAGATTTTCAGTAATTAGCACTGATTTGCAACAATCCAAGCATATATACCTTCATCAGATCCTGAATAATTTTCCAAGATTTTCAGTAATTAGCACCAAGAATCGGTAATGGATGGGACACATTTAACTATCATTCAACAAAGCTAAATAGAAGGGAAAAAATGAAACTTTACTAATCAAAAGTCTCACTGCAACATAAACCCAAAGCACTCCAATACTAACAAGAAGCACCAACTAAAGATAAACTTAAACGTCTCAACCAGACTACACTCTCCTTTACTTCCACAATTAAAAAGTCAGAGATTAACCTAAGATACCCTAATCTAAAAGAACAATTGAAGAAAAAAAAAACTGACCAGAGATAACAGAAGCCCATTCTTCTCTAAAAACAAATCCAGAAGATTTAAGAACTCTTCTAGTAACTTGAAGAATCTGTTCCTGAACAGATAATTCAAGCAATCTCATTCCAGCAGTAGCCATCAATCTAATATCACTCTGCTCCAACACTCCCTTAGGAACTTTCCCTTTAGCAAATTCCACAAGCTCTTTCACTGACACACTCACTCCCTCCGGATTATCACCATACGCAGATAAGCCAGGACTCAACTTCAAACTAGCATAACTCTCTTTTCCAAAATCAAATACCGGTTTTCCGGATTCAATCCGGTACCCGAACACATGAACTCGGGTCCCTGAACTCCCACCATCGATAACGACGCTGTAGCGGAGCGAACTTCTCCGATTCCTTACGGACCGTAAAATTGGGTAGCAAATGAAGAATAACCCTAAAGAGATTGTGATGGAAGCGATGATTAGAAAGATAATCGATTTTGTTCGTCTCGACATGAGCTTAGTGAGCGTCGATGACGATGATCGGTGGTGGCCAGGTGAAAGCGTCGATGACGATGATCGGTGGTGGCCAGGTGAAGTATCATCAACCATGGAAGATGAATTCAAATCTGATTTAGTTTTCAACCTGGAACGAGCATTAGACTGTTGCATCAACGTTTTTGAAACCAAAATGAAAACGGATGAAGAATCATGGAGATCTTAACAATCGCAAAGGAAAACGTAAAACCAAAATAATTAGATTATTATTTAGTTGATTGGACGTTTGTTCTTGTAAATCTGAGATCGCCGGAGGTGAAAGTCGTCGTTGGGCTGAGTCTACGTTTTCTTACTGGGGAAGAAATTGGGAGATGGAGTGTAGAGTGCTTATTTACGAACTACACACCTACTCCTCACTATTCGGACGTGGTCGGATCGGGTCACGGATGTGTAAGTCGTCGGGTTTAAACTAATTGTATCAAATAGTACACCAAACCCGACTATTATCCATAAGGAAAAAATTAGGACCCGTTTAAGTATTCACTAATTTCGGTTCGGGTTCGGTTCGGTTCTTTTCGGGTTCGGGTTCGGGTTCGGTATGGTTACTTAAAAATGAACCCAAATAGTAACTAAAACCAAAAATGGTTCTGTTCGGTTCGGGTTTTGTGGTTACTTGTACCCATAGTTACCCATATAAATCAAAACTATATTAAAAATATTTAAAAATAAATTAAAATTATTAGATTTAAGAGTAAAAATAACCAAATATAAACAAAAAAAAACTAAAATATCTTATATAAATACTTAATATCATAACTAATTATAACTAACATACCTAAAAAGTACTAATTCATAAAATATTTCGGGTATTTCGAGTTACCCATTCGGTTCTCGGTTTGGTTCTGGGTTTTCGGTTCTTAACATTCAAGACCCATTCGGGTATCTAAAGAGTTCGGTTCGGGTTCGATTTTTACTTTTTCGGTTTGGTTCAATTCGGGTTTTCGGGTTTCGGGTTTTTTGCCCACCCCTATGTAAAACAGATTCTTTTAAGTATTTTCTATTCAAACTGTAATCTCGAAAATTCGGGATTGTTTGTTTAATTAGCATATCCATCCAGACCTGTTCCACATAGTAAGCCCAAATTTAAGACATTTTAACCAAAAGAAGGTATTGTAGACAAAACAGAAAATGATGCATGAGTATTCAATACCGGAGGACGTAGTGTTTGAAATTCTCGTGAGGTTTCCTGCAAAATCCATAGGCAGATTCACTTGCGTATCAAAGTTATGGGCAAGAATCATTCGGAGTGAG
>CM071720.1:21489535-21506099 GCA_036630335.1 Physaria fendleri | reverse complement strand
CAATCAATACTCACTCTCAATCATCACTATATGTATCTTATATATGTTTTTTCTTTCATGTAGTCATGCTGATGGGTTCCTTGGTTTATGGCATAAGATACACTTTACCTGAGTATCTTTGCACATTTCTTGTTGCTGGAGGAGTATCTATGTTTGCCCTTCTTAAGGTATGGTAGATCCGCCTTCTCGAACTTGGTCACAACATTTGTTATGAATTCTATTTGGAAATGTAGTAAAACCGTCTTTAATTTGGTTTCAGACAAGCTCTAAGACCATTAGCAAGCTAGCTCATCCCAATGCACCTCTTGGTTATGGTCTATGCTTCTTAAACCTTGCCTTTGACGGATTCACAAACGCCACCCAGGATTCCATTACCGCAAGGTATGCTCTTGACGTTTTGTTAGAAACTTAACTCAATCAGCACATCAAGCTCTCTCTTATGGTCCTTTTCGGATACAGGTACCCCAAAACTAATGCATGGGACATAATGCTGGGAATGAATTTATGGGGAACCATATACAACATCATCTACATGTTTGGATTACCACACGGAAGCGGATTCGAAGCTGTACAGTTCTGCAAGCAACACCCTGAAGCAGCGTGGGACATTTTGATGTACTGTCTATGCGGTGCAGTGGGGCAAAACTTCATCTTCTTGACAATAAGCAGATTCGGGTCTCTAGCTAACACGACGATAACCACAACAAGGAAGTTTGTAAGCATTGTGGTCTCTTCAATTCTGAGTGGGAATCCTTTATCATCCAAACAATGGGGATGTGTTTCAATGGTGTTTGGTGGATTGTCTTACCAAATTTATCTGAAATGGAGGAAGCTTCAGAGAATGCAGAAGAAGAAAAAGACTTGAAGCTATAAGAATGGGGCAGAACAATCTGATATTCTTGAAATCATTTTTGATTTAAGAGGTCTGAAAAAGTTTAGTCACATTAGCAAAATGTAAACTAATGCATTAGAAGAACAAATATTTATCAAACCAGAGTTAAGTCACATTAGCAAAATGTAAACTAATGCATTAGAAGAACAAATATTTATCAAACCAGAGTTATTTACACTCATATATAAGTGATAGTGATTCTGTACAGAGAGATGGAGAAAATAAATTAACTAATTAAGAAGTAAGAGTTTAAAATTTTGATGCTATCAGATTATGTATCCGAGTGAAGGAAGTAAATCAGTAATTGTTGTTAAATGATTTGGGCCTATTTTGATATAAATGGGCCCTAAACAAACGATATTGGTTTAAGCAAGTATATTAATACGGGTTTTTCTGTACCCGCCCGTGTTAGTCGGATCTTATCTTCTTCTTCGATCAATCTGACAATTCTGTTGCTTATGTGAAAATTCCTCTAAGGATAATTAAAGTGAAGTGACTTCAAAATGGTTTCACAGATAATATCGTGTTTATCTCAAACTTCTTCTCTTTTACGTTTCTCTGATTCTCGGAGGATAATTTTGCCGAAGACTTGTAATCGCGGCGGTTTTCTCTGGGATTTTCTAACCGCCGGATATTTACGGTTGATCAGAGTAAATGGAGATCCGCATGCATTTTCAACTCTGGAGAAGAGGAAAAGGTTGCTATTCTGACTCTAGCTCAGTTAGATCCCTATTTTTTCAACTAAATCCAAATACTATTGGTTTTTGAGAAAAGATTTTGAGTTTGTATTGTATTTTCCAGTTACAAGGAGGTACCTCAGAATGGCCGATTCTTAAGAGATGGGAAGTTCCTTGGGAATGGCAGACAGTTTCATTAACTTCACTTGCTTGTGCATTAAGGTAATAACTTTCCTTTGGATAAATTTAGAGTTGAAGTTTGATGGGTTGAGTAGATTGATCTGAAAGATAATCTATGTGTTTCACTGTTCAGTGCCTATCTTCTGTATGAAGAGATCAAGTTCTCAGCAAATTTTGGTGTATGGAGTGAGATTAATTTTGTTTCCAGGCAGTTTTGTGAAGAGATCAAGTTCTCAGCAAATTTTGGTGTATGGAGTGAGATTAATTTTGTTTCCAGGCAGTTTTGTTTTGACAAAGAGATCAAGTTCTCAGCAAATTTTGGTGTATGGAGTGAGATTAATTTTGTTTCCAGGCAGTTTTGTTTTGACAGGTTTAACCGAGATGGCACTCATACCTTTATTAGGAATCGATGTTGAGAAACTGAGCGTGGACGAAAAGGCGGAAATCTTGTTCTTGGATCAAAGGTACTAAATGAAAAACTATTACTCTTTGTGTATTCTAGTTACATAGTCACAGACTCACAGTCTTATCTCTTTTCATTACTCTCCTGATTATAGAATCATAGTGCTTAGCCCATTTTTCTTTGTAACTTGAGTTCTTTATCAGCTAGTGAAATGTCTTATATTGAATGAATTTATCTTAAATACTTTGCAGCTTAACAACTGCAGTAGTGCTTGCTGTTATATTCACTGTTGCTAAAAACTTTGAGCCACTTCCTCAAGATATTCTTCGCTATGGTACTTTACTTTTTCATTACATGAATTTTCTTGCACTTTTTGCTCTTTTAGCCTTTGAACTTTTATTCAATCTTCAGATTTGAAACAACCCTTCAACCTGCAAAAAGGGTGGCTCGTGTGGGGTGGAATCGGTCTGATAGGTGCTGTTGGTTCTATCGCGTTAACAGGTGTTTTTTTATCCTTGTTTAGAACAGAGACACCCGAGAGAGAGGTTAGGAGAATTCAAATCACTTTGTTCTGAAATATCTGATTGTCAATGGTAATGAGGCATAATGTGATGTTTTCAGGTAGACTCGTTGATGATTCTTCTGCCATTAATCGGATCCTCAATGAGGCATAATGTGATGTTTTCAGGTAGACTCGTTGATGATTCTTCTGCCATTAATCGGATCCTCGAACATAAGGTACTACCACAAAGAAATAGATATTGCGATGTTCATTAATACTTGAATATAATCACATCATATCTAATGATTTTACAGCACCTTAAGCTTAGTGGGAATAACTGGAATCCTTGCTCCACTTCTTGAGGAGACCTTGTTTCGTGGATTCTTCATGGTCTCTCTTACCAAATGGTTAAACCTCTTTTCTTCTTCTCATTTGATTCTGAACAATAGCTTACCTACCTTTTGTTTCTTTCCGCATTTCAGGGTCCCGACCCCAATAGCAATCATTATCAGTTCAGCTGCGTTCGCCCTTGCCCATCTCACACCCAGTGAATTCCCGGAACTGTTTATTCTAGGTAAAACATAACCCAAACACAATAGCATTAGCATCTTCTCCTCGTTTATAAACATCTCTAGATGAACTTAAGTATCTTTCTTTTTCCGGTATAGGATGTGTTTTGGGATTATCATATGCACAAACTCGAAATCTCATTACCCCAATGGTCATACACGGATTTTGGAACTCAGGAGTTACTTTGCTACTCACTTTTCTTCAGGTAGAATTACTCATTCCTATGATCACTACAATGTCTAATAGAACCAATCGAGTCTTAACATATGCTTTTTTTTTGTCTTCGTTTTTTGGTAGATTCAAGGGTATGACATTAAGGAACTGTTGCAGTCAAACCAGCTTTGAGCTTTACTCCTTGTTCTGTCCACAATCAACATGAAATTTTTTGAGTTTTGTCACTATTTGTAGAAAAATAATAATTTGAATCATTCTTTATGTTTTTGATATGATTGTATTTGCAGAAAATCATCAACATTTTCTAGAATTTCATCTGTTTTTTTTTCTTCTTGTAGTTCTTCTTTGATAATACTTTGAATTTTCAGAAGTGTTTTTTCATTTCTATCTTTAGTAACCAGCAGTCAGTATTATGTTGTATTATTACATAAAATTACCGTTCTCAATAATATCTTACCCTTTATCGTGTTTGGATCTTACCATGGATAAGTCACTGGGATGTAAAATTAGACCCGATGAACCAAGTGGATTTAACCGATTCGCAGGAGAAGACGACTCCACACCCCAGTCTCAGTAAATACGACTTCAACTGATAAGAACAGATACTACACTTGATCTTAGCCAAAAGGCCGAGAAAGGTATGAGTTTATCAATCAGTTCAGCGTCGTTTTTATACTACACAGGCTACGACTAAAATCTCTAAGTTATCGATGTGGGACAAAAAAACATACGCTCGTGACTCAATAAGCCCACATTAAGCCCACAGTTACGAATTACGATTAACTTGACACTTTTTGTGATTATTAAAGAGTACTTTATGAATTTTTGTTAGACAACAACACAATGAATAACAAGACAACAACACAATGAATAACAAGATTTACTATCAAAATCAAATTCAGATATCAACAATCTTAATCCCAGTTTTCCAATCCTCACAAACTCTAACAAAAGGAGTTGTTTTAATAGCCTTAGCTTGACAACCAGGTACTGGAGCTTTAAGCATACAAGGGTCCATAGACAAAGCTCTAACACAAGCTGGTTTAGGAACTTTATTCCTCCTTGGCTCATACAATATCCATGGCTTTAATCCTCCAAGACATTGAGCTACATATCCAAAAGTAGACCTTGTACTTGTCACAAGTTCATCAGTTAAGCTTAAGAGATAGATCTCAGCTAGAGCCTTTTGATCATGAAGCTTTGTATCACTTTGTTGAACTTTTTCTCCACTTGGTTGATAAACTTCAATTAGATCTCCTGTTGAACTTGGTTTTTCCCAAAACATGTTCTTTAAAACATCAGAGTATTCAGGATGTAGAGATGTGACTAGAACAGCTTTAAGTTTGGAGCTTGTTGATGATGTATTGGTAAGATTTGATTCTTGTGTGACCAATTCAGGTAAAAGCTTCTCTCTTTGTGTACAAGCCAAGACCTGATCCATCACATGTTGGTAATACCCACCGGGTTTGTTAAAGACCCGTACTTGAAGACCAAGTCTAGTGTCTGCTTTGGCTAAGTAACCATTGTAAGATCTAGTAACCATACCCCAAACTTGATTCGTTGGGTGAAGAAGATACCTACCTAAATGGTGAAAGATTGTTTCCTTCTCCGGGAATAGCTTCATAAGATCGGTTTCGAATCCATGAATCATCCATAGAGATGGAACAAAGTAAAGATTTGATTTGATAACAAGCCATGGGACATTGTTGAGGAAAGCTTGATCTTCTTGACAAAAGAACATTTTATCTTCACTTCTTGAATCATGAAAGACATCAAGATAAAGATATAAAGCTTGATCTTCTTGACAAAAGAACATTTTATCTTCACTTCTTGAATCATGAAAGACATCAAGATAAAGATATGTTGCTATTTTAGTTGAGTTGATGCCATGATTCTTCAACATTGTTCCATAACAATGTGGATGGGATCTATTGAAGCTATCTATTTGATCTGTTAATGGAGAATCTAGAGGAAGTAACCAAGAAGTTTCTGGAAAAGGCTCACAGAATAGACCAGTTGTATCACTTCTTTGATCAAGAAGCATGACTCTATCTGTTAAAAGAGCATAGAGGAAGACAGAGACAAGAGACAAGATTCTATTTCCTAAACCAAACATAGGTGACCATATTACATACTTACATTCATCTTCATCAGAGCTTCCTACATGATGATTCTGACTTAGCTGTTGTGTAGCTTTCTTGTAACTCTCTGTACCTGGACCACATCTTTTGTGAAGCAACTCATAGCTTCTAAGCTTAGAGATAAGATGTTCAGATGGTTTATATGGTGAAGGTTTGTTCATAGATTGATCATATCTACTTAAACAAGATTCTTCATCAAACCCTTTAACAAGAAGCCCTCCTAGAAGCTTCTTATCTGATGATTCTTCATTAGATGGTTTGTGTGATGAATGGTATTGCTTAAGAGACATGTCAAAGATGTTGGAGGATGATAAGAATAGCAATAAGCAAAGGACTAAGCTAGTGACTATTGGTAATGTGAGCTTCATCATTCTTGATTCTGATTTTATGGTGTGACCCATTGAGAGATGAAGGAAACAAGATCTGATAGGTTTGTTTGATTCATTTCACATCCTAAGACGTGAGAGAGATGAATAGAAAATGACAAATTCAATATGATTATTAGTCAATTTTATCATTTATTGTGTTATTTTTTTAATAATAGTTAAAAAGACGTTATGGAAGAAAATATTCTCATAATTTATGATTTGTTAATATGTTTCCAAAATTAATGATTATTTACTTGAAATGATAAATTATGTTTGTTGACTCTAATATGTATTCAATAAAATTTAGAATTAATTATACAAAAGTACTCCCATATGCATGACTTGAGAAGTGTTTTGATTATTTTTATACATATTAACTTATAATAGTGTTTTTTTTTTAATAATAAGGTTTTGACTTTGTATATTTGGAGAAGAGAACCAATCAAAAAGGTGAAGGAAAAATATATAGAAAAGGTATTTTTATTATCATAAATTGTTTCTACACCTAAACTAGCAAAAATATATTATCATAAATTGTTTCTACACCTAAACTAGCAAAAATAATATATTTTAGAAACATTGGTACATTACGATCTTGAAATCTCAACCATAAGAAATTAACTACATAATAAGTAATAACAATGTCTTTATCAAAACTACAAAACACACAAATTAAGACCAATCTCCCAGTTTGGGGTTTTGTAAGCACTACTTAACAATCTAAACATAAACACGTAACGTTGTTTTGTGGGCAAAAATTTAATGAGTTATTTTTTAATAAAGGGGTTTTGTAAGCACTACTTAACAATCTAAACATAAACACGTAACGTTGTTTTGTGGGCAAAAATTTAATGAGTTATTTTTTAATAAAACAATTATGTAATTTGAGTTCAAAATATAATAAGCAACATATAGATTGTGATATTATAGCTGAATACTGAAAATCCAATTATAATTTGTATTTTTTTTGTAATAGAATTCATTGAAAATTAAAAAGAGTAGATTTGCAAATTGCAATACAATCAAGAGAGAAAAAAAATCACCTCCATAATGAGAAATCAAATATTAAATAAAACCATATTTAAAATACTATATAGAAACTACGTGTAATTACATTATATTTTTTAATGCAATTGATTATAAATATAGTATATTTTATTTTTCATAATTCATCTTCTCATCCATATTTTTGTTCTGATATTAACTTCTAAAAGAAATTTATAAATTTATCAAATTAGATAGAAATCTTCGAAAATAGGAAACAAAAATATCAATTAAAAAATATTTGATATAATAAAATTTCTTTTTGGAAACATGTCAAGATTAGTTCAAAGAATTTTATTAGGTAAATCTGTTTTATATGATATAATAAGAAATACAATTATCAAATTCATAAAATAATTGAAATTCAAAAAAAAAGGTTATAAAAAGGGCCTTTGAAGGGTTTTAAGCACATCTCACCACCTGAATCCCAAATATCCACAAGATCAGATCTCAATTACAGCATTCATCCACAGATCCAAAAACAGAGACTTTGGAGTCTGAAGAGGAAGGAGAATGTGGGGTTTGCTTGTTTATGAAAGATGCTTGTAAAGATTCGATTATTGCTTGGCAAGATTGTATGAAGGAAGCTGAGAAGAATAAAGAAGATGATAACAAGTGTATGGAAGTTACTTCAATGGTTATCAAATGTATGGTTCAACATTCTGATTACTATAAGGCCATTCTTGCTGGTTTGGAAGCTGCTGAAGATGAGAAGAACAAAGTAGAAGAAGCAAGCAAGATGAAGGGTGACTGAGTTAAGAGGATTTAGATATCAAAATGAGACAGAATCTTTTGTTTAGTTACATGATGTTTTGTCTGTAAGGCAATCTTCTTTTTGTTACATCTTAATTCTATAAGATCAGCAACTATGCAGAAAAATTGAAAAAGTTACAAACAAAAATTGAAAAACTGAGGCAAAGAAGTGTGTTTTTGCATATACCGTTCTCTTGCTAATGTGTTAAGTTGGAATCTATATGACCAAACAGATCGTGACAATTTGTACCTTCACAAAGACATTCTTGAGGATTTGCGTAGAAGTAATCTTCTTCTTTAGGTTTTTCTGAGATTACTTTTCTATGTGTTGGAGCTCCTGTTCGTGTTTCGTGGGCTTCTTTGACAGCTAGTGTAAACTGATCCCATGTGAGGGTCTTGTTTTGATGTAAGTCTAGTAGCTCCACGAGTCGTTTACGGTCAAGTAAGATTGTCTTCTTATATCCTAGGTATCTGCAAATTCAACACAGTGGTTATATAGAACCACAGGTTTGCTTTTTCTGACACTACCTTGACAGTTCTCATGAACATGAATACAATAATACCTTCGATGACCTTCCACGACTTTAGCCATGTTTCCATCATACGTAGGGATAAAAGTATTGCTGGCTACAGAAACCATGAAATCTAGAGCAGCCATTTGAGAGGTAGGGATAAAAGTATTGCTGGCTACAGAAACCATGAAATCTAGAGCAGCCATTTGAGAGGAGTGGTTCTGAAACTGTTGCAATTCTGCTGACTCTAATAGCATCTCCTTCTTTACCTATGACCACATGTGACCAAAAATGATAAGAAAATTGCATATCTAAAGAATGCAATTGATCATGATAAGGGTAAACCGGGATTGGTAGACTCACAATTCTCGGGAATGCTTCCCTTAGAACGGATAGTCTATGCTCGCTCCCATATATCTCACCAGCTGCAATGTATATCTGTGTGTTTTTCTCGAATCCCAATGCTTTCAGAACCAATGCCACCTCCTCTGGTGTCAAAGGACACAGCCCTTGCGCCCTCCTTTCTTCTGAGACTATCTCCTTCTCTCTCCACCAGGGATACGTGTACCTAAAGAACACAGAATCAGCCCATGAATTAACAACAAACAAAACCTATGACTGGAGAACCAATTCAGGAGAAATTTTTCCGAAGAGAAACCTCATTTTCTTTAGTTCTTCAGCTTCTTCCTCAGTGCAACCATGAGTGCAGCCAGAGAAAGCTAACATGTCCATCTCATATCTCAGGTGCAAAGCCACAAATGGCCCTCTTTGTTGTAGAATTCGAACTAACTTAGATCCCAAAGCCTCCAGCTGTGGAGTGAACTTTAGTCCCTGGAAGTTCACCCGGCACCTGAGCCACTGGAGTTCGAGCGGAAGACCATTGTTTGCCAGGCGAGTGTCTGTCCTATTGAAGTGTACAACTTTATGTTTGCTGAAAAGTGGCAATACCTGAACAATGATTTTAACCAATCACATATGCAGATTATACGTGAACAAATACAGAAAGAACTCGGCAGCGAGAACAAACACACACAACAAGAAAAGAGGAAATTGCAAATTTGTTGCTACTCGTTGCCCCAACTATATCTTGCAACTAGTCAAAGGAACCAAAACATCAAACTCCACAAACCTGCTTCAGGTAATAATTTGCATCAGACCAGCTCACAGGAGGCATTTCAAACATTTGATACCCATACTTCCTACTATACCGTTTAGGAAGCCTCCTTAAGATCCGAACTTCATCTCTTAATGAATCAATGAAATTCAATGAAATGTCTCACATCAAAAATATCCTCAAAACCACTGCAAACGACAAATTAGAATGCTTCAGATTGCTAAATAGCTAAAAACAAATGTTAGGTATATCTAACTTGAAAGATCCTCTAAAGATACAGTACCTAGGATCAGCCCAGAAAGATTTTTTATCAAGCTCTGGAACAACGAGTGTGAGGTTTAATAGCCGAGCAACAGTCACCATATCACATACTCACGTGACAGAAAAAAAAAACAGAGAGGCGGTAACGGTGAAGAAGTTAATTAACCGTATTCTTCTATTTATTATTTTCTCGAGATTGATTATATTTTCACACACTAAATAAATGCCAAATTATATCATAGTTTAAGATTTATTTTTGTTATTAAATTTAGTTTTATTGATAGTAATCATTTAGTGAACCGACCAAAAAATACTTTTTAAAAAATATCATAAAAAATAAAAATAAAGAGACAAATTTTGCCTTTTTGATATTAGTTATCATTTGTCAACGAATTCACCTAATTGTTTTGACATCTATTTAGTTATCATTTGTCAACGAATTCACCTAATTGTTTTGACATCTATTTAGTACACTAATCACGATTAGTGCTTTTTAATCTCCTCTGTCTAAATTTTGTTATGCTTGATTAATAATTTAAGATCTCCTCTGTCTAAATTTTGTTATGCTTGATTAATAAAATAAAATCTGAAACGAAATCATGACACATACACCTCAATTTTTGCCTTCCAAGTTAAGATACCAAAAAAAATAGTATAAAAATGTATTTTTTGTTTGTCAAGAAAAAAAAAATGTTTACAAAAAGACAAGAAACAAAGAGTTAATTTCTTGTTTCTAGTAGTTATTTCTGATTTAAAATAGTTTACAAAAAGACAAGAAACAAAGAGTTAATTTCTTGTTTCTAGTAGTTATTTCTGATTTAAAATAATGATTTATTAGTGTATTATTATGAAGTGAATAAGCCCCAATGATGATCTGATGGTAAAGTTTCCTTAATCTTTTCAAGTCTCTTGAGAATCTCCAGAAACGAAGGTCTCTGATTCACATCTGCTTCCCAGCATTTCACAATCAACCTATAAAGAGAGATAGCTAGACTCATCAGTTATATAATTAGTAAGATGTAATAATACTGGTGCATAAGGCTCCTCAAGCTTTTCTTACTCTCTTAGATCTGGTGTACATCCTTTTGACCGAAATGAAGGTCTATGTCCATCTGATACATGTTTAGACTCATCAGTTATATAATTAGTAAGATGTAATAATACTGGTGCATAAGGCTCCTCAAGCTTTTCTTACTCTCTTAGATCTGGTGTACATCCTTTTGACCGAAATGAAGGTCTATGTCCATCTGATACATGTTTTGCTGCTTCATATGGCTCGTGGTTCGCAAATGGTGGCTCTCCTTCAAGCATCTAGATACAATGTTGTAATGAAAATTAAGGTTTAAGATTCTCTGAAACATTGGTTCTTGTATTGTTAAGATCTTAGTTACCTCGTAAAGTATCATAGCAAAAGAGAAGACATCAACTTTCTTATCGTATTTTCTATGCTTGAATACTTCAGGAGCCATATATCGGTCTGCGGCAAGAAGATAAACAAACGATTTGAAGTCAGAGAGGCGAAAAGGAAGACTTTCGGTTTTACAATAGAACAACACTTACAGCTTCCAGTTTCGCCAGTCATTTTGTAAACATCATGAGAGTTTTGAACCTTTATGAGCTTACTAAGACCAAAATCTCCAACTTTTAAGTGGTCTGCACTTAAATTCACTAGAAGAACGTTCCTGATATATGCGAGAAGCGGTTTTATATCAAGAAACTGAGGAAGCTACAAAGCAATTTTTGATTACCTTGGTTTAAGATCTCTGTGAATGATAACATTTGGTTCATTGTGAAGATATGTCATTCCTCTGTAAAAAAAAAAAACAACACTTAGGCCAGATATGATGAACAAGTTTTCTGACAATATCTCTTAAAGATTCAGGTACCTTGCGATATCCAAAGCAAAGTTAACAGCAGTTGCTGGAGAAAGACCGTTTTTTTCCTTGAGGTATTGATGAAGATCTCCCTGTGAATAGATAGATTGATCAGTTAGATTAGCTATTCGAGATAAAAAGAGAGCGGATAGCGAAAACTTACCCCTCGTAAGTACTCAGTGATTAACATAAGAGGCTTTCTTTCTGTTACCGCTCCTAAGAATTGCACTATATTCGGATGGCGAAGCTTAACCAGCAAATCAACCTCATGCCTAAAGTCCTGACTGTATCACAACCAAATACATAACATATGAAACACAAGAGCCTTAGGAGAAGGTAATATACCAAATTACAGTGACAAACTATAAGAACTTACACAACTAGTCTATCATCTGAAAGAGATGGAAGAATACGTTTCACAGCTACTGGTGTTCCCCTCCAATAGGCTTTCACAATCTCACCAAATGAACCCTTAAAGAATGTGATTAACCCTCCAATTAGCTAAAAGAAACTGACCATTGTATAGAACTAAAGACAAGTAAGCAAAAGAACACTGACATACCTTTCCAATCATAGCTGCATTTGAAAAATCAAGCTCAGCAGGTTCAACTTCCCAGTCACATTTCTTTGGAATTGGTGGTGCTACAGGCTTTGGTTCAAAGTGGCTTCCGTTTTGACCCTAATGATGCAAAACTAAGTGATCCACACACACAAAGAACACTACATTGTCTATTTGAATCTCTAAAAACACTACATTAAGCAGATACTTTCTTTAGAGACAATGTCTAATCTTAAAAAACTCACATAAGATAATCCACCATGATATTTTAGCAATTCAATCATCTTCAACCTTCTAGCTCCTTCCGCATCAGCCAGAGCCTTCAAATACCCAACAAATTTCAGACCAGAATCATACACAAAGTTTAGATATTTCAACAAAAACCAAATTCGAGATATCAAAAAGGAAGATCCTTTATCCTTTACCGTGTTCTTCCACCTATCTTGAGCATTGACATCAGCACCAAACTCGATCAGACATTTAACAACCTCGATCCAACCATGAAGCGATGCAACATGGAGAGGTGTTCGTTTATCATAATCTCTGGCGTGAACCAAAGACGGATCTTCCTCAAGGAGCTTCCGAACAGCACTTGTGTCGTTTTGGTGAGCGTGCCATAAAATCAGAGATGTTCTACTCACACGTGCCTTCTCCTTTTGTTTGTTGGAAGACGCCTCAACTCTCAACCGTTAATATCTCCTACTATCTTTTGATCTATATTATAACAAATCCCTGTAATTCTCTTCCTGTACAAAAGAATCTACATATTAGCAAACAAAAATCTCAAAACCTAGAAGAAAAAGCTTCAAGCTTTACACCAGAACATACAACAACAACACCTTCTGAAGCTTTTTAATTCCTACAAACTTCAAGATTTCTCAGAAGTGTGTATAAGAATTTTCTTCTGTTCTTCATTCAGTCTTAGATGTTGCAACAGTTTACATCTGCTGATGATTTAAGTTTTCAAAACCGCCATGTAGATCTTCTTGTCTTAACTGTGCCGCAGCAGCAGCACTGCTTGATGTAGCTGGGGCATGGTTATGTCTTCCTTTATATCTTGTTACTACATCTTTTGGATCTGCTGCTACTCTCTCTACATTTTTCTTTGCTTCACATCCTTGTGTTTTGCACTTGTAGTACCTCCTAAGGATTAAAAACAGAACATTAACAAGAATGTTGTTTTAAGACATATAACCTAGTCTATCACAATATTACGCCATTCAGAGAAATAATAGCTAAACCAATCCATGATTGTTCGAGTATTACTTTTTATAAAGTTCCCCTATGCATCCGTATTGACTCCAGCTATAGCCATCATCTAAAAGATCAACTTCACTCGTCACTCGGACCTATGCATCCGTATTGACTCCAGCTATAGCCATCATCTAAAAGATCAACTTCACTCGTCACTCGGATAGTATTTTCAGGCTCTGTCACAGTACTATGTGAATCAGCAGTTCTTCTGCATATTCAAAAATCTCTCACATCAAAAAAAATCCGTACTATCAATCATCAACAAAAGCTTATTATTTTACCTTCTCTTGGGATAAGGTTCATTCTCATCTTTCTCTAGCACACCGACTTCTTCACGGTCAATAAGGTTCATTCTCATCTTTCTCTAGCACACCGACTTCTTCACGGTCATTTGCGTCAGACATGTGCTCTGTTGTCGTAGCTTCACTTGCTGCTTCATGTTGCTCTCTCTTACTCCCATCTGGTTGATCTTTGTTTACTCGCATAGTGATACATGGAGGTTCGTGATTGTGCTCTTCTTTGTAGATGGTTTCCGTTGTTAGTTCATCAAGGGATATCACAACAATGTTCTTGGCAGGACATTTTGGATTTTTGCACCTGTAATAGCATCGCTGAGTCTTGCCGTCTGCAGTTGGTTTTGACCCATATTTTATCCAGATATAGCCATCATCTGGTGGTTTCTCAAGATGTAGATGGTTATTATCTGACATTTGCTCAATGATGGTTATATCTGAGGGTTCTCTTTGATCTACTAGTTAATGTTGCATATTTGCATTGGCTTGAACTGCTTGATCAGTGATTTGAGCTAAAGCTGATTCCTGCACATTGTTAGATTTCGGGTTAGAACAAACAAGTCCAAGAACACATCACTAAAGCTGATTCCTGCACATTGTTAGATTTCGGGTTAGAACAAACAAGTCCAAGAACACATCAGAATAGGTAAAGATTTAGATACACTGAGTCCAAAAATAAGTAAACAAGATTAGCAAAGGCATGTCTAAAGGAAGCATTTAGACTAGAGAAATCGTATTGTTCCAGAATCAAACATATAGATCATAAGAACATTAAAACCTTCAGCAAGTTTGATTCGTACTGGATTCGAAGTTGAAGAAGAAGATCACGTTATTGAAGGAGTTTTTGATCAAGAATCGATCAAAAAATATCAAGAAAGTGAAGAACCAGATGACTAGAACAACTATATCAATTCAAGCAGATGATGATTCAAAACCGTTGATGTTTGAATGAAGTCACAACGAAATGGCAAGATCAGTGAAGATAAGTCGATGTTAACGTCATCGTGTTGATGAAGTTACCAGTGAGAAGTTGCCAGAGAAAAGGTGTTCGACGAAATGCTTAGCAGAAAACAAAGGCAACAGGAAGATGGTGTCACAGCAAAAATATCAAATGGAAGCACAGGTATTAGCTTATCAAGTACAGTAACATGAAAAGAGTATCTTGCGTAGTTTTAGAACTCTTTCTTTTACTATTATTCTTGAATTTGGAATTACTTTATTTACAACAGTTCTTTATATACAAATATGTTATTTCCAAAAAAAAAAAAAAAATGTGTCTTACAAATAAATTCAAGAAACTCAGAACATTCTCTGAGGGAAACAATACAAAACAAGATTTATCTAAAAAAACAGAACAAACAAGCAAAAAAAATCTGCACCTGTAAACAAAGACAAGCACAGAGAAATACAAAATCCTGAAATGCTGCAGATGATAAGGGAGAGCAACCTTGAGTTAAAAATTTGTCTGCATAGCTGAATTTTGTCATTCACGTTCCTGATTTGCTTCCAACTTCATTTCATGGATGATATCCTGCCAAACAATTGAAATAGCCAATATCTAAGTTTCCTTGAACAAAGTAAAGAGAGCTTAGGATGAGAACTTATCTGTTTGCTCTTGGAATTCAGTAATACTGGTCCCAAGAGACTAATTAATTGATCATCACAAGCTTGAGGGCAATAGAGAAAATATGATTCGAACTGGAAACAGCCCCTTTAATTTACAGCTTGTAGCTTGTAAAGATGTATTAAGCTGAGTACTAGTAAGTAAGAAGTATGAGTGAGGTAATGGATAGAGATCTTAGCTTGACTTAGCTGCGGGAAGGTCATGGTTATGTCTTTATATGTTGTTACTACATCTTTTGGATCTGTGGTTACTCTCTCTACTTGTTTCTTCACTTCACATCCTTGTGTTGTGCACTTGTAGTACTTCCTAAGGATTAAAAACAGAACATAAACAAGAATGTTTTGAAGACATATATATATCACCAGATCAATAGTTGTTTTATCGTGTATTACCTTGGATAAAGATTCCCTAAGGCAACATATCTTCGGTATTGTTTCCAACTATACCCATCATCTAAACGATCAACTTCACTCGTCTCTCGGATAGTCATTTGAGTCTCGATCACAGTGCTATGTATGGCTTACTATCAATCATCAACAAAGCTTATTACTTTACCATCTCTTGAGAGAAGGCTCATTTTCATCTTTCTCTCTTACACCAACTTGCTCATGGTCACTTGCGTCAGACATGTGCTCTGCTGTCGTAGCTTTGACTTGCTGCTTCATTATACCTTGTCTCACCTGGTCTAAGACTACCTTATGATGACGATATGCGTAATATGTCTGTGCCTTCTGCTACTGGTAGCATTATACCTGCTTCTCCAATCTTTCCTACACCCGATTATAGTCTTCGGATTGAACTCCTTAGACAGAGAAATGAGTGTAACTTGCCAGTGCCTTCTGCTAGTGGTAGGCATTATACCTGCTGCTCCAATCTTTCCGTCACTCGAGGATAGTCTTCGGTTTGAACTCTAAAGACAGAAATATGAGCATGACCAGTTCATTCTAAGCTAGTGATAACACAGAGAGTTATACAAGCATAGGTGATGAGGAACAGGGCACTGATAGGGCGGAAAACACTTCAAAATCTTCCAATACACATCCAAAAACACCCGTTGTAGAAACAGCAGGGTTTTGGGTTCACATCCTTCAGATTCTTTTCCAAGCAAGTGTCTTCTTTTCTCCTAAATCATCTTGTTAAAGCACAATGCCATCTCTAAGCTTCTAAAGAGTTTTCTGGTTGGGGTAGACTTGTGTAGGTGTTGTTGTGCTAACAGATCTCGTGTTTGCTAAAGGTTACAGACTAACTATTGTAAGTTCTTTCTCTGCTACTGTTTGATTCATCCAAAATTTTTACAAATGTTTTTTCTAATTGAATTCTGAAACAAAATCAGTAAAACTATTCTAGGGCTGGGCATTTCGGGTTTCGG
>CM071720.1:21420965-21438851 GCA_036630335.1 Physaria fendleri | reverse complement strand
AACTGAATCTGTGTATATCCAAATCAATCTCAAAGTAGTTTGGTCCCTGTTCCAAATAATCAACACAGACACATTACATTAAGCACAAAGATCTGAGATAAGACAATTCTACTGAAGAAGAGAGATGTAATCTAACCCGAAAGAAATCATGTTGAGGACGAGAAAGAACAGGTTTATCATTATAAGCTGTGATAAGTTTTCTCTCAGTAGAACTTAGCTGAAGATCCTCAGGATTTACTAAACCAGCCATGATCTTTAACCTCTCTCTGAATGGAACTGTTGATTCTCTTGTGAATCCTTTCACTTTCTCCGTTTCATCATCCATAAATCTCTGCAAAAAAACCAAATCTTCTTAACATCTCTGTAAGATAAGATCCATCATCATCATTATCATCATCATACCTTGATGGTTTCTTGAAAGTGAGATGAGATCTCTTTATGATAATTCTCATTCAATTTGAAGTACAAGACTAAGCTTAGTCCTTCACCATCATAATCACCAAACATTGAAGTTGGATACATTGGAAGCTCCTTCACCATCATAATCACCAAACATTGAAGTTGGATACATTGGAAGCTGAATGTTCACAATCAAAATATCACAGAGTTGTGATGATGCAGGTTTTAAGTTAGGGAGCTCAATGTTCTGAGCAATGTGGTTGATCTTTTTAGGACACGCGAATAGATCTATCCCAATTGGTATGTAAGGACTACAATTTGGTGCAGGAGACTTTTGTTTGTCTCTGAAGAAATTCAATCCACGAAGCTTGAAACTTGATGGAGAAAGTTCTGACCAGGTTCCTTGATTGGTTAACTTCTCTCCCAAGGAACGTTGAATCACAGAACCAGCTTTTGGACGGTACAAGAGCTTCTCTGCTGTAGCTGTAAATACAAACATCATTAGAAGAAAGTTATGAAAAGATAGTTTGATTCGTTGTTTTTTGTCTTCTTACAGAATTCAGATTTGCTATCAATAGATGTTCTTCTGACAGAAACCATAACAACTTTTGATGATGACTTCTTCCTATGATCTTGATGATCTTCACAAGTACTAGTCCTGAAAGTTTCATGATGAGATTCATCAGCTACTTGGTTTCTTTTTATGCTTACTTCATTCTTGCTTGAGTATGTTTCAGCTTTATTTCCATCTATTTTGAGATAACTTTCGTAGAACTCTTCATACTGAATCACTTGTCCCATTGCAGAAGCATTTGCATCTGACCAAAACAAAAAACAAGAACATGTTCTTAGACACACACAAAATCACAAACCAAACATCTCTAGTTTCAAAAATTTCATTACCTTCAAAGACACTACAATTTGAACCATCATCAGAATCAGAATCAATGTAGCTAAATGAATCATACCAAGCTTCTTCATGTGATACTCCTGAAAACAAAAAAGACTAATCAAAAGATTGAAGAAAACACATTTTGAAATCAAGATTTTGAGAAGTTTTCCTTACGGTTTCCATCAATTTGGCTACAGTTCCATTGAACCTGAGTTAGATGAAAATTCTCAGCTCTCTTACACATCATCTTAGCTGCATCGAAATCAAGATGAACATAATCACTCATAGCAAAATCCCTAACACTTGCATTACTCATGCGTTTCATAGGAACATCAGGCATTGAAGCCGAGATTTTGGATCTACATTTGCTAGATCTGCCTCGTTTATTATGCCTCTTCTGATGAATCTTGTTGTTGAGTTTTCTCTGAGACGAAACGCAGCCACCCATTTTTTGTTTTTTTGGTGACTACTATACTACAACATTCACCAGATAAAGAACCTGCTGCAAAAAACAATCAAGATCAGATATTGTCTGAAATCAAAATCAGATGTCAGAAAAAAAGATTGAGCCTTTTACCTTTTTTTTAATGATCTTTTCACTTGTATGAAGTTATGTGTACATAAGAGAATGCATCAACATTCATAACAAGAGGATTTTAGTTCATGTATCTTCAAGACCTTCATAAAGACAAAAATCTAATCAGGTTTATTCTAATAATTCTATTACATTTCTTGCCTAATTGGTCTGAAATCTCAAATTTTTAAATAAGCAAAACATTGATAATATCAAAACGTGACAGATAAGAAAAAAATCTTGAAAAACACATTCAATCATTGTTTAATTAGAAATTAATCCAAAACTCAAATCATTAGTTAACCAAAACGTTAATTATTACAGACCTAATTAATAAAAGATTAAGCTTTGAAAACTAACCAGGAGAAGAAGAACAGAGAAAAGAGGATTCTTTGAAGAAAAAAAAATCCTCTGTTTTGTCTTTCTTCTTCTTCAATGCCTCTCTTTTGTTTCTTTTCTCTGTTCTTTTTTTTTTTTTTGTTGTTGTCAAATAAAAATTAAAAGAGAAGAAAGAGAGATTTTTAAGAGAAGATTAAGAACCACAACACTGTTTCTTAAGTAACCCGTTTTCTTCGGATCCTTACCAAAGTCATCCTTCTTCTCCGTTTAAAGAACCACAACACTGTTTCTTAAGTAACCCGTTTTCTTCGGATCCTTACCAAAGTCATCCTTCTTCTCCGTTTAAATCTCTTTCTCTGCTTTAAATATTTTCTTTTCTCCATTTTAATAATACTATAGAGAAAAGGTTAATTAGTTTTGGGGTTGACCCATGAACTTCGCAGGTAAGAAGAAGAAACAGCGTTTAAAATTTAATTACAGAACATTTTTAGTTAATTACAGAACGTGTCGCCATTAATGGTATAATCTTCTTAACCTCTGTCTGATCCATTTACAAACCTCTTTAACAAAATTTTAATTAGTTTAATAATAAGCTAAACGTGAATTATACATTTTGATTATAGAAAATGTCTAGTTTTGATAGTTGGGACTTGGGACACTGAATTAAACGTATGTGAAGGTCTCGAGGATCATATGCTTGATAATTACGGCATCCTAATTAATACTATGTGTTAATAAAAATTAGTAAAATCTCATTTGTGATTTAACCAATGTAGAAGTACATGTTTTTTGTTGTTATATGTTACTATTATCGATCGACCAAAATTATAGAGTTAATGCATGTTTCAAATTTGATAAACATGCCATCAATTTTATGTAATGTGGTAACTTCTTCGATCGTATACAAAATATTGATTTATGTTATATAATTTAGATTATGTCGTTGTACAATACAGTTGGTTAATTATTTTTAATTCTGTCATTTGTGATAATTTATTTGATTATTTTACATCTGCTTAAGCCGTCTATGAATACAATAAAATATTTTTTAAACAATATTGAGCTAAAAAAAAGTGAATAAATGTTAGTTCAAAGTCCTTTTCTTAGGAGACTAATTGATAATTAGTCCACGGAGATAATTAATGATTGAATTTTTCTTTAATTTTCATTTAATAATCTTGTAGTTGAAGCTGGTGTGTGAAAGAGACATTGAATTTTTCTTTAATTTTCATTTAATAATCTTGTAGTTGAAGCTGGTGTGTGAAAGAGACTCACTTACCTGATTCTATATGTTTGTGGAACACTTTTTATATATTTAATTTAAAAAAGTTATATAATTCCAACCAAAATGATTTAAAGTTGGTGAGTTGCTCATTTTTGAAATTATGTTATATAGACTGC
Source organism: Physaria fendleri (assembly GCA_036630335.1). Lineage (NCBI taxonomy): Eukaryota > Viridiplantae > Streptophyta > Magnoliopsida > Brassicales > Brassicaceae > Physaria > Physaria fendleri. The sequence continues at coordinate 21,435,246 of CM071720.1, read as the reverse complement.
CGAACCTTAGACTAATTCCACTTTAATTTACATATATTTTACATCCACTTAAACTAGATGGTAATAAGGTATTAATATATTTAATATCAATTTGCATATATTCTTTTGCATCTATTCCTATGTAGAAATAGTCTTAATCTCTTTTAGTTAAAAGTGACTTAACAATGGATTCTTGTTTATTTCAACTGTGCTCTTGACGGCTCCTATTTTATATATCATTTACTTTTTATAACAAATCAAGTTTATGGACATGATTTTTATGGATTTATTCTACTAATTTCCACTAAAAGAGCTTATTTAACTAATATATTGGCAATATTCCCTAATTTAAGTCTACCTATTATTATTTTTTTGAGCAAAAAGACTAGCTATTTCTAATACATGCAATACGTAAGAATTTATTTGTCAAATTCCGAAATAATTATTTAGCAATTTCCTAAGAAAAAAATGATGTAGCAAAAAGAAAATATAGTATATCACTAAAACGCCTTGTATTAATTAACTTCCTAACTAGATTTAGTTTAAGTTACAAATGCCTACTTAAACCACTTGAATGGAGGCTTTCGTTTGGAAATTTATAAACTAATAATAAGTTTTGATGACAACTCCATTTAAACCAAACGGATTCATATTTATATTTTTGTTCTTTGTTCTATATAACTCCAAATCCCAAATTCTAAATTCTGAAATCAAACTAACATTATTCCAAGATATTATATAAATGATTTTTTAAATCTTATTTTCATCTAAAATACACACGCTTCCAAGCTATATGGTAACACATCAATCTAATATATTTTATTTAATTTTGATATATTATTTTGATACTTTTAAAATACAGAGACCGGTGCATTTAATATATTTAATATCAATTTGCATATATTCTTTTGCATCTATTCCTATGTAGAAATAGTCTTAATCTCTTTTAGTTAAAAGTGACTTAACAATGGATTCTTGTTTATTTCAACTGTGCTCTTGACGGCTCCTATTTTATATATCATTTACTTTTTATAACAAATCAAGTTTATGGACATGATTTTTATGGATTTATTCTACTAATTTCCACTAAAAGAGCTTATTTAACTAATATATTGGCAATATTCCCTAATTTAAGTCTACCTATTATTATTTTTTTGAGCAAAAAGACTAGCTATTTCTAATACATGCAATACGTAAGAATTTATTTGTCAAATTCCGAAATAATTATTTAGCAATTTCCTAAGAAAAAAATGATGTAGCAAAAAGAAAATATAGTATATCACTAAAACGCCTTGTATTAATTAACTTCCTAACTAGATTTAGTTTAAGTTACAAATGCCTACTTAAACCACTTGAATGGAGGCTTTCGTTTGGAAATTTATAAACTAATAATAAGTTTTGATGACAACTCCATTTAAACCAAACGGATTCATATTTATATTTTTGTTCTTTGTTCTATATAACTCCAAATCCCAAATTCTAAATTCTGAAATCAAACTAACATTATTCCAAGATATTATATAAATGATTTTTTAAATCTTATTTTCATCTAAAATACACACGCTTCCAAGCTATATGGTAACACATCAATCTAATATATTTTATTTAATTTTGATATATTATTTTGATACTTTTAAAATACAGAGACCGGTGCATTTGAACAGTACGTGGACACCAAATACATCATAGAATTAAGAATTAAGAAGCAGATACGTTCCAAACAAAATACTTGATCGTGTGTAAACCTTAGGAAACATTGCCAACTGGCTATTCTGTATTATTACCAAAATCTAGTTTTCTAGGGGTTCATATATCAATCAACTAGTGTTATATGTTTTAGTAAAATAATGATCTCTCTTTATATGAATATCAAATGAATTCAAAAACATAACTTTTTTCCAAAAATCATGTCTTGTAATCTATACACATAATCACTTATGACTAAAAACACCTAACTATTTTTCATCCACAAAAAATATGAATATAGCTATTAGATATTTTTGTTATGCAAATAATGAAGAATCATAGATTGATAAAACATATTAGTTGTTCATGTTATTGACATTAATAAAATTTTTGTTATGCAAATAATGAAGAATCATAGATTGATAAAACATATTAGTTGTTCATGTTATTGACATTAATAAACATGAAAGAGACATGTCCTTCTAGTGCAAGAATACCTAAAACAGACAAAATATCTTATGATTATAAATGTAAAACATATAAATAATGTTTACTAATTCCTTACTTACTTTATGTTGGACAAGTTAGTAATTAATTAAGTGTTTAAATTAAAACTCTAAAAAGTAATGTCTCCCACTATTCATAAAGACAAACTGGCAAAGCAACCACCTCAACAACATCAAACAAAAATATTTTTTAATCATATAAAAGTATATTAATTTATTACAGTTATAAATAACACATACTTTTTTTTCTAAAATAAGATTTTATTTTCCAATATTTTGAAAAATGACAAAAGTCATATGATTGGAATGAAAAAGCAAAACAAATTATAATATTTAAGGACTGATGTAAGTCTATAAAATAATTATTAAGGTTCCAATAATTGGGCCCGTATCTTTGTTATGAGCCTGTTACTGGCCCGTTTATAGTATATTCATCGGGCTTTTTTTTTTATTATTACTATCTTTTTGCTTTTTTTCGTCTTTGCTCGGATCTATTGCTCACTCCTCGAGATTTTGATTTTTCCCGATCGTGCTTTCCTCAACAGCATTTCTGTTTCTCGTCGTCGGATTCCGGCGACAGATCTCTGAATCTCTGGAGGTAAGTCTATAAAATAATTATTAAGGTTCCAATAATTGGGCCGTATCTTTGTTATGAGCCTGTTACAGGCCCGTTTTTAGTATATTCATCGGGCTTCTTTTTAATTATTACTATCTTTTTGCTTTTTTCGTCTTTGCTCGGATCTATTGCTCACTCCTCGAGATTTTGATTTTTCCCGATCGTGCTTTCCTCAAAAGCATTTCCGTTTCTCGTCGTCGGATTCCGGCGACAGATTTCTGTATCTCCGAAGAAGTAGTAAGTAAATCTACAGATCTCGTTTACTCGAATTTCTTCTTGGCCTGCTATTTCTGCAATTGTTCTTTCGTTGTGCATTGATGTTCGCGATAATAACTAGAATTTAAGTCAAAAGCATTTCTGGTTTTTTTTTTCTATACTTCCTCAAAGGCATTTACAGATCTTTGAATCTATGGAGAAATAGTAAGTAAATATACAGATCGCGTTTCGTTGAACTTGTTCTTCGCATACTATTTTTGCTATAGTTCATTCGTTTGCATTGATGTTCGTAATGATTAGTAGAATCTAAGTCAGAAGTTATTAAGTTTTTGGACTAGATTTCATTATAGAGCTGAATGGATGCTTCTTTCTTCATTGCCGGTTTTTATTCTGAATTCCGAAATTTAGGGAGACCTGTTTCGAGTTATCGTGTTGACGGGATTTGGCTAGGAAATTTGCTGAAACTGTAGGAATTAGTTTGTTAGTTACTCATAAACTAAATGTGATTTGGGGAATCTGCAAGATAAGTACTCTGAAAAAGTTACTAAAGTATCAGCATGGTTTCAGATCATTATACAATTTTCTGCTTGTGGTTTATATCTTTAAATGAAATAGGCTTCATTCAGAGACACTTAGTAGTTTTTTGATTATCTTTGGACTATATGATGTGAGAATTGACGAGGATGTCTTTCCTAATAGCTCTGTCCACGAGTTTGTTATCTGTTAAAAATAACACTTCTAATGTAATCTGTTTTATACTTTCCTTTCTGTTGAGCAGTAATGATCGAGTGTGCCCTCTATCTGTGAAGGGTATATGCTCTGTCTCCATCCATTTTATATGCTGCCAGTAAGATTGTGAGCATCGAAGTGCCTTGGGCTCTGGTTATATGCTGCCAGTAAGATTGTGAGCATCGAAGTGCCTTGGGCTCTGGATGAGAATTAAAAGTGATCAAATGGGTCGCCTGAAGTTGCATTCTGGAATCAAGTCCATTGAGGAAGAGCCTGAGGAATTTGAGAATACTGATTCAAGCAACACAACCACTTTAGCATGCATGATTGATACAGAAATTGCTGCTGTCTTAGCAGTTATGAGAAGAAATGTAAGATGGGGAGGTCGATACATGTCTGGTGATGATCAACTAGAACACTCGTTGATTCAGTCGCTTAAAGCTCTAAGAAAACAGGTCTTCTCATGGAACCAGCCTTGGCATACAATTAGTCCCGTGCTGTACCTTCAGCCATTTCTTGATGTGATACGGTCTGATGAAACTGGAGCACCGATAACGAGCATTGCTTTGTCTTCAGTTTACAAGATCTTAAGTCTGAATGTAATTGATCAAAATTCTGCAAATATTGAAGACGCAATGCACTTGGTTGTTGATTCTGTGACAAGTTGCCGATTTGAGGTGACAGATCCTGCATCAGAAGAGGTTGTGCTAATGAAGATACTGCAGGTTCTTCTGGCATGTATGAAAAATAAAGCATCTGTTATGCTAAGCAATCAGCATGTATGCACTGTCGTCAACACTTGTTTTCGTGTTGTCCACCAAGCAGGAATGAAAGGTGAGTTATTGCAACGTGTAGCTCGCCACACAATGCATGAGTTAGTAAGGTGTATCTTCTCGCATCTCCCAGAGGTTGATAGAACAGAAAATACACTTGTGAACAGAGCTGGAAGCATCAAACAAGAGGTATGAGATTGGATCCTTGTTATTTCCTTTCTGCTTGTTTTAAGTCAATAGAAGCATCAAACAAGAGGTATGAGATTGGATCCTTGTTATTTCCTTTCTGCTTGTTTTAAGTCAATACGGAGTAGAAGTTTCTTGTAGGATATCTTCTTTCAGATAGAGATTTATATATATTTTTTCTAGTGCAAGACTGCGAGTCAAAGAGCTTCATAGAAAAAAGAAGACTAGCAATTCTGCATCTAGTTAATAGTTAATTCGATACTGAAGAACATTCCCAAAAGATTCTGGGTTTAATGCATTTTTCTCTTTTTTTTTTTTTTTTTTTTTTTTTTTTTGCAATGATTAGTGATGGTCTTTTTCATGGTGCAGAAATCTGGAGCAGAAAGTGATTATGCGATTGTGAGTAAACCAGTTGAGGATGGAAATGGTAACTCCGAGTATGATACTGAAAATTCCGTGGCAACGTTTGCATCTGGTGCTCAAGGTCTGATGGATGATGGACCAGCTGGGCCTGGAAGCAGAAAGCCAGCTTCTCCATACGATTTGCATATAATGACAGAGCCATACGGAGTCCCAAGTATGGTGGAAATATTTCACTTTTTATGCTCTTTGTTAAATGTGGTTGAACATGTTGGGATGAGCTCTCGATCAAACACCATAGCATTTGATGAAGATGTGCCTTTGTTTGCGCTGAATTTGATAAACTCAGCCATTGAACTTGGTGGATCGTCAATCCGCCATCACCCGAGATTGTTAAGCCTAATTCAAGATGAGTTATTTCGCAACTTGATGCAATTGGGATTGTCGATGAGCCCCCTAGTTCTTTCGATGGTTTGCAGCATTGTGCTCAATTTGTATCAGCATCTACGTACCGAACTCAAATTGCAGCTTGAGGCATTCTTTTCCTGTGTGATTCTAAGGCTTGCTCAAGGAAAATATGGGCCCTCGTATCAACAGCAAGAGGTTGCTATGGAGGCTCTTGTGAACTTCTGTAGGCAGAAGAGTTTTATGGTGGAGATGTATGCCAATCTTGATTGTGATATAACTTGCAGCAACGTGTTTGAGGAGTTGTCTAATCTTCTATCGAAAAGCACATTTCCGGTGAATTGTCCTTTGTCCGCAATGCACATTCTTGCTCTGGATGGTTTAATCGCTGTTATTCAGGGAATGGCCGAGAGGATAAGTAATGGATTAACTGGTTTGGACTTGGGTCCTGTCCATCTCGATGAGTACACACCTTTCTGGATGGTTAAGTGCGACAATTATAGTGATCCAAATCACTGGGTTTCATTTGTACGCAGGAGAAAATATATCCCCTAGTTCTTTCGATGGTTTGCAGCATTGTGCTCAATTTGTATCAGCATCTACGTACCGAACTCAAATTGCAGCTTGAGGCATTCTTTTCCTGTGTGATTCTAAGGCTTGCTCAAGGAAAATATGGGCCCTCGTATCAACAGCAAGAGGTTGCTATGGAGGCTCTTGTGAACTTCTGTAGGCAGAAGAGTTTTATGGTGGAGATGTATGCCAATCTTGATTGTGATATAACTTGCAGCAACGTGTTTGAGGAGTTGTCTAATCTTCTATCGAAAAGCACATTTCCGGTGAATTGTCCTTTGTCCGCAATGCACATTCTTGCTCTGGATGGTTTAATCGCTGTTATTCAGGGAATGGCCGAGAGGATAAGTAATGGATTAACTGGTTTGGACTTGGGTCCTGTCCATCTCGATGAGTACACACCTTTCTGGATGGTTAAGTGCGACAATTATAGTGATCCAAATCACTGGGTTTCATTTGTACGCAGGAGAAAATATATTAAGAGAAGGTTAATGATTGGAGCAGATCATTTTAACAGGGACCCAAAGAAGGGATTAGAGTTTCTCCAAGGGACACATCTTTTGCCTGATAAACTTGATCCCCAAAGTGTAGCTTGCTTTTTCAGATATACTGCTGGGCTTGATAAGAACCTTGTTGGGGATTTTCTTGGAAACCATGACGAATTTTGTGTTCAGGTTCTCAATGAGTTTGCTGGAACTTTCGATTTCCAGTACATGAATTTGGATACTGCACTCCGACTCTTCTTGGAAACTTTCAGGTTGCCTGGAGAAGCCCAGAAAATACAGAGAGTGCTTGAGGCGTTCTCTGAAAGATACTATATGCAGTCTCCTGAGATTCTGGCAAACAAGGATGCTGCTCTTGTGTTATCATACTCTATTATCATGCTTAACACTGATCAACACAATGTTCAAGTAAAGAAAAAGATGACAGAAGAGGATTTTATCCGCAACAATAGGCATATTAATGGTGGAAATGATCTACCTAGAGAATTTTTGTCTGAACTCTATCACTCCATCTGCAACAATGAGATCAGGACTACTCCAGAACAAGGTGCAGGCTTTCCTGAAATGACTCCCAGCCGTTGGATTGATTTGATGCATAAATCTAACCAGCTCGTGTAGCCAGTGATGCAGCTGATGAATCTGAACTTTCATCTGAGCAAGGACAAGGAAAGCCCCTCACGAATTCCCTATCTTCAGCCCATCTACAGTCAATGGGAACTCCGAGGAGATCTTCCGGATTGATGGGAAGGTTTAGTCAGCTTCTTTCACTTGATACAGAAGAGCCAAGATCACAGCCTACTGAGCAACAGCTTGCAGCTCATCAACGAACACTTCAAACAATTCAAAAGTGTCACATTGACAGCATATTTACTGAAAGCAAGTTTCTACAAGCTGAATCTTTGTTGCAGCTTGCACGTGCTCTCATTTGGGCTGCAGGTAGGCCACAAAAAGGAACCAGTTCTCCTGAGGATGAAGATACTGCAGTTTTCTGTTTGGAACTGCTTATCGCAATAACTCTTAACAACAGAGACAGGATCGTTCTCCTATGGCAAGGTGTCTATGAACATATAGCTACAATTGCTCAATCAACGGTGATGCCGTGCAACTTAGTGGACAAAGCTATTTTTGGTCTACTTCGGATCTGCCAGAGACTACTTCCTTATAAAGAAAGCCTCGCTGACGAGCTGTTGAGATCTCTTCAGCTTGTGTTGAAACTGGATGCACGTGTTGCTGATGCCTATTGTGAGCAAATTGCAGTTGAAGTAAGCCGTCTTGTAAAAGCCAATGCTAATCACATCAGGATGCCTATTGTGAGCAAATTGCAGTTGAAGTAAGCCGTCTTGTAAAAGCCAATGCTAATCACATCAGGTCTCAGGCTGGATGGAGAACAATCACATCCTTGCTCTCTGTCACAGCTCGACACCCGGAAGCTTCTGAAGCAGGATTTAGTGCGGTATCCTTTGTTATGTCTGAAGGAACTCATCTGTATCCAGCCAATTATGTACTCTGTGTTGATGCTGCAAGACAGTTTGCTGAATCACGCGTGGGACAATCTGAACGGTCTATCCGGGCCCTCGATTTAATGGGAGATTCATTAGAATATTTGGCCAAATGGGCTCGCTCAGCTAAGGAAAACATGGGAGAAGAAGAAGATTTCGGGAAGATGTCACAAGATATTGGGGAAATGTGGTTGAGACTTGTTCAAGGACTAAGAAAAGTATGCTTAGACCAGAGAGAGGATGTCCGAAACCATGCTTTACAGTCGTTACAAAAGTGTTTAGGCGGAGTAGATGGGATCAACCTAACTCATAACATGTGGATGCCTATTGTGAGCAAATTGCAGTTGAAGTAAGCCGTCTTGTAAAAGCCAATGCTAATCACATCAGATCTCAGGCTGGATGGAGAACAATCACATCCTTGCTCTCTGTCACAGCTCGGCACCCAGAAGCTTCTGAAGCAGGATTTAGTGCGGTATCCTTTGTTATGTCTGAAGGAACTCATCTGTATCCAGCCAATTATGTACTCTGTGTTGATGCTGCAAGACAGTTTGCTGAATCACGTGTGGGACAATCCGAACGGTCTATCCGTGCCCTCGATCTTATGGGAGATTCATTAGAATATTTGGCTAAGTGGGCTCGCTCAGCTAAGGAAAACATGGGAGAAGAAGAAGATTTCGGGAAGATGTCACAAGATATTGGGGAAATGTGGTTGAGACTTGTTCAAGGACTAAGAAAAGTATGCTTAGACCAGAGAGAGGATGTCCGAAACCACGCTTTACAGTCGTTACAAAAGTGTTTAGGCGGAGTAGATGGGATCAACCTAACTCATAACATGTGGTCTCAATGCTTCGACAAAGTAATCTTCACGGTTTTAGATGACTTACTCGAGATAGCTGCTGGGTCACAAAAAGACTATCGAAACATGGAAGGCACATTGCTTCTCGCGATCAAACTTCTCTCAAAAGTGTTTCTTCAGCAACTCCAAGAGCTATCTCAGTTATCAACCTTCTGTAAGCTATGGCTCGGTGTTCTAACCCGAATGGAGAAATACATGAAAGTGAAAGTAAGAAGCAAAAAAAGCGACAAGCTTCAAGAATCCGTGCCAGAGCTTCTCAAGAACATATTGCTTGTGATGAAGATTAAAGGCGTGCTTTTGCAAAGAAGTGCTCTTGGAGGAGATAGCTTATGGGAACTAACATGGCTTCATGTTAATAACATTTGGAGGAGATAGCTTATGGGAACTAACATGGCTTCATGTTAATAACATTGATCCTTCTATGCGACTTGAGTTATTCCCTGATCAAGAATCCTCACAGCTTGGTGATGATGAAACCGTTTCGAATGGCTTATCTTCGGCTTCATGTTAATAACATTGATCCTTCTATGCGACTTGAGTTATTCCCTGATCAAGAATCCTCACAGCTTGGTGATGATGAAACCGTTTCGAATGGCTTATCTTCTCCTGAAGCTGGGGCAATCACAACTGCTTCGTGACTGAGTTTCTTTTGAACATCCATATGACTGAAAGTGAACGCTGCTTATGCAGCCACTCTTACGTATTTTTGTAATATATACGTGTTTCTAATTCAGGTGCAGATACATATGATATTTTCTTCCGTGTCGAGAGGTCTTTAAAATTTGCTAACACGAACCTTTGAATTGAGTTAGAAGGTCTTCCATCATGTACTGGACCAGCCAAAGGAAAATATCAGAGTTTGTAAGTTTTAGCTTCCACGAGTTTTTTATTCATTGAGTCGTTTACGTAACGTCGAGAATTTTCCCATCTGATTTCCCGAGAAAATTGAAGACCGAAAGAAAATAATCGTCAATTTCTCCAATTGAATAAAAAATAAACAGTGAATTAGAAAGAGGAGAGCGTTTCAAATGGAGTCGCTAACATCTGTATCTCCTTCCATAATTCTCCCTCCGACCACCACTACTACGATTCCCGTTTCAACTTCACGATCGGTGTTGGTTCGTCTTCGTCCCCACCGTTGTTCTTCTTTTTCCGGCTTTTCTAGCTCCGGTAGACGAGTTTCGATATCGAGCAGAAGACTATTGGTTAGCTGTAAATCCACCGGCGGTGGCGGAGGTTCAGATAAGCTTGGTGGCGATGAAGATGGAAGCGAGGAAGTAGAACGGGCGCTACACTTGGACGGTACGATCCCTGGGACTTCCGATGAGTTTGTAAGGCAAGTCTCGTCGCGTGCTTATGAGATGCGTCGGAAATTAGAACAGACGTTTGACTCCACCAGCTATGATGGTATAATCTCTCGATTCCTATTTTCCTCCAGGTTATTTGGTGATGAAGAATAAATTTCCTTGATTGATACTTGCACTGATGCATATATCAACTCTAACTTGATCAGAAAAGTTTGTCTAGAAAAATCTGGAAATTGGGACGGTACGATCCCTGGGACTTCCGATGAGTTTGTAAGGCAAGTCTCGTCGCGTGCTTATGAGATGCGTCGGAAATTAGAACAGACGTTTGACTCCACCAGCTATGATGGTATAATCTCTCGATTCCTATTTTCCTCCAGGTTATTTGGTGATGAAGAATAAATTTCCTTGATTGATACTTGCACTGATGCATATATCAACTCTAACTTGATCAGAAAAGTTTGTCTAGAAAAATCTGGAAATTGTACCAACTTCAAGTTCTTTACTACGTTGTACATGTTTAACAGGGCTCAAATCGTTTTGTTGAACAATGTTAGAATTTTAGTCACTGTGTCACACACATCTATGATAGATGTAGTGAGAAATGGTTTACTTCATACCATTCTTTTTTGTTTCCAGGAGAAGAGAGCTTTTAGCTGAACTATGATGTGTAGAATTGTTGATTTCTAGTTTCCAGTCTTAAAGCAAGACTGCAAGCTAATAACTTCTTGAACAACATAGTTTTATCATCTCATCTCTCACAGGAATACTGATGCATAGGAATATCAAAAAGATAAGACTTGTAGGATTAGGAATATAAGTGTTCTAGAGTTTATGAACTGATGTTGTTACACTTGTGCTCTATATCTCGCTTGGGTGTTTTCATTGACTAACCCTCTCTGCAACAATCTCAGTGTTGGAGTCCAACCCATGGAGAGGAGACACAAAGCCTGTCTATGTACTAACACAGAGAGAAAACCAAATCTGTACCATGAAAACAAGAAGAAACCGCAGGTCTCCCAAAAGGTTTTTGAAGATGTGAATGAGGCTGTTAGATACTGTGACCTATTACAAGGTGGAGGAAAAGGGTGTGAAGGCGTAGCCGAGATTGAAGCTTCATCTGTAAGATCATTCAACAAAGATACCATCTCATTCTTGAAATAGTTTCCTTAAAAATTTGAATGATCATCTTTATTTGAATAGGTTTTTGACCTTTGCCGGAAAACAAGATCACTAGCAGTACTCTTCCGTAGAGGAAGAACACCACCCACACCTCAGACACTGGAGCGTAATCTTGGTTCCCGTAAGCGTTCTCTTGAGGATCTAAGAGATGATAAATAGCTTGTGAAACAATGTAGGTCATAGTACAATAAAATTTGAAAAATACTTGTATAGATTAAACTGTAGTTAACCGTGTGTGTGTGTATTGGTGTATATATGTAATATGCATTTTACTCTTGCTCCTTATAATTATCTTGAAGTGGTGCTCTTTACTTTTGAAGGCTTTGAAAGCTAACACTAGTAGGTATATGAGCAATCTGGTCAAATATGATCAATTGAATTTTTGTTTACAATAAAAATAAGATGCCAAAAGGCATATGCGTGTGTATTAAGAGAAGTCATGTGATAGATGTGATTCCATGTTATCCTGATCTTAGTTGACTTGGTCTCATTTCACATAGACCATAACGGTTGTTAAATAGTATCGTTTCAAATTATGAATGATATGTATTACATGTGTTATGGGAGGTATTACTGTAAGAATTTACACCAAACTTTGTTAATCTCCTTCAAAACTAATTAAATCTAAAATATATGTAACTAATATTATACTATTTGTATATAATTCTGAAATATCTAAGAACAAATCCAACAGGATCCCTTCTTATTCCTTTCCTGAGTCGGTCACTACTAAAGAAGACCAAAAAGAGAAAAGTCAAAGATAACGGTGACAGAGTTTAGAAAACTCACTAAGATTGACGAGGAAAAAGTCACCAACTTGACGGCTGATTTAACGGCGATTATCTACATTCACACAAGCAACATAAAAGAAAACAAAAATCATCTTTCTCTCTCTATACCTATCTGGTTTCACAGTAAAAGAATCTATTCCTCAATCACGCGGAAGCAAAATCTCAGGAGATCGCTGTAATTCGCATCGATCAATCTATTAAATCAAAACCCTTATTCAAAAATCTCATCTTTTTCCCCTTTTTGTTTCTCAATTATGATAGGTGGAAGAACACGGTAAAGTCTCTTCTTTTTGACTACGATTTTGTGAAATATCTCAACTTTATCAGATCTGAATTTGGTTGTTGGGTGTATTTGAAGCCTTTGGCTGATGCAGAAGGAGCTAGGAAGCAGAAAATGATTGAACTGCTGAAATCACATGGCGGTTTATCTTATGTGAGTTTTTGCTTTTATGTATAGCTTTAGATTAGAGATTCTCCTCTTTGTTTCATTCTTCAGAGTCATTTGAATATGAAAAGTTATCTTTTTGCAAAAGTTAAGAAATTTCACATCTCTCTCAAGTATAGATGTTAACCTTGTTTTCAGAGATTCAAGAGACACTTTAGTGTTTCAGTTACTTGTCTTGTTTCTTTTTGTGTGTGGATCTCTTAGTCTTTGTATTTGGCTGAGTAAATTCTCTATGCAGGGTCAAAATGGAAGTCATTTTGAACCAAAGCCTGTGCCACCACCAATTCCAAAGAAATGTGACTGGGAAATTGAACCTGCTGAGCTGGATTTCTCAAACGCAGCTATGATCGGAAAGGTTTGTATTTTCTTTTGAAGCCAAGTTATGTTATCAGTCAAGCATTCCCTGTGTTTAGTGTATTGAGCTTCTTTTGGCTAATTGAAGGTTGATCACATGTTTCTTTAGGGTTCCTTTGGTGAGATTGTGAAGGCATATTGGAGAGGAACACCAGTAGCTGTGAAACGTATTCTTCCATCTCTTTCAGATGATAGACTGGTTATGTAAGTTCTTATTTCTCATTCACTACTTTTTCCTGAGATTCTCGTGTTTCATAAGTTCCATATTTGCTGTGATGATGCAGTCAGGACTTCAGGCATGAGGTTGAGTTGCTAGTTCAGCTTCGCCATCCGAATATAGTGCAATTCTTAGGAGCGGTAACTGAAAGAAAGCCTCTAATGTTAATCACCGAATACTTGCGCGGGGTAGGTTTTCGTTATCCACTATCTTTTACCCTGCAAGGTTTTATCTTGGCTACCTTTTAAAAGTAAATCTAATTTTCACAGGGAGATCTTCATCAATACCTCAAGGAAAAGGGCGGTCTTACTCCAGCAACTGCTGTCAACTTTGCGCTGGATATTGCGAGGTACATGAAGTTTTAACATCTGAGATATTATGTGAAAATATGTTCATCATAGGTGGCCTTAGGTGTTTTCTAAAATTTGTTGTTACAGAGGAATGACATATCTTCACAACGAACCAAATGTTATCATTCACCGAGATCTTAAACCAAGGTAAATCAAATTACTTCATAATTCCTCAGTTTCTTAGTTCAAATTTGTTGTTTGTTAACTGTTGCATTGTATTGTATTTGCAGGAACGTTCTTCTAGTTAATTCCAGTGCAGACCACTTGAAAGTTGGAGACTTCGGGCTTAGTAAACTCATAAAGGTTCAAAACTCTCACGATGTCTACAAAATGACTGGCGAAACCGGAAGTTGTAAGTTTTGTTTATAGTAAAATAAAATGACTGGCGAAACCGGAAGTTGTAAGTTTTGTTTATAGTAAAATCAGATATGTCATCTCCTTTTTTTGTTCTTTCATTTCTCTAACTTCACATCCTTTCGTCTCTCTTGCCAGACCGATACATGGCTCCTGAAGTATTCAGGCATAGAAGATATGACAAGAAAGTTGATGTTTTCTCCTTTGCAATGATCCTTTACGAGGTACTAAGATCTTAACAATTAAAACATCTCTGTCTTTTAAAAACAGAACTAAAGTTCAGATAATCGTAACCTTATCCAGATGCTTGAAGGAGAGCCACCATTTGCGAACCACGAGCCATATGAAACAGCCAAACATGTATCAGAAGGACACAGACCTTCATTCCGTTCCAAAGGAT
>CM071720.1:21323670-21334872 GCA_036630335.1 Physaria fendleri | reverse complement strand
AATAACTGTTTCACAACAAAACATAGATTCGCTAGCTGTATCTAGATTAACTGATAACATGTTCATAAGAACAGACTACACTTAAATGATATGTTTCTGTTTAAACTTGACATTTTCAGACAGATTAAGCAGAGGTCAATTGATTCAGACATAGCCTTTTAGATCTCTTTTCACCTCTTGATGGTTACAATGCAGTTATCTTAAAGTGCCTCATCATGGGTTATAAGCTTGAGAGCTTCTCCATCATGTAGTTGATAGGTCATTCTAATATGTCGTATCCCTTTATGACTAATAGGCTTGTATAGTCGCGGATGTTCAGTATCCACAAACTCACTCGGAGGTTCCAAATCTGAATCCATTGGTCCTAATAAGAAAGATGCAATAGAATACCTCGTTGTTGCTTCTCTGCATTGCACTCTATGTTTCACATTACACAATCTTCCATTGCTCCATATCGTAGCCATGTCCCCGAGGTTTATAGCTAGCGTGTTCGGCAATGGTTCTATGCGGAAAAAGTTTCCGGAAGAACTGTCCATAGCTTCAAGTCCACCAACATTTTCATCATCTTGAAGAATCGTTAAGAACCCTGAATCTGTATGTAATTGCACACCGAGCTTCCCGACAGTTTCGGGTTTAAAATGATATTTGTTAATCCGAAACTGGCTTGGCCATCCTTTGAAAAACTCAGTGTCAACCAGTCCATAACTTTCTGCTAATCTCCTTGCTAAATCTTTAGCAAGTCCACTAATAGCTTCTGCATACTTAACCATAATCTCCCTACAAGAAGCATATATCAATACAAGAACCCTTTTGAAACCAAAAGAAAGGAATAAGAACACATTAACCTTTGATCTGAAGAAGCTTCAAGTTGGTCACAAAAAGTATTGACAGCTTGAGGAGAAGCCATGTCATAGAGACCTAATGCTTCATAGTAAGGATTGATTTCATTTGGAGCTATGTAACCACTCCCTAGTAGCACATCGGTGTTACGATAGTAAGGATTGATTTCATTTGGAGCTATGTAACCACTCCCTAGTAGCACATCGGTGTTACGCAATTTAACTTCGTAGGGACGTTCAAAGAGATCAATAACAGTCTTCTTCATTTCAGACATCAAAGTCAATCAAAGACAATGAAACTCCATGGTTAATTACCCTAAAACATCCCCATCTTTCACTCGCTTCACGGATTTTCTGATTCAGAATCTTATCAGAAACCTCTCCCAAGTCTATTGTTGGACTAGCTCCATTTAATTCCGCCATAGCTTCAACTAGAGAGGTTGAAAAAGGATCTGTCTTTTTTTTACTCAACACAACAACAAAAGTTTAGTTTTCACACCAAAGACAATCCTCTCTAAAACACTACTAAAGTTGTCTGAATTCGACAAAGACTTGCAACGAATCAAGGGACAAAGTTTTAAACTTTTTCATATCTTATAATCGGGAAATGATCTGACAATTCATATTAAGCTAAAACCAGTAATGAATTTGGGGCTAATGAACAAGATAATTCATAGTTTTACTTCTTCAGTATAACATCAATCTAATTAATCGAAGAAATCCAATACTGAAAAGAAGACTGAATTCATCTCTTTAAACTACTTATTCTAATTACGAATCAATTACATCAAAAGCAGTGAATTAGGGATAAAGTAAACAAAAGATGAGTTCATCACGTAAACTAAAATTCTGGGTAAAATAATCAGTTACGTATACATTTGAATCTCTAAAAAGTTTTCAGACAAGAACTAGTACCTTAAACGAAACGGAAGAGTAGATGAACTGGAGAGTGCCGAGAGAAGTCGGAAAACGAAAGCGAAGTTGAAGTAGTTTTGGATCTACAGAGTAAAGAGACTTTTCTGCTTGCGACACGGTTCCATGAGTATTATTGACAAGACTATATGAAGTCAATATGTTTCCACGGTTCTGTTTACTAGAATTTTGTGGGTCCTAAAGTCAATATGTTTCCACGGTTCTGTTTACTAGAATTTTGTGGGTCCTAGGGTGTTTGAGACCAGGGTAAAATAGAAAAAGGTATGTTGGATTTTTGCACAAGTCACCAAAGTTGACAAAAAGAGTGTTGGGCAAGATGTTTATGGGGATAAATGATCCTGTAGAGTCGTCCATAACTTCTAAGCCACCAACATCTTCATCACCTTGTAGAATGGTCAACAATCCTGGATCTGTATGCAAGATAACACCAATTTTTCCAACGTTTTCAGGTTTGTTATGATATTTGTTCATCCGACATTGGCTCGGCCATCCTGTAACAAAATTTGTCTCTTTAACTCCATAACTCTCTGCTAATCTCCTTGCAAGATCCCTAGCAAGATCATCAGTAGCTTTCCCATACTTTAGCATAGTCTCCCTACAACAACCAAAACATAAGGCCCTTTCCCATACTTTAGCATAGTCTCCCTACAACAACCAAAACATAAGGCCACAAGCGAAAATAAAAGAAATACTGATTAAAAAACCATTTAAAAACATGAATCTAAAGAGATTGGAGTTTGAGTTCTTTGGCGGTGATGGTGAATACAATAATAACCACTAAACTACAAATATATATCGTAAAATTAAGACCACAAAAGTTTCTATAATAAAAAAGGACCGCAAGCTAAAGCTTGGCCGGTTTAGACTCGGGGTCAACAATGAAACAGACCAAATGTGAAAAGAAGAAAGAAACCTTTGAAGTGAAGAGGCATCAAGGAGGTCACAAAAGTTATTGACAGCTTGAGGAGAAGCCATATCAAAAAGACCAAATGATTCATAAAAAGGATTTAACTCATTTGGAGGATTGTAACCACTTCCTATTATCACATCTTTGTTTCGGCTTTTAACCTCACAAGGAAGTTGATGGAGATCTCTAACACACTTCTTCATCTCAGCCATCAAAGACAGAGAAACTCCACAACAATGAAACAGACCAAATGTGAAAAGAAGAAAGAAACCTTTGAAGTGAAGAGGCATCAAGGAGGTCACAAAAGTTATTGACAGCTTGAGGAGAAGCCATATCAAAAAGACCAAATGATTCATAAAAAGGATTTAACTCATTTGGAGGATTGTAACCACTTCCTATTATCACATCTTTGTTTCGGCTTTTAACCTCACAAGGAAGTTGATGGAGATCTCTAACACACTTCTTCATCTCAGCCATCAAAGACAGAGAAACTCCATGGTGATCTTCTTTTGGTATGAGAGAAGTTGGAAAGTAGGATCTTGGCTACTTTGGTACGAGAGAAGTTTTGTCGAATGATATTAATAAGACCATCCTAAGAGATAATGACGTAACTAATGATGTAAGACCAATAGATCGTAAACCTGAAAACCTTATTCTAAACATTTGGGCCTACTATTTCGGTCCCAAACCAATAGATCGTAAACCTGAAAACCTTATTCTAAACATTTGGGCCTACTATTTCGGTCCCAACCTTATCTTTCCACTCCATCAGTCACTGATAAATGCTACTTCACAAGTTTCTTACAAGGTGTGCAAGAACCTCAAATCTCAAATTTGCTTTCTTGTTTCTCATGTTCAGAACTCAGAAGGAAGAGATCCCTGCGAGTTGTCTAAACTTCTCATAAGAAACCCAAAACACAAACTGCCACGGTCCAAGCCTTGCCCATGTTGGAAAGAAACCTTTCCACAAAGCTCTTATTCCTTCAAACCTAACCGTCTTTACCAAACACTCGTAAGAATTTCTATACACAGATCTCTCACCTTGATTCATCATTCTTGTCTTCACCACATCAGCAGGACAACTCAGAGTTGTAGAAGCAAGACCAGACATTATAGAAGCAAGAGTATGCGCATAAATGTTATCCTCTGAGATCTTTTTATCGATGACAAAGTGTTTGGCATCCATAACCCTTTTACTCCTTCTGATTGTAGGATCTTAGTGAAAGCTTCGATGGGTCCTGAGTATCTTGGTTTCAGGCCTTGGCTTACTAGTCTACCATCTGCTTGCATTCTCACTTTAACCAAATCAGCTGGGCTAGCTACGACCTGCATTTCTAGTATGAACACAATGAGAAGCATTTTAGTTTCGTGTACAATACACAACACTCAGTTGCCAATTCTAAACTAAAGATACAAACAAACAAGAAGCTAGCTGCTTTCTCAATGCCACAATAGAACTTCAGCAGCTAAAAACAATCCAAGAAAATCATAGATTCTGAGGGGATCAACGAGCTTCCATCAGGAATCACTGGTCAGAGCGAGCATAATTGTTAACAAGTAGCTGATAACAAGCAAGTATAACACATTGAGCAATCCAAGATTAGGATTCTGCATGGTTATTCAGCTCTAAATCAACCTAAACTAGAATTTGGAGTGACGCGAACACAGAAATCCTTAAATTCAAGAAACTTAGAGAAAAATGTCCTTCTTAATACCTTCTTCTACACAGCATTTTCCATGGAGACTAAATGATGAGATCGATCACTCAATTCGAAAATGCTAATTCTACTGCAAGTAATTGTTCACCGAAACCAGCCTAAATCTAGAGTCCAGTTTACAGTCAATACAAGAATATAAAAAAAGTAATTGTTCACCGAAACCAGCCTAAATCTAGAGTCCAGTTTACAGTCAATACAAGAATATAAAAATTGATAGATGAAGAAGCATCGTTACCTGAGCTATAACACCAGAAAACCCTCCAACAAAAGCCTTTGTAACAAGAGGAAGAGACTCACTCTTGTTACCTTCAGATCTGACGACAAATCCTTTCAAATTCTCGTATCCAATGATTCTAATAGGCGTATAGAATAGATGTCTCATAATAGCCGGAGATAAACCTTTATATAGACCAATCACTCCTTCCTTCCTCGTAATCTCCAACACAACTCCGATAGCCCCAATCCTATGCGCACCATGGAGCTGCATTCTAGTCTTCGTGAGATCAATTGGAAACGTAACTGACTCAGCAACCATCGCAGAGAGTGACGCAAGCAAAATCCTCGTTCCTATCGGGGGAGATTCTCCGGTCACTCGCCTCCCCTCCATTTTCACCGGATTTAACCACCAAAGTTCCCATCACTAAGTTAATTACCCAAAATCTAATTCTACTATACGACGCCGTTTCATGTTCGTAGGCTTCTGTATTACATATTGGGTTTAAATATGGGCCTTTCAATCTTTTTCATGTTCGTAGGCTTCTG
The DNA here is from genome assembly GCA_036630335.1 of Physaria fendleri. Lineage (NCBI taxonomy): Eukaryota > Viridiplantae > Streptophyta > Magnoliopsida > Brassicales > Brassicaceae > Physaria > Physaria fendleri. The sequence goes on along the minus strand of CM071720.1, from coordinate 21,329,713 downwards.
TATTACATATTGGGTTTAAATATGGGCCTTTCAATCTTATGGGCCTTATGATCACTAATTGTCTAATTCTAAAAAACAAAACGTTAGAGATAACATCTGACGTGGCAAAAGATGAGAGACCGTTCATTAATAGTTTTGAGCTCCTCTCATTTTCTATCTTCACTAACAAAATGAGCTCTTTCACTATCAACACTCCACCACCGTATCTCCACCGACCAAATCACCACCACCGTCTAAACCCACCATTCTCCATCATATGTTGCACCGGAGAATCCAAATCCCAAGAAAATATCTTAACTCGCCGTAAAACCCTAACATCACTAATAACATTCACCACCTTGGCCACCACGTCATCAGCATTAGCACAGGAGAAATGGGGTACAAGATCATTCATTAAAGAGAAATATTTTATGCCGGGATTATCCCCTGAGGATGCGGCGGCGCGTATAAAACAAACGGCTGAAGGATTGAGAGATATGAGAGAGATGTTGGACCATATGTCATGGAGGTATGTTATATTCTATATAAGATTGAAACAGAGCTTATTTGTCTCAGGATCTTACCAATGCTATGAATATATTGCCGGAGAATCGCCGTGATGATTATGTTCAGGCGGCAAATCAGCTGTTGAAAACATGAGTGAGGTAATAATAATAATTATAACTTAATTAATGATTATTTATTTGATTTCCTCTGTTTTTAACTAAACTTGTTTGTTTATATAAATAGTTGGATTATTACGTACGGACGCCAAAGGTGTATGAATCGTATCTTTACTACGAGAAGACATTGAAATCTATAGATAATGTTGTAGAGCTTCTTGCTTAATATCCTTTACTACGAGAAGACATTGAAATCTATAGATAATGTTGTAGAGCTTCTTGCTTAATATCAATTGTTTTGTATATATGTTACATCATATTGGATACATATTTAAAGACCTTTTAAGTTAATATAGATTGATACATGTACATTAGATAATTTAGTGGCGTGAGAGGGAGATAGCAGAATTGATAACAATAAGCATGAGAAAGATCACTGCACAGAAAGAACCGATGAGAGAACCCGAGATACGTTCACAGAATCCATTAAATTGCTGACAGATCGGTGGCCAATTAGCGGTTGTGTTACCTTCGTGAGCTAAATACACGGTGGCTGTAGCTGCAGATGCACCACAGCTCACCAAAGTCAACATCACCTATATAGAGACCAACTTTGAGTGATTTGTCTGATTATGATATAAAATTAAGTTTTCTTGAGGTAGAGATTTTACCGTGTCGATGATGAGTAAGATGAGTCTTGAGGTTTTAGCTTTAGTACTGAAGATATGAAAGATACTCACAGGTAGAGAAAGAATTAAATATCCACCAGCTATTGCGTTAGCTACCACAAAAAACCTATGAAACAAGAGCAAATATTTTTACATATATACATGTTCAATTCATGATTAGTCTTATATTAAATCACTGAATCTTCTTACATGAGTGTTGGTAAGTCATTGTATTTAGCTTTGAGTAGTGTGAGTTGGCTCAAAGAGACAACAGATTCATGTGTTGTTCCCATGGCGAGTGCACTTCCTATAGTTCCAAAAACAGCGAATAACCGCAGAACGAATCCAAGAACTGATATTCCTTTGTTTATAGCCACCTTAGGCTCAAAAGTGATCATTTTCCTAGATGATCTTGGAGTTTCCTCAGCTTCAATCCTTTGTGCTTCACCCGCTTCAGTATGCTTTGCTTCTTCCATTTCTTTGATGTGTGACTGTTTACTATACTAAAAGGGTTTGTAGTTTATATAAATCTCCAAAGTAAGGGGTTTGTAGTTTATATAAATCTCCAAAGTAAGGAACATTCAAGAAGTGGTTAAGACTTTGAGATAAACTGATTATAAAACCTTAATTAAGTGTGTAATATTCATATAAAGACAGAGAATTTAGGTTTTTTTGCTGATGATATCTATGAGCAAAGAGTTATTTGTTATCTTGTGTTTATCTTCTCTTTACCTCTTTACCTGCTTTGTTTGGTTACATCCAACATCAACCAATAGGGTTTCTCCTTTTTGTCATTATATTCATGTCTTTAGCTAATAATCTAAAGCTATAAACTATCAAGTGTTTACTAATTTGGTTGTGATTCTTCTGAAATTGATGAACCAGCTAAATCAGAGGAAAGTTCTAAAGATAAGAAAAATTAGAGGATTTAAACATAATTAAAAGAAAATTCAAAAGATTTTTAGTGATTAGAAGATGTAAATCTCTAGGTCATTTTGTCGTTTAGGTGCAACAAGATTTCTTAAGACTGCGTGTACACTGCTGTTTTGTCTCTGTTTTAAATTGTCCCACATCGACAAATTAGATAAGCGATAATAAACTGTTGTGGTATATAAATGGTACGAGGCCTTACTTGCAACTCATACCTTTCTCGGCCTTTTGGCTAAGATCAAGTGTAGTATCTGTTCTTATCAGTTTAATATCTGATATGTGAGTCATCGGCTCACATGATATTAACTCTATTTTTTAAGGGTGATGGCCTATTAAGATAGCTTGCTATCTGGGTTCATTGCGAGTCGCCCATGCGTTGCACTACTGCACGGGCCTGGCTCAACCTGCCAATCATTTAGTATAACTTTAAGGTCAGTTCGTTGGGCTTGAGATACAATGTTTAGCCGTGAGCTACAATTTAATTGGGTCTTCCGACCAAACATTAATTCCTTCTCTCTGCATCAAAACCTTCATCATATGGGTCTCAAACATTGAGATTCAATACAAAATAACCTGTAAATCACATAAATGAGTCACACGATATACAGAATTTAGTGTGTGTTTTTTGCTGGCATAGTCTTTTGCAGTCTTGTGTTTATCTTCTTATCTAAACTCTTACCTAAACTCTGTTGATTAGCTTCAACAACTCGAACAAAATGTTTTAATGCAGAGTTCTTTTGGCAATATTATGTTCATGTCGTAAGCTATAAACTTTGAACTAATCTGACTGTAACTAGTATGTCACACTGTCAGAAACAGTAAAGTGGAATAAGCGCATACAAAGCAAATTCCTGCGTCACAGAGGATAACATATCAAGGAATAAAAGCAAGAGGGCTTAATACATCGAAGCTCAAACAGAATAAATACTGATAAAATATATTTGGTACTTTAATGTAATGCAATAGATACTGACATGTTGAGTACTACAAAGTATAAATTAAAACATTTCAAACAGTATAGCAAAGTAAAAGCTAAAAAGGAAAAAGGAAAAAGAAAAAAAGATGAGAACACACCCTCTTGTTTATATTTCTTATGCGGGACATCTTTGTTCACTCTATAAAGGTTGCATCAAGATAGAAGTTCCTGAAACTGTTGAACAGTCGCAATCTTCCTTTCTAAGATGGGTTTTACGATCTAAGAAACACGGTTTCTTCTCTTGGAACGGGTTTTACGATCTAAGAAACACGGTTTCTTCTCTTGGAACTCGAATTCTGCAATAAGAAAAATCATATCCTTTAGTGATATGTCTTGATTGAATGATGCAATAAAACATTGGATATCCTTAACCCTTATGGAGCAGTACATACCAGTTTACCATAGTCATCTCGTTTTGCGTATTTCGATTTGTTTGAACTCTCAGTATATGGCAAAGATGTTGGTAACAAGACAAGTCCATGATCCATGTCGAAAGAGTTCGCTCTTAATCGCAAGATTACTTGCGTCAGTGCTTTCATAGCAGCATCAGGATTTCCTGTAATCTGGTGACAGCAAAAACAAACATTGAGGTTTTGTACAGCAACAACAAAAAAGGTTAGCACACAGCCCAAACCCTTATGTGTGTGTTTAATCAATCACCTGAACCATCTCTTCATCTTCGCGTGCTATCTTTGGTACATCTTCTTTCTGAGGAATGCGGATATTTGCTCTTGTCACACTCCTCATCTCGGATATAATAGCTCCACCTTTTCCAATGAGACACCCGATTCGGGAACTTGACACAAGTAAACGAGTGGAGATTGCTGAATCATTTGAATCTTTATCCACTTTCTCACTGCATCTCTGTTGTAAGCGCATTGCTGCAATAACCGTTGGAGACTGATCTTCGTAGAACTATATACACACACAAAAAAGAACTTGGTCAAAGATTGCCATGTTTAAATCTTTGTGATAGATAAAATAAATTTGCAGTACCTCTTTTGATGATATTTGAATTATGCAATCATCTTCATTTTCTGGAGTATTGACTCTAATTGTTGCACCAGTTTCTTTTCTGATCTGATTAATGAAAGCACCACCTTTTCCAATTACACCTCCTATGTTTTCAGCTGGACAGATGCAGCATAGTTTCTGTGAGAGCTTGTTAGTGCTGCAGACATTAACATTGCACCAGGTTGATGCATGGAACTTGGAGAAGATAGGAGCAAGTGTTGAAACCGTGATGGATTATCATGAAGCAGTGAAGCAACTTGATAAAGAGCTTCTCTAACAACCATTGGTTCTCCAATTATCTGAAAATTAACCAACACAATGAAAAGCTAATTTAGTACAATCACCCGTATAATAGAAGAAAGAATTGTGAGTGCATCACCTGAAGAAGCTCATCGTGACTTATAGTCAAAGCACAAGAGGGTAAATGTTCTCTGATGACACGAATTTGAGCATTAGTTTCGTCACGCAGATTCTGGATTACTTGCCCTCCTTTCCCAATAACACAACCAATTTGGTCTGATGGCACAAGCATTCTTACAGTAACCGTTTGCTTTCTGCTAAGATCATCATCACCATCATCATCAACATCAGCAACATTGTCCGCCACAAGCATGTCATGAACCTTGAAAAGAGCATCCAAAGCAGGACAAACAAGCTCTCCATCATCTCCAAAAAGATTCAACACCTCATTAGTGGAATAAATGGTAACAACACGCTCCTCACAACCGGGTACAGCTTCGTTTATCCTCATGTTTGCTTTTGTCTCAGACCTTATCTGCTTCGCAATCTCACCACCTTTACCGATAATGCTCCCGGCTTTTTTAACAGGACATAAGTAACGATACACAGTGTCTTCTGACCCAATAACATTTTGATCTGTATCATCATGAAGATTTCTTCTCTTACTTCCTCCATTTCCAGTAAACTCAGATTGGAAATTAGATCTCTTACCATGGATGTTCCTCAGTGTACTAGCCATTTCTTATCAATGACTAACAATCACAATGCCACAGGAAGCTGGAAAAAACAAAAAACATGATCATTAATTACTATTTAGAGCCTATAATTGTTCATATGATTCTCTCACTATATCAACAACTAGTATAAATCCATTTTCTAGAGGGAAATGATAAAATTCAAAAGTAAAGATCAGATCTTCATAGTTTAAAATCAAAGAGGCAAAATTTTCAGAAATAAAACAATTTTGACTTCGACGGTCAACTTTGCTAAAATTAAAACATAGATTAGGTCAAAATCTCTCCCCAAATTCTAGCTGTTTATACAAATTTGAGCTACGAAAAAAAGGAAAACACACAAATCCAACCGAACAAGATCCATGACACATCATCGTCATGAATTCAATTGTTCAACATTAATCAAATTCAGAGATTTAGAACATACAATGCTTACCGGAGTAACAACCTTCGAAAAATCGGAAATTTAACCGGTCGATCTGCTGGGAAATGTGAGAGCTTTTTCGCTTAGCTCTTTGGCCTTCTTCTTCCTTCAATGGTTTAATGGGTTTGAAAGAAGGGAGAAATAGAAGTTTTGGGGCTAACGTCTATGTTAAAATAATAATAAAATCTGATTACAGGTGGCTTTTTAAAATATTATTATTCTCTTTAATCTGTTCTTCGGGACGTGACGGCACGTAAAGCTATACAGAAAAAAAAAAAATTAAAGAATGCATTTTCCTTTTATTACTTCTTTGAGAATTATGACGTCATAATTAGGATTTTCCTTATACATATACGAATTGATCGAATATTAGTGATTACTGAATTCATCATAGTTTTGGATTAAAATAAATGTATTTTAACTAACTTTTTAAAAATCATCACCAACTAAATTGA
>CM071720.1:21288756-21307740 GCA_036630335.1 Physaria fendleri | reverse complement strand
TTAGCAGTCGGCTCAGTCCATCCTTCTTCAACAGCTGCCCATGCATCCTCACCAATCGACTTGATCATCGTCCTCATCTTCATCTTCCAATGACCATAGCTTGACTTTTCCAACATCGAAATCTTCAGTGTAGAAACAAGATCTCTGAAATCCATTATGCCGCAGGATCTTTACCCGTTGTGATTTAAACAACTTTGGTTCAGACACCTCGGCTCTGATACCAACTGAAAAAACGAATGGATCTGTTGTGACAGGGAAAAACTTGTTTCCACGAACAGTACTTCTTTTTATTGAATAAAAACGAATGATAATCTTTATGATACAAACTTTTTATTCAGTCTCACTAAAGTACTCTCAAATCTCACATGCTCTAGAATACAAAGCAACTCTCAAAATCTCTCCAATCCGAAGTCCTTTGTTCTCTCTCTATGAGTTTTTGCAATCTCCTATTGCTTAGATCGATGAGTCTTCAATGCCTCTTTGAGCCTCTATTTATACTAATAGATCTCCAGCAACCGACTCCACTTTGTTGTGATATTAGTATCACTAGATTTTAGAAACAAACAAATCTTTGTGATGTTTATCCTAACAATCCAAACATTAACAACCTTAATGTTTATCCACATGTGTGATGTTTATCCTAACAATCCAAACATTAACAACCTTAATGTTTATCCACATGCTTTTTCTTCTATTTATCCAAAGTCTATTTTTAGCAAACTAAATTCTCTTTTCCTTTAGAGTTTTTAAGTCTTCCTAAATTCTCTTATTTGAGAGCATCTCGCACATCAAATTGAAGCAGCCACCGAGAGGACATCAGATTTAGCTTCCACAGGCCCGACCCTAGTATAATTTTGACAAAACTTTTGTATAGGGCCCCACATTTTATGGACCCCATAATTAAAAAAAAAAAATCTGATTTTTTTTTTCATTCATATAAACATTGCATTAATGACTGAATATCTGATCCTGAAAGGGTTACATAAAATTAAAAACGGAAATTATTAAAAACGATTATGATCTGTTGGGATGAGGATTCATACGCGCTAAGGCTAAGGCATCTGCATCATGATTACTTCGTCTTCTAACCCACTGAAAATCTGATTTTCCTTTTAACATCATATATGTATATATATACATATAATATATATATATATAATAGATACACAAAATAAATACTTTTTATGAAATTTAAATTTAACTAATAGAATTTATATACAATAAAAAGTTTCTAAATTTAATTGTATTAATAATTTCCAAAAAATTATATATTAAAATAAATAAAAATATTTTTTTCATTAAATGGGGCCTCAAAAATTTTTATCGAATGGGGCCTCGTAAAATGTCGGACCGGCCCTGAGCTTCCACCTATCAAACAAGTCAAAGAAAACAAAATCAGAAAAACTATAACCAGTTTTCCTTCATTAGCTTTAGCACATCACATGCATTAAAGCATGGAACAAGGCAACCCTACAACACTAAGTTAAGAGTAATTAAACGATGCCTAACATGGTAGTCCCATAAAAAGTAGAATGCAAAGCTGCCTCATGACCCAACTTTTACTCTGAGACAATACATCTCATCCAGCAAATTACTTTAGCATTTTTTTCCAATTTTCCAATCCGTATATTACGTGGTGATGGTTATCATCTCCAACTTTAGCATTTTTTTCCAATTTTCCAATCCGTATATTACGTGGTGATGGTTATCATCTCCAAGAAATATTTTCAACTCATTATTTGCTTCCTCTTTACTTCTCCCATTTATAAGCAAGACTATCAGATATTCCTGTAAGCTAAAGACTTATGGTGTCATTTGAATTCTAAGAGACTTCTCAGCAACACAAAAGCGTTAAAGCACACTAAAGCTTTATTCCAAAACTCAGCAATTACTAGCTACAAGGAACATGAATAACAACAACATGAGCTTTAAACAAAAAAAGTAATCAGTGTAAATGACCGGAACTAATGAAGAAGATATATTAGAAGCCCCTCTGAATCTGTTTTCTACTCTTTATAATTAAATAGACGGTGACGTTTTGTGTTCAAAATTAATTACAAACATTTTTTTTTTCGTAACGCCACAGTTATTGGTATTAATTACAGAGCATGGAGACTTTTCGTTTCTAGTTATAATTAGTAATCGATGGGCAATTTGCTAAATAGTAGCACAATATGATGACATAGTTTGTCTCGGTAAAATTTTTCAACACATTTTACCAAGTAGACTTCTTTAGTTTCCCCTTTTCTACCCAACAAATATCTTTTGAGTAATTATACTCTCACACGTCACAAAAGTTTTGTTGGTGCAAAATATTCATAATCAATTCGTAGTGGTATGACTTGTTGAAAATATTAAAATCTATGAAATTATTCAGAAAATATCGTGAGATGAGGTTTGTTTACACTTTAAAATATTCGTTGTAGTCATTTTTATATCTCTGAATCAAAATTTAAAGATCATTTCCAATGTATTCATCAACTAATTTACTCAAATAAATTGAGATTTCTTGCATAAAGCAAAATTACCCCAAATATAAAGTGTAGACAAATTGTTTTAGATATGATTCCCACTAGTATAGAGAATTTTTACTCTATAATAAAGTTTAGAGAAAACATAGAATGGGTTATGCTCTAAATCACAAACGTCATAAACTTTAATTTACCGTAAAGGCTAATTTATAATTTAAAATGTTATAGCCTTTTAATACATATATCTATAAAATAATAATCGAACAACTCAACACAAATGAGAGAACCAATACAACTCAAACACGTAATTCGATTTGATATTTCATACGCCAAGTCGAGAGAATTTTGGGGTCTACGTTATGAAATACAGCTAAAACAAGAGCGACACGTTCCTTTAAAATTACCAAACCACCCTTTCGTTTCTACCGAATCCTAAACACACATTTCTCCATGTTCAAAGAAGATCACAATAACAATAATCTTTCCACTAATAACATAATTAAGCAAATAAAATTAAAAAGATAATAATAGAGAATAAAAAATGAGGTTCTGAATCAGAGGAATCTCCGATGATCTTCGTTTACAACTCTTCCGAGCATCTCTTCTGATCGTATACATCGAACCACCACAAATTTTTTCAACGGTTGAGATTCATTTAGATCCAATAATTTTAATTTCAAATTTTAACCATCTTCGCCGCCTTAACCACCGGATTTTCTCTAGCGATCGCTTCACGACCAGCGGTTTTGTAATCGTAGCTACAATCATGACGATCGGAATAACGATGCTCTGAACAAAAAAGCTCACCGCAACGACATCTAAATCCGGTCAAACCAACCTTCTTTCTACAACCAGAACATCGATTAACAACCTGTTGATCTTTCTTCTTCTCCGCATCGATTTCTCTCGTACGTATCACGACTTTCGCTGGTGATGACCGAAGATTAACAGATCTAGCCGATCTCTTCAAGATCGATCCGGTATCAACAACACCGATTGAAGCGTTGAAACATTTTTGACACATGTTGTTCGTCGCTGGATTTCCTGTAACGCCACAGTTATTGGTACAGAGCGTTGTTGTTAAGGTTTCGAGTACCTTGAACTCCGTCTCTTCTTTCTCCGTTCTTTGTGCCATCGTCTTGTTTAATTGATTCTCCGGCGAGTTTTACAAATCGATTTGAGGAAAGAGAAAAGAGAGGTAGAGAGATGGATTGGGAATATGGGCCTCATAGAGACGCGTTTACAACTCTTTATCATCTCTCCTTCCCACCATCCCCACTTTCTCGTCTTCTTTGTAAATGACATAAATACCCTCTTCACTTTTGTAGAATTACATATTATTTAAATGTATTTTCAGCTCAAATGGCTTATGACGCCATACAGCAGACACCATGTTTATTTTTTTTTATTTTTTTTTTGTGGGTGTATTTTTGGGTTTACTTTGAGTATACTTTAATCTATTAATAACATTTTTTTATAATTGATATATGAAGGGTATTATTATTATTATAATTGTTAATGTTTGGACCGTCCATCTTATGGGACATGTTGGAGAATTCAAAGTAAGAAAAGTTTTTAAAAACTGTCACAGTCACAACACACACAAAAAAAGCGACATGTCAAGTTGTAAAGCTGCGAGAAAAAACATGCCAATTTTTGCAGGCTTTTTAAATGTAATTTAATTGAAATATTATTTGTTTTGGGCTAATTTTTCATTTATTAGGCTTGGATGTTGAAATGTGAAGGCGGTGTTACTTGAGCAAATGGTTTTGCGCCATAATATTTCCAGACCATAGTTCAACAATAAGTGGAAAATTTCGAATTTGCTCATTCAACTAATATCAAATATTAAAATTAATTTCTAATGATACTGTTTAAATAATTAATTGTTTTTGAAAAATGGAGAAAAGTGACTAAATTTGGGAGAGAAAAGCTGCCTAAAACGAGGGTTGTTTTGTAAGGTCAATGCAATAAACAGCTAAAAACTCGAAAGCAAAATGAAAAAGAAAAAATAAAAAATAAAAGATTGAAAAATCGAACCTCCAAATATGGAATTCTGACGAAGTCGCTGCTAGATTTGCTTTTTTTTTTTTTTTTTTTTTCTAGATTTTTTTTTTTTTTTTTTTTTTTTTTGGGGAATTGTCATCTTTCTTCATCTTCTCTCTTCCTCTTTGTAATCCAACCGGAGTTACGATTCCCTCTCGTATCGTAACTCCTGCTTCCGATCTCGATCTCCGATCTTATTCATTCACTTCCCAGCTTTATATTCTCTTACGCTAATCGCGGCTTTTTTTTGTGTGTGATTCCAGAAAAGGTAATTGCTCTAATTTGTATTTGTATATGCCGGAATGTAAATTGGTTGATTGATTCGTATTCTTGTAATTGTTTAGGGAAAGAGGAATAAGCAAATTTGATTTGATTCTGTTTTCCCTGAGGTGTGTTAGTGATCTATTAGATGAAGTGAAATTGCTCTTGATTTTGAGAGGATTATGGTATCATCATCAACTATTTTACGGTTAGTAGCACCATGTTGGATGCCACCTTCTGTTAAAGGAGAACATTCAAGTAGAAATGACGCTAATGGACGATGTGATGGTCTTCTTTGGTATAAAGATTCTGGTAACCATGTTGCTGGAGAGTTCTCTATGTCTGTGATTCAAGCTAATAATCTTCTCGAAGATCATAGCAAAGTTGAGTCTGGACCTGTTAGTATGTTTGAGTCTGGTCCTCAAGCTACTTTTGTTGGTGTTTATGATGGTCATGGAGGTCCTGAAGCAGCTCGGTTTGTTAATAAACACCTCTTTGATAACATCAGGAGTAAGCAGATGCAGTTTCTTTCTTTTTTACTGAATTAGATATCTGTATTGAGGGTTTTTAGCTTTGTGCTAACTTGGTGATCACTTTCTGATTCCAGAGTTTACATCAGAGAATCATGGAATGTCTGCTTCTGTCATAACCAAAGCGTTTCTAGCTACAGAAGAAGCCTTTCTTTCTCTTGTGCGACAGCAGTGGCATATTAAACCACAAATTGCTTCTGTTGGAGCTTGTTGTCTTGTAGGGATCATATGTAGTGGATTGTTGTACATTGCAAACGCTGGAGATTCTCGAGTTGTGCTAGGAAGACTTGAAAAAGCGTTTAAAATCGTCAAGGCCGTTCAATTATCTTCCGAGCACAATGCGAGTCTTGAATCTGTGAGAGAGGAATTGCGCTCTTTGCATCCAGATGACCCTCAGATTGTGGTCTTGAAACACAAAGTTTGGCGAGTCAAAGGTATTATACAGGTAAAAGATACTTTCACAGTAATATGTGTTGCTTAGTTCTAGACTCTTTTCATGCATGTAGAAGATATAGCTAAGCCCCATGAGTTATAAGAAGACATTTACAATGTCCTCACTTTATGGCTAGATATAACCTTTGGCTGGTTCTTGAAGGTCTCACGGTCGATTGGTGATGCCTACTTAAAGAAAGCAGAATTCAACCGAGAACCGCTACTAGCAAAGTTCAGAGTCCCAAAAGTTTTCCATGAGCCAATCCTAAGAGCAGAGCCAGCAATTACAGAACACAAAATCCATCCAGAGGATCGGTTTCTGATATTTGCATCAGACGGTTTATGGGAACACTTAACCAATCAAGAAGCTGTTGACATTGTGAACACATACCCACACAATGTAACCATTGCCTCGTACTCTTTTTAAACTTTCAGTTTCAGCATTACAAATAGATAAGATCTGAGAGCATCATCATGTGGTTGCAGGGAATAGCAAGGAAGCTGATAAAAACAGCATTAAGAGAAGCAGCAAAGAAGAGAGAAATGAGATATTCAGATCTGAAAAAGATTGATAGAGGAGTGAGGAGACATTTTCATGATGATATAACAGTCATAGTTGTGTTTCTTGATTCACATCTCGTCAGTCGCAGTACCACTCGCCGACCACTTCTTTCTATCTCAGGCGGTGGTGACTTGGCTGGACCTTCTTCCACCACTTGACTCAAACTTTCACCATTATCTATATTATATGAAATATATACAATTATCAATTATACATACATAAACACATTTTAAGTTCATTCTTTTTACTCTAATTTTTCTCTTCTTTTCTTCGAACTGTTTTTTTATTTGAAAAAAAAATGAAAATATGGAATCCTATGTATAGGTCTTTTGGTAAACTGAGTTTATTATGGATGATAATATTAAAGAGATATTACGTGAATGTGAAGTGATACTGTTACAATTTCGTCTTTGTGCCAAAGACAAAACATACATTGCTTTCAGTTTTGCCTTTAAAATCACACCCCACTTTCAAAAATATAAGAATTCAAATCATCTTGTCAGTAACAGTTTAAAATTCATGTCGACGATAATTATCAAAAACCTTGAAAAATCACAGATAATTGACGCAACTTAAATAGAAATGAAGACTAAAAAATCATATGATCCGCAACGTAGCCGTAGGAGTCTCCATCCGCGATCGCAAAATGATCATAGATGAATCTAGTCTCTTTACTTTGTCTTCTTCATAATTCTGTGAGTTAGATTCTCATTTTTCTCTTAACACTTTCGATTGTAATTTCCCTTATTGGGATTTTTTGATTGATATTATCAACCTGAAAATCAAAAAAAAAAAATCATATGATCCATATTTTCTCATCCATGCTTGTTACGTTATTTGAATTCATGTGGTGCCACGGCCAGGCATGAACACTAACACATTACCACAGTTATTATGACATGATTTAGATTATCTTGAAGGATCTAGTAAGGGCATAAAAATATTAATACATTTAGAAACAAACAGTTGCAGAAAATTGGATCTTTTGACTCAAGGGGCATGTGATGGACGTTGAATCATGTCCAAAACCAGGACAACGCGACTTCAGGTCATAAATGCTGGAACTACCCTAATAATTCTTATCATAATTCATATCATTATCTCTATCAACGTTATCTGTATAATAGTCGTAGAAAATATTAGATGCATAATATTTAAATTATTAGATGAAATGTAAAGAATTGTAACAGTGGTAGGTTTGAGATACAAAATTACAAAACCAAATTTCAAAATTTTGGACTGAGAGGAGAGGAGTAAATGCTTCTGTAATTAGCAGTAGGACCACGTGAGTAAGTCACATGTAAAAGTATTTATGGAGGGCCAACCATTTTTGGTTTACTATTAAATGATGTCTCTAATAATTGCTAAAATTATCGATCATAAAAGCTTTTATGGATGTGAAGTTTTGGAGTTTACAACATAATGATTGGTATAATTTGGCAAAACACCAAAGAGTATGTTTTAGTTACCTGTCCTTATAATTTCTCTCTTCGTATTTATTCATATACACGTTTAACCCAAATCCTAACCTATAATATTCGATCATTTCCGTATTAACATTAATCAAATCCTTTAATTTTGCAGAAAATCAACATATATACTACCGTTGAAACAAATCAACAAGATCATGGTTGGATACTCGATCCATTTGTATATAAATCATATATTATATGCTTTTTAAAAAGTAAATAAACTGACATATACACATGATCCCTCTCTTTAGTACACAATAATTAAAGAAATACATTCATAAGATAACATATTAGTAACATGCACATGCATATGATACTATCCACATGCAATGTCTCTCCACTCTTATCATCAACATACATCGTTTCTATATAACAATCCAAATACTCATTACACAACAACCCACACTCTCTCTTCACTCTCAAACATTTATTTCAAAAAATGAGAAAGTTGTTGTCTTCTCCGTTTAGTTCATTACTCACCGTCGTTTTGATCTCCTCCATCTCCGTCGTTAGATGTTGTGATCCAAAAGATCTTACGGCTCTCATTGCTTTCAAATCATCACTCAACGAACCAAACCTTGGTGTTTTTAACACTTGGTCTGAAACAAATGATTGTTGTGAGGGATGGTATGGGATTAGCTGTCATCCTGAATCGGGTCGGGTTACGGATATATCTCTTCGTGGAGAATCTGAAGATGCTCTTTTCCAAAAAGCAGGTCGGTCCGGTTATATGTCCGGTTCGATTGATCCAGCGGTTTGTGATTTAACCGCACTTACTACCTTCGTTCTCGCTGATTGGAAAGGAATCACCGGTGAGATTCCTCCGTGCGTATCTTCCTTAGCATCGCTTCGTATCCTTGATCTTGCTGGTAACAGAATCACCGGTGAGATTCCGGCGGAAATCGGTAAACTCTCGAGACTAGCTGTTTTGAATCTCGCGGAGAATCAGATGTCCGGTGAGATTCCGGCGTCGTTGACGTCACTCGTTGAGTTGAAGCATCTTGAATTGACGGAAAATGGAATTACCGGTGTGATTCCGGCTGATTTTGGATCGTTGAAGATGTTGAGTAGAGTGTTAATGAGCCGTAATGAACTAACCGGGTCAATTCCGGAGTCGATTTCGGGTATGGGAAGGTTAGCGGATCTGGATTTATCCAGGAACCATATCGAAGGTCCGATACCTGAATGGATTGGTAACATGAAGGTGCTCTCACTTTTGAATCTCGATAGCAATTCGTTAACCGGTCCAATCCCCGGTTCGCTTTTGAGCAATTCTGGTTTTGGTGTTTTGAATTTGAGCCGAAATGCTTTGGAAGGATCTATACCGGACGTGTTCGGGTCTAATACCTATTTTGTGTCGCTGGATTTGTCACACAATAAATTAACGGGTCGGATCCCGGATTCGTTGTCTTCAGCTAAGTTCGTGGGCCATTTGGATATTAGTCATAACAAGCTTTGTGGGCCTATTCCAACGGGCTCTCCTTTTGATCACCTTGAAGCTACGTCGTTTACTGATAACCAGTGCTTGTGCGGTGGTCCGTTAATGAAGTCTTGTTAATAATAATTGTATGGTTCCGGTTTAACTGAACCGGAGTATATCTCAAATTTCCGATATTTCTTTTATTTTCTAATCTTCTTTTGAATTATAAGTCTTACAGTTATATGAAACATGGAAGCGCATATGTAACAATCAGAAGCAATGTTACAAGATCATAATCCTGATTTTACAAGATTATCAAGAGTTGTCTTTTTTGTTTTGTTTTGAGAATCATAGAGAATGGTTAAGACAGATGTGAAACAGGGAAATAATTGAACTTTAAAACTGTTGTGTTTCGCAGTCACAGAATCTCCAATGCATATGACTGACTTCAAAAGAGTAACAAAAACAAAATCGATGGGAATGAAACCAACATTTTAGAGTTTTTATGCACACTTACTTCAATTATTCATCTGTTATCTCTCCTTTCTCCATCTTCTCCTTATGCCATTTACAGAAATCCATCAATGCATCTTTCATCCATGCGTGCCTGCAATTCTCTATAGCTTCTTCAATTGTTAGCCAAGTCCGGGTTCTTGTCTCATGTTCTGGCCATGTCTCTAGCTCTTCGTTCACATGTAACGCGTACATTGCAGCTTTACATAAACCTTCTGGGCTAAACTCGTCTTGGTGTGTTTTGCTTTTGAACTCATAATTTCCCAAAAAATCCTGCAAAGTTCCAATTTTCGACATTCAGCACCAGCAGCCTAAACAACAACAAATGGCTAAATATAAAATCTGCGGAAGGGTCTTACCATTAGAATCCCGCGGACTCCTGCTTCTTCCACTGCTTCCCTTACAGCTGCCTCCCTGACTGTCTCATCATTCTCCCAACCTCCCTATATAAATCCGGAAACTGAATATGTTACTTCGTTTCCAAACAAAGGATACAGCAAGAAGAAACAACATTTCGCTTTCTACCTTGGGAAACAGAAGTCCAGGTCCACCACTAGATGAGCTAATCATCAACACTTGAATTACTTTCTCAGATTCCGAATCACCATCTTCTTCAGAGCTTATGTACCTAAACGGAATACACCTATAAACACCCAGCATTGAACTTGTTAATCAATGTCCATAACCATCTCAGTATACAAACACCAAATACAACTGAAGGCTTAATATCATGGTAAGTTGCAGCATTTCACCAATAAAAAAATGACCATTACAACCAAAACAAGGGCTAAGCATCTCAACATACAAAATCCTCTTGCTCAGGAATCTTCTCGTTAGAATCAAAGTATGATTCAAAGACAAAGAATTTTCAATAGAGAATTCAAATCAGCCTACAAAAAAATATGAATCTAGGTTTGCATTTCTATAAAATAAACAGATCATAACATCTCAACACATAAAATGCTCAATTAAATCTCCACTCATTAAGATCAATCAGCCCCCATTGAATCCACAATAAATACCCAAACAAGAGCTTCAATTAGACGATACAAAGGGTGGGGGAATAGAAACGATACCCGGCTACGAGACGAGAGCCATCCTCGTACCGCTGCTGAAGTCGACCCGTACGAGCAACCAAATCACACATCACCGAAAAATTAAACAAATAAATATCTATCAAGACGATTTGTTAGCCATCAAGATGAAAAAAACACCAAACTTCGTGACAATCCTCACGCCTCTTCTGGATATCCAAAAATACGATTCTACATCTACCATTGCTACCTCCTAAGATTCCAACGGTTTAGAAGAGATTTCTCCATTAATCTTATCTGACGGCTGGGGTTAGATCTAGGGTTTGGGTAAATCGATCAAAGGCACAAAGATTACAGATTTGTATTTTATTTTTCTTAGGTCAGTCAACAATGAACAGATTTGTTATACGAAAGAGAAAAAAATGTAATTTTTATTTGGGTCATTGAGGGAAGAAGCAAACCGTGAGCGTGAAGAACGGATCGGTACAGTCAGCAAATCACATGGGTTATGGGACACCTTATTGGGCCCTTAGTCTGGGCCCACTTCATCAAAACGGGCGTTACTTTTGAGTTTTGATATATTTTGAAAGATCCATCTCGAAGGAGCGAGAAGCGATTCAAAAAGGAAAGACCAAAATTTGGAGGGTGTAAAAGAATAAGATCCAACGGCTGAGATTAAAAATCTTGAACATTCTCGAAAGCTCTTTAACTGACCCTCACCTTTGAATCATCTATAAACACCTGCCTTTTACTTTCCTCTTCCTCACAAACAATTCTCAAACGCGAAATTCAAAGCTTACAGACGATTCTTTTTTGATTTTTCCGGTGAACGATTCTTGATCATTAATGGCGGGTAAAGGCGAAGGTCCAGCTATTGGTATTGATCTTGGTACAACTTACTCTTGCGTCGGTGTTTGGCAACATGACCGTGTCGAAATTATTGCTAACGACCAAGGAAACCGTACGACGCCTTCTTACGTTGCTTTCACTGATAGCGAACGTTTGATCGGAGATGCCGCGAAGAATCAGGTGGCCATGAACCCTACCAATACCGTCTTCGGTAAGATTTCTCACTGCTTTTGATCGTTAATGATAATCGAAGTATTTCCATGCGAATTCTCTTATTTGCCTAAAAAGTTAGTGTAGATTTATAGTTTGTGGTTTAGGTTGCTTCTTAGTTCTGCTATTGGTGTTTCGAGTCGTATATTCAATTTTCTGGGGATGTTTGTGTTTCATGACTCTGTAATTTATGGAATTGGGTTTTGAATATCGATTATTGACTTTGTTGTGTTTTTTTTGCAGATGCTAAGCGTCTTATTGGTAGAAGATTCAGTGATCCATCTGTTCAAGCGGATATGAGGCACTGGCCTTTCAAGGTCATCTCAGGTCCAGCTGAGAAGCCTATGATCTCGGTGAACTACAAGGGAGAGGAGAAACAGTTCTCCGCAGAAGAAATCTCGTCGATGGTTCTCACCAAGATGCGGGAGATTGCAGAAGCCTACCTTGGTACTACGATTAAGAACGCTGTGGTTACAGTCCCTGCTTATTTCAACGATTCTCAGCGTCAGGCGACTAAGGATGCTGGAGTTATCTCTGGTCTCAACGTGATGCGTATCATCAATGAGCCAACAGCTGCTGCAATTGCCTACGGTCTTGACAAGAAGGCCTCTAGTGTTGGAGAGAAGAATGTTCTAATCTTTGATTTGGGAGGTGGTACTTTTGATGTGTCTTTGCTTACGATTGTGATTTGGGAGGTGGTACTTTTGATGTGTCTTTGCTTACGATTGAGGAAGGTATCTTTGAAGTGAAGGCCACGGCTGGTGACACTCATCTGGGTGGTGAGGATTTTGACAACAGAATGGTTAATCATTTTGTTCAGGAGTTTAAGAGAAAGAACAAGAAGGACATCACCGGAAACCCAAGAGCTTTGAGAAGGCTCAGAACAGCTTGTGAGAGAGCAAAGAGAACTCTTTCTTCGACTGCTCAGACAACTATTGAAATAGACTCTTTGTACGAGGGTATTGATTTCTACACAACCATTACTCGTGCCAGATTTGAGGAGCTGAACATGGATCTGTTCAGAAAGTGTATGGAACCAGTGGAGAAGTGTCTGAGGGATGCTAAGATGGACAAGAGCAGTGTCCATGATGTTGTCCTTGTTGGTGGTTCCACAAGAATCCCTAAAGTTCAGCAGCTTCTGCAAGATTTCTTCAATGGGAAAGAGCTTTGCAAAAGCATCAACCCTGATGAGGCTGTGGCTTATGGAGCAGCAGTTCAAGCTGCGATCTTGAGTGGTGAAGGTAACGAGAAAGTCCAAGACTTGTTGCTTCTCGATGTAACTCCTCTCTCATTGGGTTTGGAAACTGCCGGTGGGGTCATGACTGTTCTGATTCCGAGGAATACTACAATTCCGACCAAGAAAGAGCAGATATTCTCGACCTACTCAGACAACCAGCCTGGTGTGTTGATCCAGGTGTACGAAGGAGAAAGAGCTAGGACAAAAGACAATAATCTTCTGGGAAAATTTGAGCTCAGTGGTATACCTGAAGGAGAAAGAGCTAGGACAAAAGACAATAATCTTCTGGGAAAATTTGAGCTCAGTGGTATACCTCCTGCTCCAAGAGGTGTTCCTCAAATCACAGTCTGTTTTGACATCGACGCCAATGGTATCTTGAACGTCTCGGCAGAGGACAAAACCACTGGACAAAAGAATAAAATCACAATCACGAATGACAAGGGAAGGTTGTCTAAGGAAGAAATCGAGAAGATGGTACAGGAGGCAGAGAAGTACAAAGCTGAGGATGAAGAACATAAGAAGAAGGTTGATGCCAAGAACGCTCTTGAGAACTACGCGTACAATATGAGGAACACTATCAAGGACGAGAAGATAGCATCTAAGCTCGATGCAGCAGACAAGAAGAAGATTGAGGATGCAATTGACCAAGCAATTGAATGGTTGGATGGGAATCAATTGGCTGAGGCAGATGAGTTTGAGGATAAGATGAAGGAGCTCGAGTCTCTTTGCAACCCGATAATTGCAAGAATGTACCAAGGTGGTGCTGGACCAGATATGGGTGGTGCTGGAGGCCCCGATAATTGCAAGAATGTACCAAGGTGGTGCTGGACCAGATATGGGTGGTGCTGGAGGCATGGATGAAGATGGTACTGCTGCTGGTAGCGGTGGTGCTGGCCCCAAGATTGAAGAAGTCGATTAAGTTGTGTGACATTTGTTGTTTTGCTTTGATTGGGTTAATTTCCTAGTTTGTTCGCTTGAACTTGTTATCTTTCTGTGTTGGTCTTTGAACCTGCTTTATGGATCTATTTGATGTTTCAGATTTTTGCATTACAGATAAAACTCCCAATTACAGTATAATTTTCTGCTAAAATAAATCTGATATATCATGAGCATATATCATTAAGGTTTCCGATATATTCAGGCCTTATTTTGGTCAATTTGCCTATCTATCAACAAAAGAATGCAAATACAAAAAAAAAAAAATATGAATGGAAAGAAGAACTAATAGGTCTTCCCGTGAGGTGTATGTGGTATGTCTGATCATTATTTCATACTTATATACTTAGTCGACCCGACCTATTTACCGACTATGATACGGCCCATAAATCACGTATGAGACAATTTGAAGGGCCAAGTCTAGCTCGTAGACACGCTCAATAACGACGTGAACAAAGGACTCGATTCATCTGGCCGTTAATTTATGTTTGATTTCAACACATAGTTAGCCAAATCATTTTTTCCGGGTCAAAGCATATAATCCGATATTTTAGCCCTGAGATTGGCGAATGCGACCCGCGAACATAATATGATCATTCACAAATTATACAATAGATTACCTTAGAGATTGGCGAATGCGACCCGCGAACATAATATGATCATTCACAAATTATACAATAGATTACCTTAACACATGATGCCACGTTCGTTTTGGCCTCATTAGCACATACTACAACACGACCTTATTACCGAAGGAAGGACGAGGAATTATTGTTAGAGAAAAAATATTATGTGGAATATTTGTTACTTTCATATATATATATATATATATTTTTTTGGTATCTTCTTATAGTATTTGTGAAGTACTATTTTTGATTTGCGGAAATTGTCCTTATGTTTACAGGTAGTTACGTCATATTTTAAAATAAATTAATTTTAAATATTTAATAGATTAATCCTCATAACTATATTTATAATATTATTAAAATATTTAATAATTAATAGTAGAAACATATTTAAAATTTTAAAATAAATTAAAATTTTAGAAAAAGTCAAAATTTATATTTTATTCGTTTTTAAGGAAAAAATAAAACGTATTTTATTGTGATATATTTTCTAATAAATTATTAGAATAATTGTCACAAAATCTAGAATGTTTTTAAGGAAAAAATAAAACGTATTTTATTGTGATATATTTTCTAATAAATTATTAGAATAATTGTCACAAAATCTAGAATATCCAAAAAACTATAAAAGTTGGAAAAAAAAATTTAGTTTAAGAATTTGTATATATTACCAATACTATCAATTATTTCATATTTTTATATTATATATATATATATATATTATGTAGATGATAAGTATCAATTAATTCAAAATAAAATAAGTACAAAAAAAATAAATTTTGAAAATAAAATTGACTAATTTTTAGTTAGAAAATAAATATTTTCAAATTATTATGTGGATGATAAGTATCAATAAAAGTGAAACAAATTTTCTACAAATATGATAATTATTAAACGAATCAAACAAATTGAATATCATAGATTTATTTTATGAAGTGATATATTACGGGTAGATTTTTATTTTAATACTAAATTGAAACTTTTAGATTATTGTAAATTAAAAAAACTAAAATATAAATCAACGGAATAATAAAAACTAGATGATTTCCCGCACCATTGCGGTATTAAATATTTTAAAAATATATATAGTTTAAACACCAAATATTATATATATATTTTTTTTAATATCCTAATAATAGCGATATTTTTTTTTAATCACAATTTAGTTGTTAGATTAAATAAAATGTTAGTGTTTATCTTTAATTTTTCAGTTATAATATTTTTGTTAAAAAAACTAGATGATTTCCCGCACCATTGCGGTATTAAATATTTTAAAAATATATATAGTTTAAACACCAAATATTATATATATATTTTTTTTAATATCCTAATAATAGCGATATTTTTTTTTAATCACAATTTAGTTGTTAGATTAAATAAAATGTTAGTGTTTATCTTTAATTTTTCAGTTATAATATTTTTGTTAAATATATTATTCTAACATATTTTTCTAAAACTTAAAATTATTGATTATTGTAATTATTTTAAAATTAATAAAATAATATTTGTAATGATATATTTGATATTTATCCTAATAATATATATTTGATATTTATCCTAATAATTAAATCATAATGACATACTTGTAAATAAGATTTGTGAGAATGATTCTGGTGGTGATGACATCTCAGCGTTTTTGCTTCCCAAATAATATATAGGGGATTCTATAGGGTATTAGGAATATATAGAATTTTTAGGTGTTTGTTAATTAGATATGTATTCATTTAAAA
This sequence comes from Physaria fendleri, assembly GCA_036630335.1. NCBI lineage: Eukaryota > Viridiplantae > Streptophyta > Magnoliopsida > Brassicales > Brassicaceae > Physaria > Physaria fendleri. Next base: position 21,291,411 of record CM071720.1, on the reverse strand, counting down.
TTCCATAAATATCTAGCAAAATAACGAAAAAATCAATTTATTTTTCAATTTTCGTAATTATTAATAAAATAATATTTGTAATGATATATTTGATATTTATCCTAATAATTAAATCATAATGACATATTTGTAAATAAGATCTGTGAGGATGATTCTGGTGATGACACCTCAGCGTTTTTGATTCCCAAATAATATATAGATGATTATTATTAATCATTCATTCATTTTTATGTTTTCTGAGTTTTTATACAAAGTTCTGAAAAAAAATATATATTAATATTTAGATATGGAGTATTATTTTCAAAAAAAAGTACTCCTTCGAAGAGTTTACAGAATTAAATAGGAGCATCAGTTTATTGTTTTTGAAGTTTACAAGATAGCAACATTAACAGCAAAAATTACATAGAAAATCAATTTTACGTAAAAAAAGTAAAATCTTAATATTTTTATAGGAATGGAGGTATATTCCATATCAATATCCTTTACTAGAATACAAAAGAAAACATTTCAACAAAGAACAGTGATTAATGAAGGGTTTCTTGTAAGAATATAATACTTAGATCCCTAGAACTTATGTCTTAAGGAACATCAATGATCAATCACATTACGTTTTCCTACTTCATTTTTTAATAACTGAAAACTTTTAGCACGTTTCATGTTATTCATTTTTTTCCAACACTTGTTTTATTTTTTTTTTGGTAATATGTAAATTTCATAAAATGATAAAGGTTTGTTCAATACACTTCAACTCCAAAAAAATTAGAAAAAAAGAGTTNGAGCAGCAATTCTCTTAAGCAAGGTAGGCACGTTAGGGGAGGTGGAGATTATCCATGTGAGTAGAGATGACCAAGTGTGGAAGATTGCAGGTCGTGAGCTAAGCCTCAGCAAAACTCGTGCCCATAATTCCTCAGCAAGCTCACAATGCAATAGTAAGTGGTCTCTTGATTCAGCATAAGAACCACATACCACACATAAAGGAGAAATGTTAGAGTTCCACCTGTTTATGCGATCTCTAACCGGTAATCTGTCAAGTGTTGCAGTCCACATATGGAAACTTAATTTCGGGACTGCTCCAGAGAACCAAACTGCCTTTTCCCACCAGACCTGAGGTGCCGAACTTCGCAGACAATTCCAAGTATACTTAGTGCTGAACACTTTTTTCTGTTCAAACTCAAGATGCCATGACCACTTATCAGGACCACTCCGGAAATCTGGTTTCCTTGACTGTTGTATCAATCTACACATATGAAGAGTATCCTGTCTCCTAATACGGCTCAGATTCTTGTGCCATATCGAAGTTGCTTGAGACACTGTAGCGTTAATAGGCACTCCCAATTGCTGCGGACCTGAACCTGCAACAGATGTTCCATTCCGATAGGTTCCTTAATCCAAGCCCTCCTTCCGCTTTTGGTAAGCACACAGAATTCCAAGCAACTTTGATGTGAGCTTTGTTATCATCATCACCTCCCCATAGAAAATTATTGCACAATGAAGTAATCCGCGAAATGCATCCTTTTGGGAGAACAAAAGCAGAAAACCAGAAATTTAAGGTACTAAAAATCACAGAGGATAGTAGTTGTAACCTTCCAGCGAATGAGAGCGTTCTTGTTGTCCATGAGTTTAGCTTGTTCTTGATGCTATCTATTAGGGGATAATATTCTGCTATTTTAAGTTTTCGGGTCATCAATGGCAGCCCAAGATATTTGACCGGAAATTCTCCCTCTTTTCGGGTCATCAATGGCAGCCCAAGATATTTGACCGGAAATTCTCCCTCTTTGAACCCAAAATCAGTGCTTAATCTATTATTGGCTCGATTTTGACCACAGCTAAACAAAGCGGATTTGTCAAAATTCATGACCAAACCCGAGAGTTCACCAAACTGCTCCAAAGTTTGAACTATATGCCTTAGCGATTGGTCCCGACCATCAAAAAAGATCATAACATCGTCCGCGAACGCTAAATGAGTAATGTTGGAGTTCACCGATTTATAATGGTATCCAATAAGGCCTTGCTTATACTGATCTCCAAGTATACTACTAAAACATTCCATCGCAATGACAAAGAGGCATGGCGATAAAGAATCTCCTTGCCGCAAGCCTCGCCTTCCACTGAAGAAACCACACGTGTTTCCATTAATTTTAATAGAAAACGATGTTGTTGTGATACATTGTTGTAGCCACTGTAGAAATTGGGTAGGTAGCTCCATCGTTCTAAGTGCCTCCATGATAAAGTCCCATTTAACGCAATCAAAAGCTTTGCGCAGGTCCACTTTGAGAATTCCTTTACATTTGGTCTTCTTATTGTTAAACCCTTGCACCAATTCAGAAGCTAAAAGGACATTTTCAACCAATAATCTACCTTTAACAAAGGCAGATTGAGAAGGAGAAATGATATGGGGCAGTAGCAATTGGAGCCTCTTTGCAAGGATCCTAGAAACAACTTTGTAGACCGTATTGCACAACGATATGGGACGGAACTCACTGATTCTATCCGCTCCGTGTCGCTTAGGAATAAGTGAAATGAAGGTGGAGTTCCACTGTTTTAGCAAACGTCCCGCACTAAAAAATTCCAACACTGCTGCGGTGAAGTCTTTACCAACAACACTCCAAGACGTTCTGAAAAACTCTGCGGTGTAACCGTCTGGCCCAGGTGATT
>CM071720.1:21270315-21281463 GCA_036630335.1 Physaria fendleri | reverse complement strand
TGTAAGTAAGTGCTTTGGTCGTGGTGGGTATGGTTGTGCTGGTCTCCGGGAGGGAGGATCTGATGGAGCCATGATTATGGCAAAACTTTAAATATATAATTAAATTAAATAAATATTATTTTTTTAAGTGGTTTTAAGTTGAATTTTTGAAATCATTTATTAGATGCTCTAATTATTAGATTGATTTAATATTTTTTATTAATAATTCTTCAAATTATATTTATACTTGTGATGTATATATATTTTTTAAATATAGGCCTTTGATTTGAAATTTATTTAAAATTAGTAAATATGGATTTTCTCTGTTGGTGTTACGACTATGGAAGGAGCTGTTGAAGTAGTGGGGGCAAAATATAACCAAATACAAATATATATATATATAAATAAAAAAATTATTACAATCACATAACATTATCATATTGAATTTGTATTTATGATAATTAGACAAAATTTTTTTTCAAGAAAAATACTTCATTACTTAAAAGTCGATTACATAGTCATCACGTCCATTGTAATGGCGTCTTCAAACCATACAAGGATCATGAAGAAAACGAAGCAAACTACAAAAGTGCATGAAACAAAAAAAGATAGGTCTCCGAAACTCATAGTCTGTCGATGGTATTCACCGAGGTTATCTTCTATAGGGTCTAAATGATCGAAATAAGGCTTCTCACATTTTCCGGAGATAGACCGAAATACTAAAGCTTTTGAGAATTCAATCAAGTTTCTCGTCAATGCTGTTTGAAATTCCTCATATAGAGGATGGAGACGTTGAACGGGAACTACTCGTACCTCTCGTCAATGCTGTTTGAAATTCCTCATATAGAGGATGGAGACGTTGAACGGGAACTACTCGTACCGGATGGAGGGTTCGATGAACGAGACCCGACCATGTCGTGCTCTCTCTTATCGGGGATATAACATCCGATAAAGAGGCCAATTTGATAACAGCAAGGAAATCTCTTGCACAAAACTGGTGGACAGATGATAATAACACAACTTTGGGTTCAAATCCACCTAGCTTCAAATCTAACCATAGGTCCCAGCTCACAAATAGAGAAGAAGGATCAAAATGGATGCCAACCAATATGCCTATTGATCTAATAAGGCTACCCACCATAACCACTAAATTCCTTATAAAACTTAATCTAAAACCAGCATGGGATTCCAAAACACCTCGAAAACAAGTCTCTCTGAAAAGACCATCCATCAGAAAACGAAAGAGAACTATGAAAAGCGCCAATCAATATGCCTATTGATCTAATGAGGCTGCTCAACATATCCAATACCGATTCTACAATCCTTATATGAATGCCTATTGATCTAATGAGGCTGCTCAACATATCCAATACCGATTCTACAATCCTTATATGACAATCAGGTCCAAAGCACACTAAATGACCCCAAGGATCCACCACGTGCCAGCTTTGACGGTCAAGTTGATATACCACTCTCAAAAATAGAAACAAGAGGTCAAGTTGATATACCACTCTCAAAAATAGAAACAAGAGGGTTGGACTCCCTTTTACCGATGGGTGAATATTCGGTATTGAGGTCAAAGTTGTATCATAATCTTGTGCCAATATCACCCAATAGACCAAAGGAAATAACCAAACTAGGGATAAAACTTCATAAATATTTCCATGTAATAAGAGGTCCACTACCCAAGATAATTAGACAACTATTCGTATGTTTGTTCATTACATAACTTTATACACGAGTGATTAGTGATTGGAGCTTTAGCATATGCTTAATTGAGGTTCCAAAAAAAAAAAAAAAATGATTTAATTATTGTTTATATTTGAAAGTGCCTCAAAGTTTTTGTTTATTGTATGAGACGTCACACTTAAAATTGGTTTTATTTCGGTTAAAAAGGCCTCAAAGTTTTTGTTTATTGTATGAGACGTCACACTTAAAATTGGTTTTATTTCGGTTAAAAAGTGATTAACCGGGCAGTTGAATGAACCNATTTGGTTCAACTAATATTTGAGTAAGCCTTTGCGTAGCAGCATTCCATGAATTCAAAATAAATTCAGGTCAATTCATGTATTCAAAATAAAGATAAAACAAAAATACGTACATGTTAGCTTAATGCTTGAATTTTGGTGCCATAAACGTATTAAAAATCTCTATATTCTAGATATCGTAATCTCCAGATTCTTATTACCAATTTACCATTGTCCCAGAAAAGTCACAAATGATTTTTTAGGCTGTATTTTAATGAACTATTATTATTGTTGTATAATTTTGAGTGTAAAATCTGGAGTTATAATATTCTTAAGATTCTTAATGAATATAATTAGATTTCATTACCAAGTTACCACTGTTCCAGAAAAGTCACAAGGTCATTGTCCCACAAAAGTCACAATATAATTAGATTTCATTACCAAGTTACCACTGTTCCAGAAAAGTCACAAGGTCATTGTCCCACAAAAGTCACAAGATTTTTTGCTCATAATGAAAATTTTAACTAAAACACAGTCTCAGACAATCCAATATAAATGAAGATTAGGTACAAAAAGAAACAATCACAATTAACAAACACATTCTAATATTTTCTCCCCCAAAAAAAAAAAGAAAAATGGAGAACAAAAGAATGGCCATGCTAGTGGTGATAATGTTGGTGATGGGGAACATGATTATTGAAACAGAAGCTCTGCCTTTTATAACATGTTACAAAGGTTGTCTTGCGGCCTGTGAGAAAGCAGCTCATGGCTTTATATCAAAACTTATAATGTAAAGGTGGTCCTCGTTATCGTAGTCCTCCTAGTCCTCTTACCTTTGAGACAAGTTTGAAACAGGTTATCGTAGTCCTCCTAGTCCTCTTACCTTTGAGACAAGTTTGAAACAAATCAACCAGACTGAATACTTCTGCAACCTTGGATGTGCTACTGATCGTTGTCCTTCATCTTCCTCTATTGATGAGAAGGGTAAGCTTTATTTCAGTTCTTGATATAAATAATTACATGTATATTTTGGTTATAGTAAGAATGATATGTTTTTTTGCTAGTTTATTAATTTCTTGTGGATGGTTGTTTGATTTATGTATGAACAGATCACGTGGAGAAAGTTTCAGTATGCGTGGATTCATGCTCAGAGACGTGCTCTAACAAGAAATAAATCGGTATTATATTAAAATTAGTGTTTTAATCAAAAGATATAATTGAGTAGTTTGTAGCCAATAAACAATCTCCAAATGAGATTTTATTTCTTCAGTTGACATGTTTTGTAATACAAGGAAGCAGACTGATAAGATTTACAACTAATTATTTGTGGCAAATAATAATCGACGTAATTTGCAGTTTCGTCAAAATTCTTAGAAAGTTGTTAATAACTATTAATATATTAACCAATAAACTTATGCAGCATATCATTTACGGTGTTGGCGTCATCATTTGTCGGGCAAAGAATTGCTCTTCCTTATAAAATTTTAAGATTTTTCTCTTAAACAAAAGAATTTCAATAAACGTTTTTAACAATTGATTCGATTGGATCATTCTCTACAATCATAAGAAATTCATTTGAGATATCAATAAGAGCTACTCCGTTGTTACGCAATGAGATTTTACCATCCCAACATTTACTATCCATTTCGAGAATTCCTCAAGCTCCTGCTTTTAGAACTCATTAATATTTGAAAAAACCTCATATTATTTTTCAAGGTCAAAAATTTGCAATGATGGCAAAGAGAAGAAGACTTGAACACAACAAAAACAATATCTTCTCTACCAGCACTGTTTATTACATAAAAAATTTGCATGAAATCACCTCTAAAAACTATAACTTTATTACCAAAAGGCTTTTTCTCAGGACGATTTATTATATGAGTAAGACTTCTATCCAAAGCTTCAAAACAATGCTTACTCATCATTGGAACTTCATCCCAAATAATAAGTTTTGCTTTTGTTACCAGTTCACCAATATCTGAACCACGTGTCATAGAACATGTATATCATTCATTTAGGATTTATAGGGATCCCAATTCGAGAATGAGTAGTTATTCCATGATTTAGAAGCAATGAATCAATACCGTTAGATGCGACATTTAAGATAATGTCACATTTTGACCTCATACCAGATGATAATATTTTTCACAAAAATATCTTCCCAGATCCTCCAAAACCATGAACAAAAACACACATCACCTGTATCATGCAACACACCATCCATTGTTTCTTCGTAAATCTTCTTTTGGTCTAGTGTCAACATGGTTAACCATTCATCATGCTTCTTTTTTAAATCATTACGATTGTATTTGCATTCATCAAATATCAATTGATTGCACTTTCTAAAAACCGTCCATAGATATTTAAGGCATTGTTTCTAATCTAGAGAGAGAAGTTCTGTTTTTTCTTAGAAACTTCTCAATTCCATGAATATATGAATAATAGTTGCTGAATGTTGAATAATGTCGAATAAGAGCATCTCCAATGGGGACTTCAAATTTGAAGTTTCAATGAGATTTTTCCAACCATACAACTTCAAAATAAACTTCAAAACTTTTGTATTTTGCATTATAGTACTTAATGTTATTTATAATATATTAAAATCATTAAAATGTTTAAAATGTTTATATTATAACCAATATTAATTTGTAAAATATTTTATTAGAATATAAACAACCTAAATTACATAAATTATTCGAAAAACGTATTTCCATAATATTCATATATATGATTAATCAATGCAAGTGGAAAAAATAAATGTAATTTTCATATTTTATCTTTACATTACGAGCCAAAATCTTGAAATCGGAGTTTTTAATGTTGTTTTTATATTATTTTATTTTATATTGTTTTATTTCAAATTTGTTTAATATAATATTGCCTAAGTTATTACATTATTTTCAAAATAATTAACTATATTATAAATTAAAGAAAATGTAAATTGAAAAGTTATATTATTATTTGCAATAAATAAGAAATTATAAGGATCCAAAAGTAAAGATTTCAAATTTTGAAGCCAACTTCAAATATGAAGTTGAATTTAGTTCAAATATGAAGTTGAATTTAGAGAACTTCAAAATTTGAAGTTTTGAATTTGAAGTTGTTGTTGGAGAAAAAAATAACTTCAAATTCGAAGTTTTGAAGTTGTCATTAGAGATGCTCTAACATTGAAGTATTCGCTCCACCTTTCCAATGTAATAAGAAGTGTTTTTTCTAAGATACGCGAAGTAAAAAATTTAAGTGTTTTCGTCAACGATCTCTATTGATAAACCACTTTTAGATATGTCAAAACCTAGGTCATTTGCTATCTCTTTCCTTAGCTTTTGGTATAACCAAGACACATTTTCTGGATGCGTCACTCTCTGTTAATGTTTTTTCTATCAACACAATCCCCTTGTGATTATTATATGTCTGAAATAAATAAATATTTGATGAGTTTAAAGTTCTATTATAACAGATATTTATAGCCAAAGAATAAAATATCTATTATAAAATATTTATATTTATAAAATCTATTTTTTGAATCTCAAAACTAACAATACTATCTTATTAAATTAATTTTTTTGGGCTGAATTAAATAAAAATCTTAAATATTAGATTTCTAATATTCAAACTTTAATAATCTTTTCTTTTTAATTCAATAATAAATTCCTAATTTAATATAAATATTATATACATTTTTTTAAAAAAATCGATCATTCAATTGACATATATTATCCCTCTTTATGTCTGCCATATGGCCTCTGTATGAGATTACTCTTCAACATGTCTGACACAGGGACGGAGATAGTAAGAGGTCAAGGGGGTCAATTGACCCCCACTAACTTTTGTAAGTTTCTCTTAATTATAACTAAATAGACATATTGCCCCTGCTAAAATGTATGGTTGACCCTGTAATATTTTTCTGACAAAGATGAAAAACTTCGAAATTGGAAAGTAGAAAGAAAAACTAATCGATGTATTAACTTCTTTGACCTATATATATGGTAAATTTATATTTTTTAAAGTTTGTTTCCATTATTTCTATATTTTAATTAATAAAAAAATCAAAAACCTTCTTTTTTTTTACTAATCACGATTCTAATTTTTCCTACCCTCTCCCTCTCAAAACTTATATTTCCTTAAATTTTTTTCTTGTAAATTTAATGCTCATAAATTTTTTTTTTGACCCCCTCTAACTTTTTTCTAGTTCCGCCAATGGTCTGACACGTGACTTCTTTCTGCATAATGTCGTCTTTCTGCATACATGCCATATGGTCTTCTCTCTGCATGATGTTTCCTCTTTTGCATGTCTATCACATAGTATCTTTCTAGAACTTTCTTCCTGATGAACCCACAACTTAAATATCTAATTATAGTTTGGCGTTGTTAGAACTTTTCTATTTTGTATAATTGGGTCTCTAATTTGTAATGAGTCTTCATAAGCTTTATTATTAATAAAATAACTAATAAGCCAAAAAAATTAAATTCTTAAATATTAGATTTAAAACTTTAATAATTTTTTTTTTTTGAATTTCCAGTAGTTGTAGAGAAGAAGAAAATTGAGACGGTAAAGGAAGTGGTCGTCGAGAAGACCGAGGATTGAAGAGGAAGGAAGAAGCTTATATGACCTTGTCTGGTCACATATCGTTTTTTTCTTTTTCTTTTTTTGTGATGACACTTATTGTTTTTTTTATTTTACATAAGTTATATCAAAATATAAAATGTATTTTTTTTTATCGTTTATTATGATAAAATGAAAAAAAAATGTTATGACAAAATGAAAAAAAAAAATGTTATGATAAAATAAAATTCCCATCATAGTTATCAGAACAATAAAACAGACGGATCATAATCCATAGTAGGTGTTCATCATCTATGATAAATCATTAAAGAACCATATGTAACTATGTAATTTTGAGAGAGTCTCTGTTTTTAGATATTGTCTAAATTTTAGTGTAACATTTGAAAAAATAAACAGAAAATATATTGAAATAACCATTATTAAATACCCATAATTCATATCATGAAACCCAAAAGACAATTAAAGACATTTAAAGACACAAAAGACAATTAAAGACAATCATGAAAATACACTAAAGACATCCAAAGTACCATTATCTTATAAAAGAAAATTAAATATATTACAAACACTAGATAATCATACATAGTTTTACTTACTAAAATAGAATCTACCATCAATCCATTGTAATTTAATGGTATCGCCGGCTCGGAGACTTCTTGCTACTTTGAGGTTGTTCCAGCCAACATTAATGAAATACCGGTTCCTATTGTCCTTCTTAAGAGATGCAGGATAAGTAATGTTAGTGTCAGTATCAACAATATCCACATCAAAACCATGTCGAGCTATGCCAACGCCTATGGCTCTTTCTATGTCCTATGGCTCTTTCTATGTCATCTCCCTTTGCTTTTGGTAGAAAAAAGCAACTCTTATTGGATGCATCAGTCTCTGATAATGTTTTCTGTATCATCACAGTCGTCCCCATTTTAGTGTTTTGTGAATTACGTTCTTGAAATAGATAACTACCTATGGCTCTTTCTATGTCATCTCCCTTTGCTTTTGGTAGAAAAAAGCAACTCTTATTGGATGCATCAGTCTCTGATAATGTTTTCTGTATCATCACAGTCGTCCCCATTTTAGTGTTTTGTGAATTACGTTCTTGAAATAGATAACTATTTAATGAGTTTGAAGTTCTATTATAACAAGTATTTATAGCCAAACAATAATAATATCTATTGAAAAAATAATATTTAAAAGCTATTTTTGCGAATCTCAAATCTAACAATCTTGAATTATTAATTAAAGTTTTAAATATTAGATTGTAAATTTTCAAACTTTAATAATCTCTTCCTAATTTAATATAATAAATATATTGACATATGTCGAGATCACGTTAAAAGAAATCTAATTTTATAAACTAAGATGTTCTAAATTAAGCCACATTGTCTCTTTCTGCATGAGATTACAATTCTGCATGTATAACACGTGACCTCTTTCTGCATGATGTCGCCTCTTTCTGCATGTATGTCACATGGCCTCTTTCTGCATGATTTTCAGCATACTTGTCACGTGATATTTTTCTAGAACCTTTCTCTAGATTGACCCACAACTTAAATATTTAATTATATTTTGGTTTTCAACTTTTCTATTTTTTGTAATTGGGTCTCTAAATTATAATATCTCTTCTTAGACTTTGTTATTAATAAAATAATTATTAAGCTAAAAAAAATTTAATTCTTATAATATTTTTATAATATCTCTTCTTAGACTTTGTTATTAATAAAATAATTATTAAGCTAAAAAAAATTTAATTCTTAAATATTTGATTGCTAATCTTTCCCAGATATCATTACCAAATTTTGAAATTGGATTACCATAAACAAAAGAATATTAGAAACTAAGTTCATTAAATTTCATACGGGTGGGCAAAAAAACCGTAATCGAAGAAACCGAATCGAACAAAACCGAAATAAAAGGTTTGGTTTGGTTATGATTTAGATTAAAAAAAACCATTATGTTACTATATTTATGAAAACGTTGGTTTAGGTTTGGTCCGGTTAAAAACCGTAAAACCGAATGGTTATTTTGGTTTTTAATTAAATTTAAAAACCGTAAAACCGAATGGTTATTTTGGTTTTTAATTAAATTTAATTTATATATATATATATATATAATTATGTATATTACAATATTTTGGAATAGCATACCCATATCCACTCTTAAAACACCATTTTGGAATAGCATACCCATATCCACTCTTAAAACACCGACTACTTAAATCTTTCAAGTCTCAACTCTACTTTTTCTTTCTTTCTCACAATCTCACTCTCGAGCTTAACGAAACATGTCTTGTTTGATTTCAAATCGTTCCAGCAAAGTATGTTCTTCAATTTTATGGATTTTTTACAAGAAGCTATGTATTTAAGTTTTTTGAATTGTTTTGATTTGGTTATATCATTTAGATCGTACTTACATTTTTTATGTTTAATTATCTCATATTTTGTTCTAGAAATTCAGAACCAGCAAGAAAGCACGAAAGCACGATGGATGCTTATGAAAAAACTAAATTAATATGTTAGTTAGTTTGATATATTATTCATTGATTGATTACGTTTTTCATTTATTTGATATAATTTTTTTACTTACTTTGAATTTATGAAAAGGTGTTTGATTATATTTTTCTTAACTATTTACATTAACCATTAAGCATCACGAAACATGAATCATGAATAATATGATTACTGGGATTTTTGGAAAATTATTACATCACGTTGAGGTTTTTTATAACTTTACTAATAACCTTACAATTTCTTTTGTAAGTTCAAAATTTTAGTAACATCATGAAGTAATCATAAAAACCGAAATCAAACTGAAACAAATTATATATGGTTTTATATGGATTTATTTTTTATAAAACCGAAAAATCGTAAAACCGTAAAAACCAAATCGTATTCAGACCGAATATCATACAAAAACCATATGGTCTCCTTTTTAAAAAAAAGCGAAAAAAACCCAACTGTATCCAGACCGAAACACCGAACGCCCACCCCTAATTAATTTCACATAACAATACAATCCACAAGCTTTGGGGAAACATAAGAAATTACAATATCCACATTAGAGTTCCATAATAAAGCTAATCCACAGAAATTACAATATCCACATTAGAGTTCCATAATAAAGCTAATCCACCACTAGTGGCATTCGGTGGTACAATAAATAGTTTATCATATCCTAGATTACAGACTATAAGATAATTATCTGATTGTTTAGTCTCAGAGAGATATTAAGTCCAAGAAATACTGCATACATATTCCTTTAGAGCGTCGAATTCTCAAGGATCGATTGTTTAGTCTCAGAGAGATATTAAGTCCAAGAAATACTGCATACATATTCCTTTAGAGCGTCGAATTCTCAAGGATCCACAACGCCTTCTTGTGTGTCGGTTTCTTCTATTCGTTCTTCATCTTCTTGTTTTGATTCTTATTAAATATCCATAATTTGTATCATAAATTGAAATGCAACTTGCGGAAAATACATTAAACCCATCCAAAGTATCATTATTTTATAATATAATAATTAGATATATTATAAACACTAGATAATCATAAATAGTCTTACTTACTATAATAGAATTTATCATGAACCCAGCTTAATGTAATGACATTGCTAGTTTTCATATTTCTTGCATTTCTGAGTTCGTTCCACCTCTTTCCAATATAATAAAATTTGCTTTTTTAGGATATGCAAAGTAAGAAATTTCAGTGTCTTCATCAACAATCTCCGCTGAAAAACCACTTTTAGATATGTCAAAGCCTAGGTCCATTGCTATCTCTCTTCCCTAAGATTTTGGTATACGCAATTTACCTTTTACGGACGCATCACTGTCCCTAAGATTTTGGTATACGCAATTTACCTTTTACGGACGCATCACTGTCTGTTAATGTTTTTTCTATGATCACAATTCCCATTTTACTGCTTTGTGAATTATTTTGTTTGAAATAAATCAATATTTGATGAGTTTGAAATTCTATCCTAACAAGTGTTTATAGCCAAACAATGATAATATCTATTGAAAAAATAATATTTATAAAAGCTATTTTTTCAAACTCAAAGCTAATAATCTTGTATTATTAAATTAAAATCTTAAATATTAGATTTCCTAAAATCTTTAAACTTTAATAATTTTTTCTTTTTTATTCAATAATTCAATATTAATATATATTTTCAAAAAAATTCGATTATTCTGTTGAGTTTATACATCAAATTTCGAAATTTAAAAAATCACTGTTGAGTGATTATATGAATATGTGCATGACGGTATTGTAACAGAAGGAAAAAATCAATAACAAAATTATACTTGAGGGGTTAGATTAATATTAAAATAGTTGAGATATTAAATTATTATCTAAAAATAGTACTTGAGGGGTTAGATTAATATTAAAATAGTTGAAAAAAATAGTACTTGAGGGGTTAGATTAATATTAAAATAGTTGAGATATTAAATTATTATCTAAAAATAGTTGAGGAATTAGATTAATATAAAAATAGTTGAAGGGTTAATCTCTTTCTGATAATAATTGAGGGGTTAAATCACTTTATTTCCTTAATAAAATAATGCAATGATATAGCTTATAATTATTCTAATAAATAAAGCGTAATGACATGTTCGTAAATATAGTCCGTGAGAGTGATTCTGGC
>CM071720.1:21163271-21174872 GCA_036630335.1 Physaria fendleri | reverse complement strand
TAGATAGCAAGCTTTTCGAGAATTTCTTCGATCACCATTCATTCTTTCTGATATCTGGATTGTGTTTTGTTGTCTTATCATACTACTACTACCCTCATCCTTTTGTATAGTACCAGTTTTCATTTCATTTGCATGACTAGCAACAAAAACTGTTTTGGCCATGCTGTTTGCTCCTTCATATCCTATCCCATGATGTGATTTTGAAACCCCTCCACTACTAAGAATTTTATCTAGCTCTGTGGTTCCACTGTTCATCATTTGAACCCTTTTATAGGTTTCTGCCAACTCATTTTCCAGATTTGCTCTCTTCTGTTGTTCTTCCTTTAAGGCTTCAGATAGTCTTGTATTTAGAATTTCTGGACTTAGCTTGCTAACCTGCTCTCGTGTCAGTATTCTGATACCCTTATCATTATTCTTTTCGATATCTTTCTTGACTTGGTTCTCCACAGCTTCTATTCTTTCTTCTAGTTGTACTGTTAATTTAAACAACTCTATCTTTTCTTTCCCAATTTTACCCAGCTTTCATATAACTCTTCCATACTAATGTCACAACAATCAATTTTTGTTGTAACAGATTCAATAAACTCTTCATTAGAATCACTGTCAGATTCTCCAATGATAGCAGGAAAAGCCACAAACCCAATTGTATCTCCATTTTCTTTTCTTCTGATAGGTCCATTTTTACCACAATGATAGCAAGATTTTCGAGAATTTCTTAGATCACCATTCCTTCTTTCTGCTATTTGGATTGTGTTTTGTTGTCTTATCATACTACTACTACCCTCATCCTTTTGTATAGTACCAGTTTTCATTTCATTTGCATGACTAGCAACAAAAACTGTTTTGGCCATGTTGTTTGCTCCTTCATATCCTATCCCATGATGTGCTTTTGAAACCCCTCCACTACTAAGAATTTTATCTAGCTCTGTGGTTCCGCTGTTCAGCATTTGAACCCTTTTATAGGTTTCTGCCAACTCAATTTCCAGATTTGCTCTCTTTTGTTGTTCTTCCTTCAAGGCTTCAGATAGTCTTGTATTTAAAATTTCTGGACTCAGCTTGCTAACCTGCTCCCGTTTCAGTATTCTGATACCCTTATCATTATTCTTTTCGATATATTTCTTGGCTTGGTTCTCCAAAGCTTCTATTCTTTCTTCTAGATGTACTGTTAATTTAAATAACTCTATCTTTTCTTTTCCCAATTTCACCCAGCTTTCATAAAACTCTTCCATACTCATGTAACAACAATCAAGTTTTGTTGTAACAGATTCAACAAACTCTTCATCAGAATCTTCAATGATAGCAGGAAAAGCCACAAACCCAATTGTATCTCCATTTTCTTTTTCCTCTGTATCACTCTCCGAGAAGCCTACATAAGATGTTTGTTGCCCGTGACTATTAGTACACTTATCACTTGTGTGTCCAAGTCCTTTGCACAAGTTGCACCTTGTTTCTCTCATTTTGATGGTTGGACAATCTGCTTTAAAATGCCCAAAACCCTGACACTCAAAACACAATTGTATCTCCATTTTCTTTTTCCTCTGTATCACTCTCCGAGAAGCCTACATAAGATGTTTGTTGCCCGTGACTATTAGTACACTTATCACTTGTGTGTCCAAGTCCTTTGCACAAGTTGCACCTTGTTTCTCTCATTTTGATGGTTGGACAATCTGCTTTAAAATGCCCAAAACCCTGACACTCAAAACATTGAAGCTCTTCCTTTTCACCTTTTTCTTTTTCTTTGTTTTGTCTTGAGCTATTACCACCTCTTCTGTCATTCTTCGTCTTGAGCTATTACCACCTCTTCTGTCATTCTTCTTCCAGTTTCTGAAGTTCTTGGTTATCAATGCCATCTGTTATTCCATTTGTTGTATACGCTTACTTTCTTCACTTATGAATGCTGTCTGACTTGCTCCTACTGAGTTTTTTAATTCTAATTCATAAGCTTGAAGATGTCCAACAACTGTAGCAAAAGACATACTATCTGTATCTAGTGTTGTTCCCATGGCAGTTTTCTTATTTTCAAATCTAGGAGGAAGACTTCTGAGAAGCTTCTTCACCAACTTCTTATCTTTGTATTTTTTGCCCATGGTCTGAGTTTCACTTGCAATACTACTCAACTTTGAACTAAACTCTTCTATAGTTTCTGATTCTTCCATTCTTAAAACCTCAAGTGTACTAGCAAGCATATCTAGTCTTGTTGTCTTAACATTCTTGGTACCTTCATATGCACTCTCCAGTTTCTCCCAAGCCTCTTTCACTGAAGTACAACACTGGATTATCTCGAATTGATTCTCTGTAACTGCATTAAAGATAGCACATAGTGCCTTTGACTCTTTTGCTGAAGTACAACACTGGATTATCTCGAATTGATTCTCTGTAACAGCATTAAAGATAATACAACGCCTTTGAATTGTACTTGGATAGTTGTTTCTCGTGATCCGTCTAAAGACTCCTATGCTTAGGCACCTGACTTCCATCATCTCCCTGACCAGTCGGCTCAGTCCATCCTTCTTCAACTGCTGCCCACCTGAAGTACAACACTGGATTATCTCGAATTGATTCTCTGTAACAGCATTAAAGATAATACAACGCCTTTGAATTGTACTTGGATAGTTGTTTCTCGTGATCCGTCTAAAGACTCCTATGCTTAGGCACCTGACTTCCATCATCTCCCTGACCAGTCGGCTCAGTCCATCCTTCTTCAACTGCTGCCCACGCATCCTCACTAATCGACTTGATCACCGTCCTCATCTTCATCTTCCAATGACCATAGCTTCTCCAACATTGGAATCTTATGTGTAGAAACAAGATCTCTGAAATCCATTATGCCGCAAGATCTTTATCCGTTGTAATCTAAACAACTTTGGTTCAGAACCTTTCTTTGATACGAATTGAAAAAACAGAGGGGTCTGTCCTCACAGGCAAGAACTTGTTTCCACAGAAAATTACTCTTTATTGAATAAAACGTTTAAACTTATTTCTTTACAAACTTTTATTCTTTCCCTCACAAAAGTACTCTCAGAAAGATCTTACAAACTAATCTATTACACAAGAAAACTTTCTAAGAACCCACTCAGAATTTTCTTGTCGTAACCTCTCTAGTTTATGATCGCAATCTCTCCAATTGCCTTTCTTTCGTGGTGAGTCCTCTAAGCCTCCTTGAGCACCTATTTATACAAATAGATCTCCTAAGGCTGCCGACTCCAAATTGTTGTGATATCCCTATCACTAGATTTTAGGAACGCTGCCGACTCCAAATTGTTGTGATATCCCTATCACTAGATTTTAGGAACAAACTATTCTCTTGATGTTTATCCCTTACAACCTTCTAGAATTTAACCCTTAAATCCTTTGATACTTATCCACTTCTCTTTGATATTTTTAGATTAACAAAGATTCTTCATTCCCTTCCTTATCCACAAGTCGTTGCTCTTTCAGTAGCCACCCAGGCCCAAACCCAGACTTCCCGAGAAAAAATCGTGAGGTAGTTCGTAGTGACGGGGAATCGAATCCGGATGGTGATGGCCACCACAGTCCCGATCACACAAGACCAGAATAAGTTTTGATTATAAAAAAAACCTACAAAAATCCAACAATCTGATTGTTTTGGGTTAATATTATCCAATTGAACATCGACTAATACAGTTTCAAGCATTTTCACTGATAAACCCAGAAGCTAAAGATGACACATTTTATCTCGGAGTGCAAAGAAAAAATCTAGCTTTCCTACTTAATAATGCTGGAGAAGCCAATTAGAGACGACAACACAAAATTCAACAAATTTAAAACAACCCTAAGAGAGGTACATCGAATCCACACAAAATTCAACAAATTTAAAACAACCCTAAGAGAGGTACATCGAATCCATCGTTCAATGTCAAATACTAAATAGTTATTATATATTTGTTCAAGCGTAATTGAAATAAGGATCGAGAAAATAGTATCTGAAGATCTGTAATGTTTGACCAATCTGAGCAAAACCCAGAGAAGTGAAATGAATCAAAAAGCTTTATTTTTGGAGAAATTGGTGAGATGTTGAGAGAATCAAAAGAGGGAAGTTTAGAGGTATAAGATTTTGGGTGATTAGTTGCGTCGTGTTTCTGCGGGGAGGAGGAGGGAGCTGCGTCGACTTGACAGGGAATATATTATTTAAAATTAAGCGCCAAATATTTATTGTATTATGAATTAACCCCATAAAATTTCTCAATAACATTATGCACCCACAGTTTATATGATTTGTTAGAACTTCAAATATTGCCCAAATCTTTATATCATTTGTAAATCAACCCATAAAGACTTGAGCATTGAGGTTATACTTATACATTCTCTTCTATATGTGGTTTCCTTCGAGTCTCCAATGTAACGGGAAGTGAAAACACTTTGTTCATCACTTTCCTCTAGAGAGCTGAAAATTCTAATGCCATTTTCGCGATCAATTTTTTCAGTCCGTTTTACAAGAGGATAGCTGATCCTCGAGGATTTCAATTTTGTTTCATAAATATTACAATCATTTAATTTTATACATTTAAATAATTGGATTAACTGAGTTGGGATTAAAAAAAAAAAAAAAAAAAAAAAAAAAAAAAAGAGAGGCAGTCTTTTGAGGTCTTATAGTCAGATACTCAGAGATGAAGATCTATCCTAAAAAAAAAAAAAAAAAGAGAGGCAGTCTTTTGAGGTCTTATAGTCAGATACTCAGAGATGAAGATCTATCCTTCATCATCATCTTGTATGTTCAATGCTAATTTGATAGACTGTAGATCATGTAAAACATCATGGACCTCTTTGCTTAAATCCTCAAACTGTTGCTTTGGTATTTGGTATGTCACTTCACCATCTTCACCAACTTGTTCCCGCAATGTCACCATCTCTTCCAGCAACTTATTAGCTTTGCCGATATCGACTTGTGTTTTTCTCGGTGATTCTTGTTTGGTAGCTGTGCTGCTTATGTCAGTTTTTCTCTTGCCAACAGATGATGAATTACCACGCGAGTTGACATTTTCTGGGGATCTTGGTGACTTTCTTTTTGTTGAAGAAGGAGAACCAGAAACAGAGGGTGTCTTGTTCTGTTCTTTTGAAACTCTAGGGCTTGAAAGATGGTTGTTACCACGCGTATTGACAGCTTGAAGAGATCTTGGAGACTTCTTCCTTAAATAAGAAGAACTGGATAAAGAAGATGACTTGTGTGGTTCTTTTGAAACTCCTGGGCTTGGAGCATTTTTCTGACCGCTCGAGTTAACAGCTTCAGGAGATATTGGTGACTTCTTTCTTTTTAAAGGACCCCCAGAAGAACTTGGCGACGTGTTTGATTCTTTTGATACTCGTGAGCTTGTGGAGTTGTGGTTATTTGTGTTATTCCCTCGCTTCGGAGTAAGAGGAGCAGGCAATGTATGTCTTGGAACCCGAGGAGAAGAGCTCGATTGTTTGGCTGAGTCTGCTATCTGAGGTACCTCTCTAGGTTTTTTGACAGGAGAATCTGTTGTAGAAAAGCAACACATCAATACATAAGCAAGGTAATTTAACAGTGAGACCTGAAAAATCATAGGATATCATTTACCTTTTTGCTTTGGCGAATAAGTATCTGCTTTGGGTGGAGATCTCCAAGGAGAGCTAGGAAGCTGAAACGTGACATGTCCATGACCCTTTGTTTCCCCTGAGCCCCTGAGAAGTCCCTTAAGATCCTTAACATCGTCTGCTGCTCTTCCCGAGCTTCCATCAGAGCTCTTTGTCGATCTAGGTGATGATTTCTGAACCCATTTAGGCTTATCAGAGCTTGTATCAGGGCTTTTAGTCGATCGAGGTGATGATTGCTTAACTCCTTCAGACTTATCAGAAATCCTATCGGGGCTCTTTCTCGGTCTTGGTGATGATCTATGTATCAACTCAGGCTTCTTTGAAGGATGCTTGCTTGGTTGCTCTGAATCCGTGAGACTCCCTGCATAGCCATGGCTCCCCAAATTTTTTACCTCCGCTTTTGCAGCTGATTTTTTCCACTTCTTTGAGGGCAAAGACGATGCCTCAGCCTGCAAAACTGAAACAGAAAGCTTCCACCACCGAATGTACCCAACCGTAACATTAGCCTTGTGAATCCGAGCAGGAAAGTACAACATTCCATCAGCAATTGGACGGATATAATCTTTCCAGGCTGATTCAGGCGTCTCAATTCTAGCTGGAACTACACCGGGAACATCCTGATCATAACCAAACTGCAATGCCACACGATGAGGATAATAAGGTTCAGTGCAATCCAAACCAACCAGTTTAGCAAACCTCAAACACCGACCAAAGGTTACAATGGTCTCGTCAGGTTTTACACGAACCCAACAGTCATCTTCCAAGTAAAACTTTGGGAATTTGAAGTTGTCCAGAGGCTTTGTGTACGGACGATAATCAAAACACTCTTTGGCAGTTGTCCAGAGGCTTTGTGTACGGACGATAATCAAAACACTCTTTGGCCGAGTCCAAAGCCGCTCTGATGTTCTCAGGGTAGACGTACACATCCTGACCACCACCATGATGATGCCACCGCCAAAGCCGCTCTGATGTTCTCAGGGTAGACGTACACATCCTGACCACCACCATGATGATGCCACCGTGCTATCCTCGGTTCACCAGGTTTTAACTCACTTGGCTGGCCAGGTGGCTGTAACTCTATGAACCTCTCTAAACCCCAAACCTGGACAAACTGAAACGGAGACTTGACCACCACTGTCTCTTTCTCTGAAGAACCAGCAAGATGCTCCTTCAAAACACCGAGATCACGGTAAATGCTAGCTAAAACAGCCGGAGCCAGAGCCAACCTAACCCCTCTAACAAGTTGAATAGCAGCTGAAAACAGTTTCTCCCTCAACAGATCACCTGAATTGGGGAAGACAAAACGCGAAAGCCACGAAACCATAAACGCCTCATGCTCAATCTCACTCCCTGAGTTCATCATTTCTTTCATCCACGAGCTAACACAACATTTCTTCCCCAAACTCGCCTCAATCTCACGTTTCGCTTCCTTCATCTTCTCCTCAACCTCCTTCATTCCATCTCGTTTAATCGGAGCCAAAGCATTGTTCCCAGTAACAGAAAATCCTCCAAGAACAATCATATCCTCAAGCGTCACCGTCGCTTCACCCCAAGTGAACACAAATGTGTTCGTCTCAATACACCATTTCTCCGCCAATGCCATAATCAAACCATCATTCTTCTTAATCTGATACCTAGACGCCAAAATCGCGTCGTAAACTCCAGATTTCTTCCATAACGGTGCGTGTAACTCAGCCATCACGTTCACCCACTCAATCCAGTTTAACGACGGAGATCCCCAACCTGCAAAAGAGATCTTAACCGCCTGATCAGACCCATCAGGTCTACACACGAACGCATTGAGAGGGAGCTCGAAGACATCATCGTCAATAGATCCAAAGCCGCTCTGATGTTCTCAGGGTAGACGTACACATCCTGACCACCACCATGATGATGCCACCGCGCTATCCTCGGTTCACCAAGTTTTAACTGAATTGGCTGGCCAGGTGGCTGTAACTCCATGAACCTCTCTAAAGCCCAAACCTGCACAACCTGAAACGGAGACTTGACCACCACTGTCTCTTTCTCTGAACAACCAGCAAGATGCTCCTTCAAAACACCGAGATCACGGTAAATGCTAGCTAAAACAGCCGGAGCCAGAGCCAACCTAACCCCTCTAACAAGTTGAATAGCAGCTGAAAACAGTTTCTCCCTCAACAGATCACCTGAATTGGGGAAGACAAAACGCGAAAGCCACGAAACCATAAACGCCTCATGCTCAATCTCACTCCCTGAGTTCATCATTTCTTTCATCCACGAGCTAACACAACATTTCTTCCCCAAACTCGCCTCAATCTCACGTTTTGCTTCCTTCATCTTCTCCTCAACCTCCTTCATTCCATCTCGTTTTTAATCGGAGCCAAAGCATTGTTCCCAGTAACAGAAAATCCTCCAAGAACAATCATATCCTCAAGCGTCACCGTCGCTTCACCCCAAGTGAACACAAATGTGTTCGTCTCAATACACCATTTCTCCGCCAATGCCATAATCAAATCATCCTTCTTCTTAATCTGATACCTAGACGCCAAAATCGCGTCGTAAACTCCAGATTTCTTCCACATTGGTGCGTGTAACTCAGCCATCACGTTCACCCACTCAATCCAGTTTAACGACGGAGATCCCCAACCTGCAAAAGAGATCTTAACCACCTTATCAGACCCATCAGGTCTACACACGAACGCATTGAGAGGGAGCTCGAAGACATCATCGTCAATAGATTTTATCCTCGAATTTATACCGATTAAATTTTTATTATGCTCTCCAAATTATTTGCTTAATTTTTTTTATTGAAAAGATTACTCCTTCGCCAAACTCGGCTGTCTATAAAAGCGTTGGGTACTATAGACCAATTAAAGTTTCGTGAAACATGAATTTCAATTGATTTGACCGCAATTTAATACACATATGCATCGACAATGTGTAGTAGGAAGAAGGGTACGTCAATGGTGGGTGAAAACGCACTAGGAAGGCCATGAGCATGGTGAAGGTTCAACCAAAGAGAGATAGATAATTGTGCTCAACGGAATCCAATTTTTTTTTTGTCTCCATAGGTAAGGTTTTTTTTAATTTTTGGATCTTTGGTAATACCCTCTGACGTGCAACAAGTTTTTTGCAGCACGGCTGCTGTTGCCATGTTACTAGTGAATTCATATGGTTTTTTTACTTTTTTTCTCTCTCATGGCACAAATTTTAGGGCAAAAAGCGGAGGACTAGGGTGGGTTGCGCCGGAGAACACAGACTTGCCCAGAAAACCAAAAAGATGGTAGCTCAAAAAAGGTAATTTACCGGAGCCAGAACATTGTTCCCAGTAACAGACAAGCCTCCAAGAACAATCATATCCTCAAGCGTCACTGTCGCTTCACCCCAAGGGAACACAAATGTATTCGTCTCAATACACCATTTCTCAACCAATGCCTTAATCAAATCATCCTGCTGATGAATCTGATACCTAGACGCCAAAATCGCTTCATAAACTCCAGATTTCTTCCAAACCTTCTCGTGTAACTCAGCCATTACATTCACCCACTCGATCCAGTTCAACGACGGATATCCCCAACCTAAAAACGAGATCTTCTCCGCCGGATCAAACCCATGGGGTCTACACACAAACGCATCGAGAGGGAGGTCGAACACATCATCATCCATACATGTCGTCGTGTAGTTAAGGAACCTCGCCGTTCGTAAAGTTTTGAACTTTTCACCGTCGGGACACATTAAAGCTTCTCTGAGTTGAACAATCGGTTCATCCTCTTGATCTGAAGATCCTCGAGACTCCTCCATTAGGTCGGCAAACGAAATGCACAAAAAAGGGTTTAGGGTTTGATTTTCAGTAAATGTGATCAAAGAGAACGAAATCACAAAGGAGAAACGGTTAACGACACAAAATCTTTGTCTCCGCTGTGATTATTACCAGAGATCCCTAATCAGCACATCGACCTCATAAAATTTTCCCGCTTTTTCAACAACGGAGAAGAAGAAAAATAATGTTTTTTTAAAAAAAAAAAACAATAAATTATTAAATTCAATTTACAGAAAAGGACACATCGCATTGCATAACCACTTTTCTTTGTTCAAAATGACTTTTAGTGAGTCTCTAAGTATGGGCCTGATCTACATAGTAAGGCCCATAAAAGGCCTCTCAAATATAAGAAATCCACTATGTATTTTTTTACTATAGTTCAGCTCATGGATCATGTTTTAGGTGGAGATCATAAAGTTCCGTTAATTCACTTCCAAAGTCTTAACTATTTTTTGTTGAATTATATTAATTTTAATAATGTTTGATGTATGTTTAAAAATGATAAGATTTGGCTTTTGACGTTTAATTTGTGTTTAATTTCAGACGTGCATGCTTTCGGAAAGGTTAAAGAACATTTTTATTTCTAATCCTTTTATCTAAAATTTGCAATGTTCTAAAGATAGTTGTGACTGCAAATTTTGATACAATGGGCTAAAACATTATTCAGTATCCAAATGACTAGATCTAAAAATAGATATACTATTTAACATCTTTCATTAAGTAGAGAAATTTTCAAGTTCAAAATATTTAAAATTGTTATAATAAGGTTTGTGTTTAAGCTCAGTTTATTTGAAATTGTTATGATAAGGTTTGTTTTAACGCTAATCATGATCACTATGAAATTAGATTAGACGCATGGTATATACACCCCTGGTGAATAATCTCTTCACTTCACTAATGATTAAATGATATATTTTCTCAGAGCAGGTTCAGATCATAATCTAGTTCATGTGGGGAGGGCCCTTAAATTTGGAGAGGTTATGGAATGCCTGCCACTATTGTCTATGACATCCTAAGATCATGGGAAGAAAACCAAAGGAGATCATTGATTTGAGCAAAGATTCAGCTCCAGAACAATTAAGACAACTACTATTGTGGTTACTATGGAGAATCTAGCAATTGTGGTTACTAAGGAGAATCTGAAAATACCGCAACACGTTTGTTCTCGAAAAAAGATTAATTTCGTGGTAAACGATTATAGCTCGGGCAACAAAAGGTTCATAAGAATGGATCAATGCTGAAGATCCCCATATAATACAAATTTAAGTGATCATAATTCGGGTGAACGATCTATAAGCTGGACAAAATCTGGTGAGGATTGGCTTAAATATAACTAATTTCTCTAGGAATCTTCGTTTCAAAGCAGGATGGTTAATAAGAGATGATCTTAGAATTGGAGGCAGGCCGGCCTTCCCCTGTGCCATATGAAACTTTCGCATAGGATATCATTTTTTGTGGAGCCCAATTATTATTTTTTTAAATATGATTAAATATAGTTATAAAAAATTATCATTTGAGAAAATATAAATTATTTGTGCAAAAATACATATAAAATAAATATATTGTTTACAAAATATATTTAAATTAATAGAATTTATATATAGTAAAAGATATTTTATAGTTTTCATTTTTCAATAATATTAATAATTTAAAAAGCATTTTATATATTTAAATGAAAAAAAAATTCTTTAAATGAGTCTTCTATTTTTTTTTTTTTGAATAGGATCTCGAAAATTGCCGAACCCGCTCTGATCGGAGGCCGAATAACAAATACTAGTCTACAAAGTGAGTTGTAAGATTTTTTCATAGCCATGCAAAATTGATGAATACAAGGCTACATGATGGTAATCTTTGAAAACATAACCAAAATGTCATCAAACTCGTCAATGGTTCACTATTGGATTTTAAAAAGCTAAACTGGATCACGAGATGTGCAATTTTGGCAGCACCAAATTTGCAGAAACACAACGAGAAGAACAAATAACCAAGCTGCTCATACTTTAGCCACGAGTGATATTCCAAATAATATGTTGTCTTCCTTTTATTTTTAGGGAAAACGACATATTTATCCACGAACTATCACGATATCATAATATTTTTTCACGGATTATTTCCCTTTTTTTATATCTTCATGAAATTAAAATTACAAACTTATTTGCATACGAAATTAAAAGTTTGATAGTTTATTGCTCATGATTTAATCAACTAATTAGATCATTAAAATTTGA
>CM071720.1:21125254-21136938 GCA_036630335.1 Physaria fendleri | reverse complement strand
GGAAAGGAGAAAGAGTAGAGAGCAAGGGTTTTGAGAGTGACTTAGCTTGGTAGAGAGTTTTCTCATTAGTGTGATTGTTCTCTTGGTAATCTCTTGTAATGGTAGCTAGAGGAGTGTTGATCTAGCTTGTAACCTAACATTTGGTATAGTTTAGCTTGGTAGAGAGTTTTCTCATTAGTGTGATTGTTCTCTTGGTAATCTCTTGTAATGGTAGCTAGAGGAGTGTTGATCTAGCTTGTAACCTAACATTTGGTATAGTGGATCCTCTTGTGGGTGTGATACTCACCGCGACGTACCTGATCACGTTGATCTTGGGAACTCGTAAATCTCTGGCTTTTCTTTTTGCTCCTTAAGTTCATAACCTGTAAATCAAAGATTCACACATCAAAATCGCTACAAGGCTTCTAGGTTCTTCTGCGTTTGTGGCTTCGTTTTTCTGACTCTGGTGGTTTTCAAAGCACCGGTGTTCGGCCTCTCTTTAGTCATACTATATAGATCGGTGTATAGTGAAGATGCAATGTTTCGTGGATTATAGATAGACATTGCATTGGATAAAGAAGAAGGTGTAAATCGTCAAACTTATATAAAGAATTTAATCAAGGATAAAGAAGAAGGTGTAAATCGTCAAACTTATATAAAGAATTTAATCAAGTCCTAAATCCTAGGAGAAAGGGTTAAGGTTTTTATGATAAGGTTGTTGAGATTTAGTTGAAGACTTCAAAATATTTTAGTTGCAAAAGATAAGTACTAAAGATATTTTTGAAGAGTATAAAAGAGAGCTCGGGGTGAAGTTAGAAGGCATCACTTTTGGAGAGCAACAAGGAGAAACTGAGAAACAAACGAAGATAGAGACTTTAGATAAACCTAAAAGTGCTTTGATCTTTGTTTGTGCAAGTATTTTTTGTGAGAACAAGAATAAAAGATTGTAAAACAACTTCTTTTATTTTAGTTGCAAAAGATAAGTACTAAAGATATTTTTGAAGAGTATAAAAGAGAGCTCGGGGTGAAGTTAGAAGGCATCACTTTTGGAGAGCAACAAGGAGAAACTGAGAAACAAACGAAGATAGAGACTTTAGATAAACCTAAAAGTGCTTTGATCTTTGTTTGTGCAAGTATTTTTTGTGAGAACAAGAATAAAAGATTGTAAAACAACTTCTTTTGAATCCATTTACTTTTTCAATTTGTATCAGAGCAAGGTTTCTGAACCAAAGTTGTTTAAAAACGACGGGTAAAGATCCTGCTTAAGGATGGATTCATCAAAGGATCTTATCTCTGTTCACAAAGTTCCAATCTTAGATGAAGGAAGCTATGCAATATGGAAGATGAAGATGGGAATGATGATTAGGGCCATAGGAGATGAAGCATGGGAAGCTGTAGAAGGATGGTCAGCTCCGACCATGAAGGATGAAGACGGAAATCAAATTTTGAAACCAAGAAGCCAATGGACTGTACCTTAGAAAGAGGCATCAAAATATAATTCTAAAGCACTATATGCTATCTGTAATGCAGTAACAGAATCTCAATTTCAGTCTATCCAATGTTGTACCATAGCAAAAGAAGCATGGGATAAACTAGAAAGTGAGTTTGAAGGAACCAGTAATGTCAAAACCATGAAACTGGACATGTTAGCTTCTCAGTTTGAGATGTTAAAGATGGACGATGATGAGACTATTGAAGGATTTAGTACTAAAATCAGAGGTATAGCAATGGAGGCTCAAGTTCTTGGTAAGAAGTATAAAGATAAGAAGCTGGTTAAGAAGTTGCTTAGATGTTTACCGGCTAAGTTTGAGAGCAAGAAGACTGCTATGAGTACAGCCTTAGACACAAATAATATTAGACACAAATAATATGACTTTTGATGTAGCTGTTGGACATTTAAGGACTTATGAGTTGGAAATAAAAAGCTCTGTCAGTACAAATCAAACCGCATTTATATCTGAACAACAAAAGAAAATCGAAAATATGGAGGAAGACATGGCGTTAATGGCAAAAAAATTTAAGAAATGGGGAAGAAAAGATTCACGTGATCAAAAGAGAGAAGGAAGTAGTCAAAACAGAAACTGAAATGATTGTGAAAAAGGAGCAAAACGTGAAGAAGCTAGATGTTTTGAATGTCAAGGTTTAGGATATTTTAGGGCTACTTGTGCCACGGCTAAGAAAAAAGAATTGAAGTGTGGAACTTGCACAGGTTTTGGTCATACAAGCTCTGAATGTTCAAACAATTCTGGAAATCAGAAATCTTACATCGATTGTGAGGAGAGTGATTCAGAAAATAGTGATGATGATCTAACAACAGGGTTTGTAGCGTTTCCAACTATTATAAATGATTCTGATTCTGATTCTGAAGATGAGAAGTCAAAAGAAATTTCTGTAGATCAAGGAATGACAAAACTGTACAATGATTGGGTAACTTTGGGAAAAGAGAAGCTGGAATGGTTAAAAGAAAAAATAGAGTTAGAAGAGCAGGCTGAGACATTTAAGGCAAAGTTAAAAGAAGAACAGGAGAAAACCAAGAAGTACGATGAAGTCTTAGAAGAACTAAAGAAGGAACAGACTAAAACTAAAGAGAATGACAATCTGCTGTTGGAGCTAAAAAAGGAACAAGAGAAGACAAGATCATTGGAAGTAAGATTAGCTGATACTATGAAGAAAGTTCAAATGCTAAATAGTGGTACTAAAGAACTTGACAAGATTTTAACTATGGGAAGAACTTCTAAAACTGCTTATGGATTAGGATATGATGGAAGATCATCTCAGGAGAATTTTGGTTGTGTTAACAAAATAATCAGTATACATCATGGAACAAGAGGAGACCTGAGACAAGATATTCGGATTATCACAGGAACACTAATGATTGGGGGGTTAGAAATAATCATTACTCTTATCAAAATTATAGGAAGTATGATTAAGACCATTCCTACAATCATACTAGACCAATCATCGCTTGCTACTATTGTGGAAAGAATGGACATATTCGAAGAAACTGCTATAACTTTCAAAGAAAAGTTCAATTCTGGATCAAGAATGAACGAGGGTTTGTAAACAAACACTCTGATTAGTGTAAGTCAATTGTGCGAAGAAGGTTGTAAGATAGTGTTTGATGGAGACGTGTGTGAGTGCTTGAATAAGAAAGGAGAACTTCTTATGAAAGGAAGACGTGGTGGTAATAATTGCTACATGTGGGATCAAAACTTCGAAGATGTTTGTTTTAGAGCAGAAACGGACGAAACTGTTTTTTGGCATCAGAAGTTAGGACACATGAATATTAGAAGTATGGCAAAATTATCCAGTATGCAAATTGTTCGTGGGTTACCAGAAATCAAGAATGTTGATAATTTACTGTGTGGAGCGTGTAAACAAGGAAAGCAAGTAAAGGTTCATCACAAGAAAATTCATGAAATTCAGACGAAGGAAGTTTCAGACTTAGTTCATATGGATTTAATGGGCCCAATGCAAGTTGAAAGTATTGCTGGAAGAAGATACGTTTTGGTTCTTGTAGATGATTATTCTAGATTCACTTGGGTAAGATTTCTAAGAGAAAAATCTAAAACTCTTCCAAGCTTCAAGATTTTGGCACTTCAGTTAAAGAATTAGAAACAGAAGATAAAACAAATAAGAAGTGATAGAGGAGGAGAGTTTTTGAATGATATGTTCAAATTTTTTTGTGGTGAGCAAGGCATTATTCATCAATTTTCAGCTCCAAGAACTCCCCAACAGAATGGTGTTGTCGAAAGGAAGAACAGGACTTTGCAAGAAATGGCTAGGGCAATGATTCATGCAAGCAAAGTGTCTGAACGTTTTTGGGCAGAAGCTATCAATACAGCTTGTTATATTATAAACAGGGTATATCTTAGACCAGAGACTAACAAAACGCCTTATGAAATCTGGAAGGGAAAGAAGCCTACTCTGAGTTATTTCCATGTTTTCGGATGTAGGTGTTACATATTGAATGATAAAGATCAATTAGGGAAGTTTGACGCTCGTAGTGATAAGGGATTCTTTTTGGGGTACTCTACGAATAGCATGGCTTACAGAGTCTTTAATAAAAGTTCAAGGATGATAGTTGAATCAGTAAATGTGGTCTTTGATGATGGAATATTTCGATACTCACTATAATTCCAGAGAATGAAGAACTAGCTGTGTCAGAACAAGTAGTCACTGAGAATACAGAAAACAATGAAAATATTCAAGTTCACAAAAATCATTCTGCTGCAGATATTATAGGAAACTTAAATGAAGGAAGAAAGACTAGAGGAGTAAACCCAACAGAATGGTGTTGTCGAAAGGAAGAACAGGACTTTGCAAGAAATGGCTAGGGCAATGATTCATGCAAGCAAAGTGTCTGAACGTTTTTGGGCAGAAGCTATCAATACAGCTTGTTATATTATAAACAGGGTATATCTTAGACCAGAGACTAACAAAACGCCTTATGAAATCTGGAAGGGAAAGAAGCCTACTCTGAGTTATTTCCATGTTTTCGGATGTAGGTGTTACATATTGAATGATAAAGATCAATTAGGGAAGTTTGACGCTCGTAGTGATAAGGGATTCTTTTTGGGGTACTCTACGAATAGCATGGCTTACAGAGTCTTTAATAAAAGTTCAAGGATGATAGTTGAATCAGTAAATGTGGTCTTTGATGATGGAATATTTCGATACTCACTATAATTCCAGAGAATGAAGAACTAGCTGTGTCAGAACAAGTAGTCACTGAGAATACAGAAAACAATGAAAATATTCAAGTTCACAAAAATCATTCTGCTGCAGATATTATAGGAAACTTAAATGAAGGAAGAAAGACTAGAGGAGTAAATATAAATTTCAGAGAAATGGTTATGTTTGCTTGTTTTGTTTCGTTAGTAGAACCAACAGATGCTTGTGAAGCTCTTAAAGATCATTATTGGATCTTAGCTATGCAAGAGGAGTTGGAAGAATTTAAACGAAATTGTGTGTGGGAATTAGTTCC
This sequence comes from Physaria fendleri, assembly GCA_036630335.1. Lineage (NCBI taxonomy): Eukaryota > Viridiplantae > Streptophyta > Magnoliopsida > Brassicales > Brassicaceae > Physaria > Physaria fendleri. Next base: position 21,131,972 of record CM071720.1, on the reverse strand, counting down.
GAGACCTGAAGGAATCAATGTAATTGGGACGAAATGGATATTCAAGAACAAAACTAATGAGGAAAGTGAGATTGTTAGAAACAAAGCTCGTTTGGTAGCACAGGGATATACTCAAGAGGAAGGAATCGATTTTGATGAAACTTTTGCACCAGTAGCATGCCTGGAATCTGTAAGATTTCTTCTAGGTATGTCCTGTATTATGAATTTCAGATTGCATCAAATGGACGTGAAAAGTGCTTTCTTAAACGGATACATTCAGAAGGAAGTTTATGTAGAACAACCTGAAGGATTTGAAGTGATATCTGCGCTTGATCATGTCTACAAATTGAACAAAGCCTTATATGGACTTAAACAAGCGCCTAGAGCTTGGTATGATAGATTAACCGGTTTTCTGATTCCGGTTTTCTGATTCATAAAGGATATCAACAAGGTAGTGTGGACAAGACCTTATTTATTACAAAGGAAGAGAATGATTTATTTGTGGTTCAAATCTATGTTGATGACATAGTCTTTGGTGGAACTTCACAGATTATGGTAGAACAGTTTATTTCTGTTATGACAGCAGAATTTAAAATGAGCATGGTAGGAGAGTTAGCCTATTTTTTGGGTTTGCAAGTAAAACAGACGGATGAAGGAGTGCATATATCTCAGACCGCCTATGCTAAGAAACTTGTGGAGCGTTTTGGACTAAACTCATGTAAGGCAGCTAAGACTCCAATGAGTAGTACACTTAAACTATCTAAGGATGAGAATGGTAAGAAAGTTGATCAGAAACTCTACAGGGGAATGATCGGAAGTTTGCTGTACTTAACTGCTAGTGGGCCAGACATTTGTTTGAGTGTAAGTTTGTGTGCACGCTATCAAGCTGATCCAAAAGAGTCACATCTTACAACAGTTAAAAGAATCATTAAGTATGTTCATGGTACCTCAAATTATGGTCTGTCATACACTAGGGATTCAAGGGCAACAACAGTTAAAAGAATCATTAAGTATGTTCATGGTACCTCAAATTATGGTCTGTCATACACTAGGGATTCAAGGGCAAGTCTTGTAGGATATTGATGCTGATTGGGCAGGAAGCTTGGATGATAGAAAAAGCACTTTAGGAGGAAGTTTTTATCTTGGAAATAATCTTATAGCTTGGCATGTAGGAAGCAAAATTGTGTATCTTTATCTACAGCAGAAGCTGAGTATATTGATATGGTAAGCTGTTGTACTCAATTGATTTGGATGAAGCAAATGGCAAGAGAGGGATAACGGCCTATTTCCCCACGAGAAGTATCATATCGTACCAGATCCCCACGAAACTATCGCATCATCCTTAACCCCACCAGACAAATTGCCCTGTCTATTTACCCATAATTTGGTTTACTGTTGAATTACGGTTAATTAAACCGATAATGACCTCGACTTAACCGAATTGAAATTTCAAACCTTGATTTCATACCCGATTTGATTCAAAATACCCGAAATTTGGATTTAATTAAAAAAAAATCTAAAATAATATTAAACTATAAAACTAAACTCGATTCATTATCGTTTTTTCCCCAAACGAGAAACCCTAGAAATGGCACCCAAAAAGCGAAATGGTCACGGTAATTCAGAGGCAAAATCGACGAAATCGCCATTGAAATCAAAGAAATCACCGGTAAAGAAGGCGAAATCACCGGTAAAGAAGGCGAAATCACCGGTGAAATCGAAGAAATCTGCTCAAAGTACGAAGAAATCGAAAGTGAATGAACCCGAGGAGGCAGTGGTTTCAAATGCATTAGTCATAAGGACAGAACCAGAACCAATTGAAGAAGATGATGACCTCCCTTACGGCGCATTTGATGAAGAGGCTGAAGAACGTGATGTCCCTTACGGCGCATTTGATGAAGAGGCTGAAGAACGTGATGAGGCTTATGTCGAGAGGATGGCACGGGAATTTTCTAACACTGAGGAGTCCGTTCGCCATGATATGTATCCTGACACCGAAGATGATGAAGATGACACATCCGAGAGGGTTAAAGAGCCTGAATTTCGTCGAAGTGATGGAAGCCTCTTCAAAGGTCAGAGCTTCTACAATGGAATCGAGTTCAAAGAAGCTGTCACCGACTATTGTTTGCGAACAGGTTACAATATCCGCCAGTATAGATATGATAGAGATAAGTTAGGGTTTAAATGTGTAGGATCTGGGAATTGTGAATGGCAAGTCTATGCGTCCTCTCTGCCTAAGGACCCGATGTGGACAATTAGGAAGTTTAAGGATAGGCATTCTTGTATTCCAAATGGGCAATGTGATATGTTTAGAGTCCATGTGATTGCTAGGCTATTTCTTGATAAGATCAGAAATGACCCTGACTTCTATATGCCTATGAAGATAGAAGAAATTGTTTTGTCGCAATGGAAGATTAAGGTTTCTAGGGCCCAATGTCAGAAAGCTAGGCGTAATGCATTAAGATGGCTAGAAACAGAATATGATCACCAGTTTGCTAGACTTAAGGACTATGCTGAAGAGCTTAGACAATCAAATCCTGGTACTATTATGGAGATAGATACTGTGAAGAGTGATGAGGGAAATGATCTGTTCAACCGGTTCTATGTCTGCTTTCATGCCTTAAGAAAGACTTGAAAGGAGACATGTAGGCCATTGCTTGGTGTTGATGGATGCTTCTTGAAAGCAAAGATAAAGGGACAAAGGCCATTGCTTGGTGTTGATGGATGCTTCTTGAAAGCAAAGATAAAGGGACAACTTCTGGTTGCCTTAGGGAGAGATTCAGATAATGCAATCTATCCAGTAGCATGGAGTGTGGTTCAGATAGAAAACAAAGAGAACTGGTTGTGGTTCATGAGAAGGCTGAAAACTGATCATCCTAAAAAACTTACCTTACCCGATCTGACCATTACCTAGAACAGTCTGTTCAAAACAAGAAAGGAAACCAGCAACTTCTCACAAAAACTAACCACAAGACACTGACTCCACAAGACACTGACTCCACAAGACACTGACTCCACAAGACACCGACTCCAAAAGACACTGACTCCATAAGACACTAAATCCCCGAAGCTGCCCCTTCACTTTCTTCTGTTTGTGGTGCCTGAGAACATGCTGGTTGGGAACTCTGATCCTGAGTGCTTTGTGCTTGAGAACTTTGTGCTTTAGCCATTGCCTTGTCGTGAGTCCTGCAATTGTCATATTCTGATTTACAAATGCTACAATGCATTGACCTTTTCTTCTTTTTGGGCTGAGACTTGATTGGANTTGGGAGCTTTGTCTCAGGCCAGAATGCAGGACCCCTCACAGGTATAAGACCTTCGGTGTAATTTTGCCTCCACATGTTTGTCCTTAACCAATGAAAAACATAGTCTTCAGGAACTAGCTTCTTGTGCATGATGACTCCATAGGCATGTTGACAAGGAATCCCACAAATCTGGAACTTCATGCAGGTACAAGTCCGAAGCCTCAATGAAACCCTGAAAGTTTCACCACCAAGAACAACCTCGTACATACCATTAGTGCTGAGACTGACCTTGCATGCTGAGGCTTGAGGATGTTGAAGTGCAAGAAACTTGACTGACCTTGCATGCTGAGGCTTGAGGATGTTGAAGTGCAAGAAACTTGGTTACGTATGGAGTACATCCCAGATTCTCCTTCATCAACTTCATTTGAGCACGGGTGCGACGAGACGAGCTTTCAGGTTTTCGAGACATTTTTTTCTTTTTCGACGGAGCCATTTTCTTTAATCTTTCTCTCTTTCTTGAACAAAACGAGAAAGCTTTGAAATGACAAGACTCTTCACTATCCTCTTTTAATTGACTTTTATGGGAACTCACAACTTCTAGAATATGGGCTTTTTGCTTTAATTGGGCTAAACCCAAGCCTTTCTTTCGTTTCTTCTTTAAAAAAACATCTTCCTTCTTCCTTTTTATTATTATTTTTTTATTAACACTCGAACCCATTCCTTGTGCATCTTTTGTTTACTCAGCATCCTTTTGTTAGTACAGAGACTAACATTCACCAACACCCAAAGTCTTTCTCAAATTTACGAAAGTTGTATAATCCAGAGGCTTTGTGAATATGTCAGCTATTTGCTCTTCAGTGTTAACATGCTCCAGACTTATTACTTTATCTTCTACCAATTCTCTGATATAATGATGTCTAATATCAATATGCTTAGTCCTTGAATGTTGAACAGGATTCTTAGAGATATCTATAGCACTCTTATTATCGCACTTAATCAAAAGCTTTCCAGTATCGACTCCATAATCTCTTACCGGGATAACGGCCTATTTCCCCACGAGAAGTATCATATCGTACCAGATCCCCACGAAACTATCGCATCATCCTTAACCCCACCAGAAAAATTGCCCTGTCTATTTACCCACCAGTAAAAATTCGATGTCTATTTCCCCACAATTCGGTTGAATGTATTTAACCGTTAGTCGACTCTACGGATTGGTTAACCAATCGATTTTAACCAACCAATTTTGACCCAATCGGATATTATTTAAATTGAGTCGACCGTTGTCTTCTTCATTTAACAAAACCCCCAAATCGTTTTTTTACAAACCCTAAATCGATTCTCTCCCAAAATTGAAATTTCTCCCAAAATTTAAGATTTCATCTAGCTATTCCTCGTCCGCGAATCAAAGAATTGAACCTGTAGGGGTTCCAAACAAGTGCTGGTGCAAGCATGACACCAAACCGACGACTTCCATAACCGAAAAAAATCCTGGCCGACGCTTCTTCCGTTGTGAGCTCGCTCTTGCTAAAAAGGTATTGTTTTTCTGTGAAGAAAAATTGCCCTGTCTATTTACCCACCAGTAAAAATTCGATGTCTATTTCCCCACAATTCGGTTGAATGTATTTAACCGTTAGTCGACTCTACGGATTGGTTAACCAATCGATTTTAACCAACCAATTTTGACCCAATCGGATATTATTTAAATTGAGTCGACCGTTGTCTTCTTCATTTAACAAAACCCCCAAATCGTTTTTTTACAAACCCTAAATCGATTCTCTCCCAAAATTGAAATTTCTCCCAAAATTTAAGATTTCATCTAGCTATTCCTCGTCCGCGAATCAAAGAATTGAACCTGTAGGGGTTCCAAACAAGTGCTGGTGCAAGCATGACACCAAACCGACGACTTCCATAACCGAAAAAAATCCTGGCCGACGCTTCTTCCGTTGTGAGCTCGCTCTTGCTAAAAAGGTATTGTTTTTCTGTGATTGAGCATGATTTCGTGTACATTCTGGTGTAATTTATTGAGCTTGTGTATTTGTAGCTTTCAAACGATTCTCATTGCTTTAAATGGGTGGATGAGGCTCTATTGGATGAAAATGTGAAGAGGAAGGCTGAAATCGAGTCTATGTATGCTGAAATTGAGACTCTCAAAGCTGAGAATCAGAAGATGATGATGATGGTTGACGAAATATGTGAGAAGTTTGAATATGCACTAATGGATGTAAATGCCAAAATGAAGAAGATGATTGTTGGGATGGTAGTGTTTTGTGTTATTTGTGTTTGTGTTGCTAAGTTTATTAAGTGTTTGTGTTACTGAATGTGTTTATGTATCAGAGTTATGTACTTAAACCTATGTCTTCATGTATTTGACAATGTTGCTGTTTGTTTGAAACTATGTATTTGAACCTATCTTCAATGTTGTTGTTGTTGTCTTCATGTTTTTTTTGAATCTGTATAAAGAATTCTGAAGCATTTGAACCAACAACAAAAAAGTAGAGTGCAATAGGTTGATTATGCATTACCAAAACGTGTTTATACATTACAAAAAGCCGAAAGTGTTGTCATTAGCATCTAAAAAAGGGAACCAAAAACCCGACCTGACCATTACCCTAGAACAGTCTGTTCAAAACAAAAAAGGGAACCAAAAACCTTCCAAACTTCCCACAAAAACTGACCACAAGACACTAAACTCCCCAAGCTGGCCATTCAATTTGTGGTGTCTGAGAACATGCTGGTTGGGAACTCTGATCTTGAGTGCTTTGTCCTTGAGAACTTTTTGCTTTAGCCATTGCCATTTCATGAGTCCTCATATTGTGATCTGCTGATTTACAAATACTACAGTGCATTTCCTTTTTCTTCTTTTTGGGCTGAGGCTTGGTTGGAGACTCGTTAACTCCTGGTATCCTCGTCTTGTCTGATTTTTTTATCTTCTTCCTACCAGTTTGAGGAGGTTCTGGAGGAGGATGCCTGATTTTTTTATCTTCTTCCTACCAGTTTGAGGAGGTTCTGGAGGAGGATGCACATCATCAAACTATGTCTCAGGCCAGAAATCAGGACCCCTCACAGGTATAAGGCCTTCAGTGTAATTTAGCCTCCACATATTTGTCCTGAACCATTGACAAACATAGTCTTCAGGAACTAGCTTCTTATGCATGATGACCCCATAAGCATGCTGATAAGAAATCCCACAAATCTGGAACTTCATGCAAGAATAAGTCCGCAGCCTCAATGAAACCCTGTAATTTTCACCACCAAGAACAACCTCGTACATACCATTAGTGCTGAGGCTGACCTTGCATGCTTAGGCTTGAGGATGTTGAAGCGCAAGAAACTTGGTTACGTATGGAGTACACTGACCTAATAAAAATAGATGCAATAAAGTGATTAGGATAATAAGAAAAGTCAAAGACAAAAAACAGATTCAATAAAATGTTCATACCTTTGTGATCATGTGAAATGGCAGACCTTTTGGCTATTCTAACCATTGCCAA
>CM071720.1:21081412-21092473 GCA_036630335.1 Physaria fendleri | reverse complement strand
TTACGATTCATTAAACGGAACAGAGCCTTTAATTGCTTCAGCTTTGAAGCGAATTTGACTAGTGCTACCCGAGAATGAACCAGTGCAGGAGACGCAGACCAGATACGAGCTGTCTCAGACAAAAAATTCTCATCCTCCGTGAGAAAGTTATAAAACCGAAACGGGCTCTTTCGAAAATTGGACACTTCCTGCAAATATGTAACTGATCGTGAATGATCCGAAATACCGGGACTAGTGCTACCCGAGAATGAACCAGTGCAGGAGACGCAGACCAGATACGAGCTGTCTCAGACAAAAAATTCTCATCCTCCGTGAGAAAGTTATAAAACCGAAACGGGCTCTTTCGAAAATTGGACACTTCCTGCAAATATGTAACTGATCGTGAATGATCCGAAATACCGGTAGATTCAAAGACCGTGTAGGATGAAGGGTATTGCTGTAACCAATAATCGTTCACCAAGGTTCGATCAAGCTTTTTCCCAATCGGATCGTTAATACGATTGTTCCACCACGTAAAAAAGTGCCCACATTACATAATACCGGTAGATTCAAAGACCGTGTAGGATGAAGGGTATTGCTGTAACCAATAATCGTTCACCAAGGTTCGATCAAGCTTTTTCCCAATCGGATCGTTAATACGATTGTTCCACCACGTAAAAAAGTGCCCACATTACATAAATCTGTTAACATACAGGTAGCGAGCATGTTTTGGAACAGCTGCATACTTGTATAACTAGTAACTCGTGCACTGGAATGCTCAGAAGAAGTGACGATCTCATTAAAATCTCCAATGATAACCCAAGGTGTATGGCTTCCACCATAAAGCATATTATTTTGACAGATTTCTTCCCACAAGAGCTTCCTATCCTTTGCAAAGTTTGAAGCATAAACCGTAGATAATAGAAATTGATCACCAGTTACTGTGGTGATAGCGAAGGTCATAGTTTGAAGCATAAACCGTAGATAATAGAAATTGATCACCAGTTACTGTGGTGATAGCGAAGGTCATGATCTGTGGACCTTTGTAAAGAACCATTACTTGGACCGAAGATGACCATAAGAACCATATTCTTCCAAGCCGATGATAATCGTAATTTGCGATTTTTCGCCAACTCGGAAAGACCTGAGAAGAGATGGATTCAAAAGAGTCTTCCAATACCCTTGTTTCCAATAGACAACCGAATAGTAGATGAGCCCGAAGATGACCATAAGAACCATATTCTTCCAAGCCGATGATAATCGTAATTTGCGATTTTTCGCCAACTCGGAAAGACCTGAGAAGAGATGGATTCAAAAGAGTCTTCCAATACCCTTGTTTCCAATAGACAACCGAATAGTAGATGAGCAGAGTTCGATTTCAACCACACCCGAACCACATTGTGCTTCCTAGGGTCGTTAAACCCTCGCACATTCCAAGCAAAAAAGACATGGGTGTTAGTGCTTCCGTGAGGAAGCCCTAGGAGCATTTTTGTTGTTCGTAGCATGATTTTTAGTATGAGTGATAACAGTCCTGTTTTTACTAGGCCTGCCACACCGACCCCGCGTAGCACCAACATTGACTTGTTTAGTAGCATGTGTCTGTATGTTTTGCGAATCTGGAACTTGAGTTTGTTCGTCCTCCTCTTTGTCTAGCATGATTTTTAGTATGAGTGATAACAGTCCTGTTTTTACTAGGCCTGCCACACCGACCCCGCGTAGCACCAACATTGACTTGTTTAGTAGCATGTGTCTGTATGTTTTGCGAATCTGGAACTTGAGTTTGTTCGTCCTCCTCTTTGTCACCACTGTCATCATCTCTGTCATCCTGGGACTCAGTTTCAGATGCTTGGTCTGTCTCTGAAACGTGTTCTATAGATTTTCCAACTTCGTCATTTACACCATCATTAACCGCAACCTCACCATCTTCAGTTTCCTCAACCTGTAAAACACTGAAGCGATTTGGTGAATTGGTGGTGTCCAGGTCAGTGCGTGGGGAGTTGGAGCTATTCTGAGGAGAATTTTTCCGAGGAGATTTGCGACTCAACACTTCTGTCCATTCTTTCTCTGCCTCTACTCGTATTTCCAGAACATTTTGGACAGTCGCTGCATTAGTTTTATCAGACCCAGAATTGGTGTGGCTATGAGTCGGAGACGTGTTACTGCCCTTCTGCATCACCACTTCAGTATCAGATTTGTCTTGCCCTGTAGCAACATCAGTATTGTCCTTCCGGGACTGCTGATGTACCTTAGGGCATTTAACAAGAGAGTGACCCCAAATATGAAAACCCTCACACTTTAAGGGCACCCATGGGTAGGAAACCTGCACTGCAATATTATCATCTCCCTCAGATAGCATGATTGTTTTAATAAGCGTATCTTCAAAATTAACTTCGACCAACACCCGAGCCTCATCTAGCCTGAGACACTTCTCCGTACTAGGATGTAGTTTTTGATACTTCCCAACTATATCCCCCAGAAACTTAAATCCCTTCTCCGCATACAAAGAGTCAGGCACACCTTGAAAGTCAACCCACACTGGAATTCTGGTCATATCCAATGGAGCTTTAGCGTTAGTGGGAGACCATTGTTTCACAAGCATAGGGGTGGTACCAATGTGCCATACTCGTTTCTCCAGAACCCAATCTCTCGATTGTTTGCTTGGGATGCGAATAATGGCCGTAGTAGGATTAAGAAAATGCACATCAAGGTACGAAGTTTGTTTCTTTGTTCTCCAAAGACGATTCACCGTAGCGTGTAGCTAGTTTGAAGCATAAACCGTAGATAATAGAAATTGATCACCAGTTACTGTGGTGATAGCGAAGGTCATAATCTATGGACCTTTGTAAAGAACCATTACTTGGACCAAAGATGACCATAAGAACCATATTCTTCCAAGCCGATGATAATCGTAATTTGCGATTTTTCGCCAACTCGGAAAGACCTGAGATGAGATGGATTCAAAGGAGTCTTCCAATACCCTTGTTTCCAATAGACAACCGAATAGTAGATGAGCAGAGTTCGATTTCAACCACACCCGAACCACATTGTGCTTCCTAGGGTCGTTAAACCCTCGCACATTCCAAGCAAAAAAAGACATGGGTGTTAGTGCTTCCGTGAGGAAGCCCTAGGAGCATTTTTGTTGTTCGCAGCATGATTTTCAGTATGAGTGATAACAGTCATGTTTTTACTAGGCTTGCCACGCCGACCCCGCGTAGCACCAACATTGACTTGTTTAGTAGCATGTGTCTGTATTTTTTGCGAATCTGGAACTTGAGTTTGCTCGTCCTCCTCTTTGTCACCACTGCCATCATCTCTGTCATCCTGGGACGCACTTTCAGAGGTTTGGTCTGTCTCTGTAACGTGTTCTATAGACTTTCCAACTTCGTCATTTACGCCATCATTAACCGCAATCTCACCATCTTCAGTTTCCTCAACCTGTAAAACACTGAAGCGATTTGGTGAATTGGTGGTGTCCAGGTCAGTGCGTGGGGAGCTGGAACTATTCTGAGGAGAATTTTTCCGAGGAGATTTGCGACCCAACACTTCTGTCCATTCATTCTCAGCTCCGAGGAGATTTGCGACCCAACACTTCTGTCCATTCATTCTCAGCCTCTACTCGTATTTCCGGAACAGTTTGGACCTTCGCTGCAGGAGTTTTGTCAGACCCAGAATTGGTGTGGCTATGAGTCGGAGAAGTATTACTGCCCTTCTGCATCACCACTTCCGTATCAGATCTGTCTTGCCCTGTAGCTGCATCAGTATTGTCCTTCCGGACTGCTGATGTACCTTAGGGCATTTAACAAGAGAATGACCCCAAATATGACAACCCTCACACTTTAAGGGCACCCATGGATATGAAACCTGCACTGTAATATTATCATCTCCTTCAGATAACATAATTGTTTTAATAAGCGTTTCTTCAAAGTTCACTTCGACCAACACCCGAGCCTCATCCAACCTGAGACACTTCTCCGTACTAGGATGTAGCTTTTGATACTTCCCAACTATATCCCCCAGAAACTTAAAGCCCTTCTCCGCATACAAAGAGTCTGGCACACCTTGAAAGTCAACCCACACTGGGATTCTGGTCATATCCAATGGAGCTTTAGCGTTAGTGGGAGACCATTGTTTCACAAGCGTAGGGGTGGTACCAATGTGCCATACTCGTTTCTCCAGAACCCAATCTCTCGATTGTTTGCTTGGGATGCGAATAATGGCCGTAGTAGGATTAAGGAAATGCACATCAAGGTACGAAGTTTGTTTCTTTGTTCTCCAAAGACGATTCACCGTAGCGTGTAGCTAAATGCACATCAAGGTACGAAGTTTGTTTCTTTGTTCTCCAAAGACGATTCACCGTAGCGTGTAGCTTTGCTATGCTTGGAGGTTCATCAATGAAGTAACCAGCAACGCATTCAGTCCATAGCGGTTGAGAATCAGTAATAACATCTTCTGGAATAGAGGCTCGAACCACACCAGCCTGAAGATGTTCCAGATCCATAGCGGTTGAGAATCAGTAATAACATCTTCTGGAATAGAGGCTCGAACCACACCAGCCTGAAGATGTTCCAGAACCGGTTTCGAATTAGCTTGACTTCTCTTGGCCCATACAGACGAGACGTGAGAAGCCGTAGCAGCAATGGTATCGCGAGAAGCAGAAACAACAGCAGCAGTGTCAACAGAGATTTGAGTCGTGGAACCAGGTGGTAGAGGACCCCTCTCCGATGAGGAGGAGGCCGGAGAAGCCATGAAAACCGGCGGCTAAAACCAAAACCCTAGAGTGTCTTGGCAAATAAGGAAAGATGCAAAAATCGCCTAATCGCCTCAGAGAAAAAAACAAAACCCTTGATAAAATTACTACCCATTAAAAGTTAATGTAAAATATATATATAATTTAATGATATCTATAAAAAGAAATTACTGCAAAAAATAAACGCTTTCTTTTGGAAAAAAATATCCACTAAGTCTTTTTATTTATAGTAATCTAAAAATTTTGATTTTATAAAAATTGTGTAATTTCATTTTATTAAATATATTATTATAAAAAATGTTTATGATTTTTAATACATATATTTTTTATTTCCTTTTCTGATATGAATTTATGTTAATATATTTGTAATTAATGGTAACAATTATATATTGTTATCTCTTAACAATAAATTAATTCCTTTTTTGAATTATCATAATTAATGACAATAGCAAATGACGTAATATTCAAAGAAAATGAAGGTTTCTTTTGAATTGGTACTTCATACTACTAGTTCTGTTTTATTTATTTATATCGTAATGTATTCATTGTGTGATCATCATTGCACATGAAGAACTCTCTCACCTTCATGTTCCAACACAAACGTTTCAAACCTATAACTTGTTTGTAACTAAACTCTCCCAATTTCTACATATATAGCGCAACTTGGTCATCTCTTACTCTCACAAGTTAAGACCTGATTAATAAGCTTCTCTGGTAGCTCCTTATTCGCCTGCAAAAGACAGATACAGATTAGACCTGATTAATAAGCTTCTCTGGTAGCTCCTTATTCGCCTGCAAAAGACAGATACAGATTCAAGATTTGAATCACATTACTGCAAAACTTTATAAGAGATGATGAATCATGTTTGATGTTTTACTCACTTGGAAGTGTCTCATGTGACAAAACTTTATAAGAGATGATGAATCATGTTTGATGTTTTACTCACTTGGAAGTGTCTCATGTGAAGTATTGGCTCACACCCAACATCTGCAATGAGTTTTCCTTGTGGAGTTTGGTGTTTGAATCTCTCTGCTATGAATCTACCGTATACGTTTTCCATATCAGGTAGATTGTGGCAAATTTTCAACAGCGAACTAAGCGAATTCATCTGTATTGTCAAGCAAACTTCGTGTTTGGAAAAGCAAAGAGATTCATCTATATCGAAAGAAACTGATGATAAAGCAAGAACTGACCTTCATATATGGACATGATGCACATCCGCCATGAATAGAGCATCCTTCACCGCCTGTTACTCCAGGAACAACCGGTAATTCCACATCACCGATTTTAATTGAGTTTGAACTATCTGAAGAAGTTTTTGTCATCGAGTCTGATGATACAGGGAACACTACTTCAACCTTGAGTTTTGAATTAGCAGAAGAATCTAGCAAACTCCTGATCACCACGACAATAGATGTTACCATTCCCGACTCTGTTCCAAGAACAAACTGTAGGTGGTCATCTACATTCCGGTCCACTGCTTCCTGAACCTTCTTCTTGATGAAGTCTAGTATGTTTTGTGTGGATCCAACAACACCCATCTCTCTTTTCTTTGCTTCCATTGCTAGTGAAAACATTTCACCTGGAACTTCGAGATGCGCAGTGAGAAAGGCGTCACAGTACATGTACTTTATTCTCTAGTGAAAACATTTCACCTGGAACTTCGAGATGCGCAGTGAGAAAGGCGTCACAGTACATGTACTTTATTCTCTCCACTACCTCGTGACCGAAAAGATGATGTACTATACATGTTCCTTCCTGAAAACACAATTATATAAGCAAGCGTTCTTTTGAAAGTTGAGCACAGCCACAAACAACAAAAAGCATAAAGTACCTGGAAATAGTGAAGACGGGGAAGTAGTGATTAAAAAGCATAAAGTACCTGGAAATAGTGAAGACGGGGAAGTAGTGATTTAATGGAAGCTAAGCTGTGTTTAGGGTGAATCTCGGCGATTTCTTTATCAGTCATCAATGTCATCTGCTGGAATAACTTTACGATGTTCGCTCCCATGTAAGAATCAGGACCATACCATACAGTTAACTCTGGCATCTGAGCAAACGCCTATCAACAAGAGACAAGGGTAAAGAGCCTACAACATCAAGATGAAGAAAAAGGGAAAAGAAGATGAAGACAGCAAGAACAAACCTGTAGAATCGTCTGTACGACATTAGATGAAGTGCAAGTAATGGTGGGTACAAGCTCATGTGCAAAGGCTTTTGTCTCCAAAGATGTGTTTATATAAATAACATGCAATGCAGGAGGAGAAATAGAAGCAGCTTCAAGATAATTCAAGTAAGCAGGAGCAGAAGCAGCATCAGCCAGTGAACAGCCAATCGTCTCATCTGACATTCTGTATACACCAACCTGCAGGACCGAAAAATATGTAAGAAAAACATTTCCACAAAACAAAAGTTAAGAGATAAAGAAAAACTCACTAACCTTTTCAAACCCAGCTTGATCTAAGATGGCACGGACATTTTCGGACATGAAATCAACACCAAGAACTGTTACAAACTGACATCCAGCTTTAGCCATCGCGACAGCTGAATCAGCCATGACAAGAGAATCAGATATAGAGATATGTGGCCAATGCTTTTGAGCAGCAGTCAAGACCCCTTGTGCCATGACAAGAGAATCAGATATAGAGATATGTGGCCAATGCTTTTGAGCAGCAGTCAAGACCCCTTGTACTTCCGGATCCATATAGAAATGAGCAACTACTCCTATCTTCTTTTCTTTTAACACATTGACAAGTTCTTGAACCCTTGACTCTTCAGGAAACAAATACTTTGCCTGCAAGTAAAAATAGAAGCCAAAGCACAAATCTTAAGAACTATGCAAAGTACAGTCTAGCAAAATAGTAATATCTTAACATAGTTCTATATTACTGCAACACTTAGCTAAATACATTCGAACAAGAGTGACACAGAGTATAGTCTTGCAAACCAGTTCAAGAAGAACTAAGCTAAATACATTCTAACTAATCCAACTCAGCTAGACTCTCTTTGCTCACTAACAAAGAAAGCTTCTTTGTTCATTCTCATACCCTAATATTTCAAATACAATCAAATGCAAGCTGAGAACTAAAAAGAGACAGATTTTTCACCTGAGCTTCAGCAAAACTTCCTTTAGCTTCAATGCCATGGGCCGTTAATACAAGTGAAGGAAATGGCTCAAAGGAGGGAGCTTTACCTTCCCTCTCCGCGACTAATCGTCGAGTCTTTACAAGTGAAGGAAATGGCTCAAAGGAGGGAGCTTTACCTTCCCTCTCCGCGACTAATCGTCGAGTCTTCTTCTGCATACTCACAAGAACATTGTGCCACGTGTTCACCCTCGATCTCTCTCCACCCAACAAACAAGAACATTGTGCCACGTGTTCACCCTCGATCTCTCTCCACCCAACAAGCCAAGATTAAGCGCAGCCAAATCCTCAGTCTTCAATTCCATCACTTCTTCAGGGGAAGCCTCATTAAGAACTTGAATCAGACAAGAACACATACCTTTGGAAACATCTGAATCACTATCCGCCCAAAACCTCATCTTCCCATCTTGACCTAACTCAGCGTCTAGCCAAACACGAGCCGTGCAGCCCATGACTCGGTTTGATTCAGTCCGGGATGAGTCGGGTATCGGAGGAATAAGACTCGCGTAATGGAGAACCCATTTGAGCCGATCAATTGGTTCTGTCAATGATTTGAATTCCTTGACTAATCCCTGAAGCTTATGGGGTACCAACTCTGTAGTCTGTGATGAAGAAGAAGAGGCAATAGCTGAAACTGAGAAAGGTAACGCATTTAGGTCTCGTAAGGGTGATTGAAGACATTCAGAGGATCTAAGGAGAGGATTGATGGTGTAAATCCTTCTTTGGGACCCAAAATTCAGATGGCTGGTTTTGAAATTAAGAGAATGGTTAGGGTTCCGAGAGACGAGTTTGGGACCCAAAATTCAGATGGCTGGTTTTGAAATTAAGAGAATGGTTAGGGTTCCGAGAGACGAGTGAAGAAGAAGAA
The DNA here is from genome assembly GCA_036630335.1 of Physaria fendleri. Classification (NCBI taxonomy): domain Eukaryota; kingdom Viridiplantae; phylum Streptophyta; class Magnoliopsida; order Brassicales; family Brassicaceae; genus Physaria; species Physaria fendleri. The sequence continues at coordinate 21,083,735 of CM071720.1, read as the reverse complement.
GAAGATGATGTAGGAGCAATAGAGAGGACTGACGCCATTGGAAACCGCGAAAGCTTGAACCTTTGACGATGATGAAGATGAGAAGTAGGAGAGGAGATGGTGGGGAATTTGATGCTCAATGCAAAATGCAAGTGTTCCACTTTGAAAAAAAAGGCTAATTCGGAAATGATGATATTTTACAATGAAACATTTTCATTTGGGACCCAAAATTCAGATGGCTGGTTTTGAAATTAAGAGAATGGTTAGGGTTCCGAGAGACGAGTGAAGAAGAAGAAGAAGATGATGTAGGAGCAATAGAGAGGACTGACGCCATTGGAAACCGCGAAAGCTTGAACCTTTGACGATGATGAAGATGAGAAGTAGGAGAGGAGATGGTGGGGAATTTGATGCTCAATGCAAAATGCAAGTGTTCCACTTTGAAAAAAAAGGCTAATTCGGAAATGATGATATTTTACAATGAAACATTTTCATGACCAGAAAAAAAAACAATGAAACATTTTTTATTTTTTTAGGTAAATTTATGTATATTGTAAACAATAAAGAAATTCTTCCGCTTCTGGTAAATCAAATGGGAGTCTCTCGCATTCTGCTAGAGATGAAATTAGAAAAATGATAAAACTTATAGGTTGACGTCACAAATTCCATTTCCAAAAACCATATTTCGATTGTGCCTCAACTATATCAACTATATCATTTTCCATATAGACATTTTGCGTTAAGTTTAAAAAAAAGCAAAAGCTTTGTGATAAACTGATGATTGAGAAATCTCATTAGCTAGTGGAATTTTCAAAGTTCTATATTCTTTTTTTATTGGTCCTATAGAATATAGAAACTTTTCATTTAATCAAGAAAAAAAGGCAAACCGATAAGTTAAATAACTAAACTAAACCGATTCAAGATTAAGTTGGTCTGTTCTGTTTTACATGCTTAAACAAAATTGTCCGACAGCCAATAAATAAATGGATTGAATAATTTGAATATGAAAACGGAGACAGCCAATAAATAAATGGATTGAATAATTTGAATATGAAAACGGATCACGAGAAATCTGACCATTTTGAAGAAACCAACATGATATTTAACGGAGTTTTTGTATGAATAGTATCAAGAAGACGTGTCCAAAATTTTAACCTATTAAACAAAACTTTTCTTTAAAAGAAGAAGTCTTCAACTTGTGCACCAATTGGTTTATTAGAATATGAATTTTATTGAACCACCCGATATATATATATAACAAAAAGGTTTTTACTAGTGGGCTTGGGCTTAGGCCTTTTAGCCACTCACAATGATATCGATCTAGAAATCTTCAAATTGTTTATTTTCCCACGGTAGAGTTGTACTTCTAACTTCTAAGATTTTAAAATGATTTTATGATATCCATCTTATTTACGTTTCTATTGTGCAAGAGACTACTTCTAGGTTATAACAATGGTCTTTGACAAAAAAAAAGAATAAGGTTATAACAATGGTCAATCAAGTAATCAAGTACTTTGACTGTTTACACTAATTCATGATCAGGCATTCAAGTAGCAGAAACAAGTACTATGATTAAATCTAAGTCCAAATTAATAAGAATTGAATACTGAATACATACATTAATAATGACAACAAGCATTTCTTCCTTAAAATTTGAATAAAAATGCCGCTGTGTTAAACCAACTCAAAAGAAAGAACCAAAACATGAATGATTATGAAAAGAAAATATGTTAATGTTTTTCATTGAAAAAAAAAGTTATGTATTTTAATCGGATATATTACTAGTTGATATCTTTTGAAATTATCATAGATATAATAAACTTTTTGGATCAAAAAGAGACTTTGAATCTTTTTTTTTTTTTTTTGGTCTAAGTATGAGTATATTAATTTAATATAGCCAAGTTTGATACATAGTACAACTAGGTAGGAGTGGGGAAAAACTTAATATATATAATATTAATATTTAATTATGATAAATTATATTTAAATAATATTTAATATATATTGTTAATGATATTATTATTATTTTATAATATATATTAATATTGTGAATAATTTTATTTAAAAAACTGTAACCAAACCATAAACAAACCAAATCAAATTACATATGGTTTTTAATGGATTTATTTTTTATGAAACCGAAAACCATAAAAATCTAACCATAACCAATCTGAATTACATATAGTTTTAATAAGGTATTAGTTTTTGTAAAACCGAAAAACCGAAAAACATCCAAATCGAAAAGCCGGTACGCCCTTTTGTACTGTAAACAAAAATAAAAAATTTAAGCCTTAGAATTTTGATCATGTACCTTTGTTTATGATGTTTGAGGTTGCACAATATGATG
>CM071720.1:21054009-21067673 GCA_036630335.1 Physaria fendleri | reverse complement strand
GGAGAATGGGGAGAGAATCATGAAAGGAAAGAAAGAAAAAATCAAGGAAGAAGAAGAAAGATGAGCTCAAGAAGAAGTGGGGGAAAAGAAGAAGATGCGGTGATGGTGGTGGTGTTGCCGTGAAGTTGAGAGAGTTCTCTCACTTGGTAGATTTATGATTTTGCCAAGCAAAAACTGGAAATAAGCAAACAAAAAAACTCTATTTTCTATTGCAGGTTTTCGTTCCATAATGTCTGCTGACTATCTTTGACAAAAAAAAAATGTCTGCTGATTATAAAGAGTTCTTTTTTTTTTGGTCGGCTTCATTCCCATAACTAGGTTATATATAGAGCAAAAGAGATCTCAGTTTAGTCTTTTTCAGAGATTAGTGCAAAAAATTGCAGCAAATAATACATGTCAAAATGGTCCTTTTTTATGTGCAATCTTTGAAAAAAGATAACTTTTTTTGCATGTATTATAGTTTTATATCACATATTCACGCTTAAACTGTTAATACAATAAGACAAACTTTCTCGGAAAGAAAAAAAAAACTATTTCTTGAACTAAAAACCCTAATATTTCTCTCTCTCACTGACGACGATTTTTGGGCGATCTAAAACGTTTAATCTTTTCTACCAGATCTTCGACAATTCCTTTCCTTTTAATTCCATCCTCCTCAAGATTCATTCTCCCTACTTACTCCTCTTCCTTTTCCACTCCATTTCCCCTTCTCGGAAAGCGAATTTGATGTCAGTTTTGGGTATTAGGGTTATATCAGTGAGGCTTTTTAATCTCTGGAGTCTGTACTAGAGCTGGATCTTTCCTTCTCTGGATATTTTATGCCTGAGCGGGGCTTCAAATCTTGCTAACTACCCCAGACCTGAACCGATTCCTTGTGAAACAGTTCTTTTTGGTGGATCTTTCCTTTCTTGGATATTTTATGCCTGAGCGGGGCTTCAAATCTTGCTAACTACCCCAGATCTGAATTGATTCCTTGTGAAACAGTTCATTTTTGGTGGATTCCCAACTTATCGGAAGATCTGAATTGATTCCTTGTGAAACAGTTCATTTTTGGTGGATTCCCAACTTATCGGACTCGGTGTCTTACCAGTCTTGAATTTTCTCTCTGTATTTTCAGGAACCTCCCTTTCTGCGAAGATGAGCCATATGTCCTATCGGAGAGAGGATGACCAACTTCGTCTCTTAAGAGAAAACGATGAAGCAAATGTTACAGATCCGATAACTATCGATACCTCCGAGGATGAAAAGGTTATAGAGGCTCTGCGAAGGAGTATCATAATAAGAATCATCAACCCTTTTTCCATTAAACCCTCTGGTCTAGCAACTGCAATACCAAAAATATGGGGTATGGAAGGACGCTTGAAGGGACTTCCAATAGGACAGGGTAGGGTTCAGTTTGAGTTTGAGGATACAGCTGAAATGGAAGCCATTCTAGCAGATATGCCTTGGTATGTGAACTACTGGTTTGTGGCTTGTAGTAGGTGGTTTTTTGAGTTTGAGGATACAGCTGAAATGGAAGCCATTCTAGCAGATATGCCTTGGTATGTGAACTACTGGTTTGTGGCTTGTAGTAGGTGGTTTGAAAATCCTATGGAACTAGATAGTGCTCTCAGGAAAATCCTAGTTTGGGTACATATAAAGGATATACCTCCTCATCTGGTCAGTGTGTTGACTGCAAAGAATATAGCTTCAAATGTTGGAACTCCTACAGATGAGGTGGAGCTACATGCCAAGAATTCTGAATCCAGAGAATATGTTCGGGTGAGAACCTAGATACCAACAGAAGAGCCTCTCAATACAAACTAGCCCTGAACACAAAAAAAGGTCTCTCTTTCACCGTAACTAGCCCTGAACACAAAAAAAGGTCTCTCTTTCACCGTCTCTCTGGACTATGATCAGCTTAAAAGGATCTGTTTTAAGTGCAAGAGGATCAATCATGATCAGTACCACTGCCCTCAGAGTCATATTAAATCAGAGACCCCACGAATCACCTCAGAGGAAGTTGCCAATATAATCAAGCCAGCAACTAGTCAGGCACCTCCAGAGAACAGTAGGGCTCCTCTCAATTGACTAGAGGTAAAGGGAGGGTCAAAGGTAGAGGAAGAGGAGTACAAAGAAATGAAAATGTACAGGAGGGTGAATCCTCTAGAGATTTGTACCTTAAGGAAAAGGCAAAAGGAAAAAGAGCAGCTGCTGGACAAAGATGGCAAATGGAAGCAACATAATCCTACTGCAGAGGAGTTAAAGCAGCAAACAGGCTCCAAAACATACCAATTGGAGATCCAAAGGCAACAACAGGAAGAGGGAAGTCCCCAACTGCCAAGATAGCTCCCATCAGGCATAATGGTATCTGAGGCTAATCTTCAGCCCAATGAAAAGATTCTCTGTTCAGGGATCATAGTTAGTCAGCCAGCATTGCAACAAGGAGAGAAGAGACTATCCTCTGGCAAAGTGGTATCAGTTGATAGTAACCCCTCATCGGTTTCTACCTCCTCAACAAAGAAAAGGAAACCAAGTGGGGAAAAGGAACAGGCCAGGAAGAGAATGGAAATTCACAATGAAGGGGAGAAACAGTCTCAGGGTCTTGTCTCAGAAGGAAGTACCAACTCAATTTTCAAATCCTTATATCCTTATCCCCATCACTTGCAGCAAGGTTGCAAGCTCCAGAACAAACTCCAGCATCAAGCAAAAACAGGTTAGTGGTTGGCCTCAAACCACCAAGGTCAATATGAGAGCACTAGGTTGGAACTGCCAAGGCTTAAGGAAACGTCTGGCAGTTCGACATCAAGGAAACGTCTGGCAGTTCGACATCTCAAGGAGCTGTGTGGTCAACAGTCTCCAGAGATAGTTTTCCTATGTGAGACCAAAAACAAAAGATACTATTTAGAAGATATATGCTCGGAGTTAGGGTTTTATGATTTGATTACAGTGGAGCCTGAAGGATTGGGAGGGGGTTTAGCTTTACTATGGAAGCAAGGAGTGGATGTTTCTCTTATCCACAAATCTAACAGAATGATTGACACTAAAATTACCTTCAAAGGAAGATGCTTTTACTTCTCAGGGATCTATGGTAACCCAAACCAAGGAGAAAGGGAGATATTCTGGGAGCAACTAACCAGGATTGGTATTGACAGGCAAGGCCCTCGGTTTCTTATGGGGGACTTTAATGAGATCACATGTGCAGAAGATAAGAGAGGAGGAAGAACACGGCCTGAGAGCTCATACTTGGCTTTCAATACAATGCTCAATGTATCTGGATTAATTGAGCCTCCACATGAAGGTAATCCTTTGTCTTGGTATGGCAACAAATATGGAGCTCAAGTACATTGTAAGCTGGACAGAATTGTCTGTAATCAAGATTGGCATACCACATTCCCCAAAGCCAAATCCTTTTACCTTCCAAGGATTTGTTCAGATCATAGCCCCATCAGTTGTTTCTTTGATGGGGGGGATCTATACAAGAGGGGAACCTTCAGGTATGACATCAGATGGAAACAAAAAGAGGGTTTTAGAGAGGTTGTGCAAGCAGGTTGGAGTGAAGCTCAACTAGATGATCCAGCAGAAATCCTCAACAAGATACAAGGATGCAGACAAAGGATTTCTCACTAGAGAAAGGGAGCAAAGACTAATTCCATGATCACAATAATCCAGCAGAAATCCTCAACAAGATACAAGGATGCAGACAAAGGATTTCTCACTAGAGAAAGGGAGCAAAGACTAATTCCATGATCACAATACAAGAGTTGAAGGCCAAGATAGACTGCATAACACATGGAGACACTTTGGATATCCAGGAACTTACATCACTGAGGGCTGCTCTTAATCAAGCATATAAGGAAGAAGAGATATACTGGAAGCAGAAGAGCAGACTTCAATGGCTCAAGGAAGGGGACCAGAATACAAAGTTTTTCCATGCTAGTACTAAACAGAGAAGGAGGAATAACACCATCTACCAACTCCTGGACCCTGAAAGTGGCAAAATTGTAAGTGAAGAAGCAGAGATGGGTGCTTTAGCAGTCAAACACTTTGATAAGTTGTTTACATCGGAGTTGATGGACACAAGTAGTGTCAGAGATTCACCAATGTTCACCCCTATCCCCAACCTAATATCAGAAGCTCATAATGCAACTCTCACAAGGCCTATCACATTAGGGGAGGTTAAGGCAGCAGTGTTTGGAATGAATGGAAACAAATGCCCTGGCCCAGATGGATTTGCAGGAGCTTTTTATCAAGATCATTGGGACATAATGGGCACAGATGTTTACAATATGCTAAAGGACTTTATGGAGACAGGGGTTTTGGATAGTAGACTCAATGAGACAAATATCTGCCTCATCCCAAAGACCAATAAGCTGCAAAAATTGGGAGATTACAGACCTATCAGTCTCTGTAACTACATCTACAAGATCCTTTCAAAGCTCCTAGCAACAAGACTTAAATGCCTTCTGCCTTCTATAATATCTGAGTCACAGGAAGCATTTGTAGAAGGAAGGTTGATTACTGACAATATACTACTGGCTCATGAACTGTTACATGCATTGAAGACCAAGAATTCAGTCTCCAGTAAGTATATGTCTCTGAAAACTGACATGATGAAAGCTTTTGACAGGTTAGAATGGCAGTTCATAGAGGATTCCCTCAAATGTTTGGGGTTTGGTACAACCTGGACTCAGAGAATTATGTCCTGCATCACCACAGCTTCTTATAGTGTCTTGGTAAATGGGGGACTCAGAGAATTATGTCCTGCATCACCACAGCTTCTTATAGTGTCTTGGTAAATGGGAAAAGATATGGAAAGATACTTCCTTCAAGAGGGATCAGGCAAGGGGATCCATTATCTCCATTTCTCTTCATTACCTGCGCAGAAATTTTAGCCAGAAATCTAAAAGAGGCAGAGAAGAAGGATGAGCTATAGGGCATAAGGATAGGAAAACATTGTCCAAGAATATCACACCTGTTCTTTGTAGATGATGCCCTCTTCTTTTGCCGAGCCACTAAAGAAGATTTGGACAAGGTGATGGATTTACTGAGAAAATACAGTGAAGCTTCAGGTCAAAAGGTCAACCTTGAGAAGTCCACTATCACTTTTGGCAAACATGTTGAACTTCAGAGACAAGCAGCTTTAAAGGAAGTGGTAGGTTTTGGAAACAACAGTGGAAAGGGCATTTACTTAGGACTCCCTGAAGTCTTCATTGGATCCAAGAATGATACCCTTGACTACCTAGATACACGTGTAGCATCAAAGGTGAATGCTTGGAGTACAAACTTCTTGACCCCGGGTGGAAAAGAGACACTCATCAAGGCAGTAGCTCTGGCCTTGCCAACATATACAATGAGTTGTTTCAAATTACCACAGGGACTATGCAACAAGCTCCAAAATCAGCTGCAAAAGTTTTGGTGGAGAAGCACTCAGATTGATAGAGGTATCCACTGGAAAACATGGGATCATATGTGTCAACCAAAACTCATAGGAGGGATGGGATTCAAGGACATTCCAGGTTTCAACCTTGCACTCCTCGGTAAGCAACTATGGAGATTGGAAACAAGACCAAATAGTCTGCTAGCTCGCACATACAGAGGGAGATACTTTTACAACTCATCAGTCTTAAAGGCAGGTCAGGGCATAGACCTTCTTTTGCCTCAGAGGGAGATACTTTTACAACTCATCAGTCTTAAAGGCAGGTCAGGGCATAGACCTTCTTTTGCCTGGCAGAGTATGATACAGGCACAACCCCTGATGAGATTAGGAATGAAGAAAGAATTTGGTGATGGTTCTCATTTAGATGTCAGTAACTGCCCATGGATTGTGGATCGGTATCCAAGACCACCTAGGCTCCTACCTCAGATAGAGCCACTTATTGATGCAAAATCGCTTGTACTCCCAGGTACAGATGATTGGAATTTAAGCTCTCTGCAGGCAATCTTTGAAGCTGAGGATGTTCCTAGAATCATGGAGGTAAAGTCGGGTTTAACCAGAATGTCACCATCATACTCCTGGATTCACACAAACTCTGGTAACTATTCAATCAGTTCAGGGTATAGGTTTTGGGCAGACAGCACAACGCATGATAGATTACAACTCCCATCCTTGGCACCTGTGTTCCTCGGTCTATGGTCTCTCAGTTCATGGCCTAAAATAAAACATTTTCTATGGAAATGTCTAAAGGGAGCAGTGGCAGCGGGTAGGTCAATGGCTCAGAAACGCCTAACTAAGGATCAGACATGCCCTAGATGTGGTGAAATGGAGGACATCAACCACGTCCTGTTCCACTGCCCCTATGCAAGACTAGTTTGGTCTTTGTCTTATGCTGGACTTTTTCTACAGAGCCCTCCATCTTCCTCCATTATTTCAAACATTGGTGAACTTCTAACTCAAGAGCCACCAGTAGATTCGCACCAGCTTAACATTTTCCAGAGGTGGCCTTGGGTTATTTGGAGGATCTGGACCTCTAGAAATGCTCTCTGTTTTGAAAACAATGATTATCAATCGGATCACATTACCTCCATGGTAGTGTCCGAGTGTTCAGAATGGTTCTCTACCTTTACTACTCCAACCCCATCAACTGAGAGCAACTTCAATCAGGGTCGACCTCCGGATAGTAGTGGATTGGAAATGACAGGGGGTTCAAAAATTTGCTATGTTGATGGATCATGGAAGAATAATTCCCCATAAATTTGCTATGTTGATGGATCATGGAAGAATAATTCCCCATCTACAGGTGTAGGCTGGATACTTAAAGATGAAAGGGGGAACATGATGCATAGTGCCTACAAGGCTTATCCAACACTTTCCTCATCTCTAGAAGCCGAGGCAACTGCTTTGGTCTGGGCAACAAATTGCATTCATAGAATGGGTATGGAGAAGATCACCTTCTGCTCGGATTGTAAAACCTTAGTGGAAGCCATCAATAAAGGGAATGACATTCCGAGAATCACCACTTTTATCTCAGACGTTAAGATGCTCTGCCCACCTGATTCATCTATTAGGTTCATAGCCAGATCTTTCAATTTGGTAGCTGATGGGATAGCAAAGTTTGCTAGGACTTGTCCTATTTACTCAATGCACTTTGTTTGGTAGCTGATGGGATAGCAAAGTTTGCTAGGACTTGTCCTATTTACTCAATGCACTTTGACTCTTCTCCTTCTCTTTGATTAGTTTGTATTGTACTAGAACTTTTATCTCAATGAAATATGCTTCTTTGTCGAAAAAAAAAACTGTTAACACGTAAATAACCAACAATGTTTACCAATTATATGAGTGATCTTATTAGATATACTTTTTTTTATATATAATTCGTAGATATTATCAAAAGAAATAATAGTTGTGATATTAACGATTAATCGATCGGTTTCATGACAAAAAGGAAATTTATAAACATGAAAACAAAAGAGATCGGTTTAATTTGATTTTTTCTGTAAACTCAAGCTAAACCATTAAGAGATCAGTCCAATTCCGAGTCTAATCGAGACTATACCTAAAACATAACGCGATAAACTTATGCCAACTACCCAAAAGATGGAAACCCAACCCAATTAGCAAAGGAAAAACTAACAAGAAGATCGAAAGAAAGTTAGGAAACGGAAACAAAAAAAAAATCTTTTTACAAGAAGTTAAAAAGCGTGAAGGTGACCAACCCTAACACCTAATACTTCAAAGAAGAGAGAACTCAAAACCCACAGTGGGAAGGTGACTAATCCTAACACCTAATAGAAAAGAGAAATCTAATACTTCAAAGAAGAGAGAACTCAAAACCCACAGTGGGAAGGTGACTAATCCTAACACCTAATAGAAAAGAGAAATTTCTCTTAAACAGGGATGGTCTAGAATTTTGGTGGCATAAAGCGAAAATTAATCACAACTTTTTCGGAAGTTCTTCTAATTGTCAAAATTTTACGATAGTAAAAAATTTAGTGTATTATATTAAAACAAAATTTCTTTGCGATTTTTATGATTAATAAGAGTAAGGCCCATTGGACATTAATAAAATAAGAATTTTTTTAAACAAAATCACAATGGGGATTTGATCAAATTATCTCTTTACAATTTATCTTGTGGATACCACTAGACCACAGTAACTTCATATAAAATGTGGCTTTTCAACTCATGATATATTTTGGAGGTCTAAAGAAAATAATTTGTTTATCTTACTAAAAAGGTCGGGCATGCTCCTAAAGCTACTCAAAACCCAAAAACAGAGAAAAAAAAAGCCTCTAAAACTAAAGAACTCTGAACCACTCGAACCTACACTTTGAGAAGTACCAAAGTATTTATTGAACCAAGTCATACTAACACCTTTCACCTTACCCCCATCTAAACACCACAACCTAACGAGAACCAACCGAACTAGACGGGAGAAAACAAAAGACTAACAAGCTCTTTGTACACAATGCTTCGTAATTTTTTTTATGAAATTATGAAAAAACCTTCTTTAAATTGTATGAAAAGACTTTTGAAACAAATTATAATGTTTTTGTCCGAACTTACACGTAAGTTGCAATTTGTTAATTCAATCTGTGATATATTTTTTTTTTTTGTCATTACAATTTATGGCCTCGAGCCCGTACAGAAATTGGAGGGTACAATTGAAGAAGGGGGAAAGGGGTGGCCCAAATCCATTATGTGGTCATTTATAATGTGACATATAAATGTTACAAGCGTGACTCGAACCTCTGACCTAGAGATCAGGACAGGGTGTGCTTACCAAGCGAGCTACACCCGCTCGTCATTCAAGCTGTGATATAATTGGTGAGTTTCATCTTAAAAATATATATATATATATTTATGGAGACTTATTTCTTTCTTGGTGTAGAAGCTACTTTCTGCCGCCAACCTTTCTGGTTTCCGTAAATCGGTATTCAAGCTGTGATATAATTGGTGAGTTTCATCTTAAAAATATATATATATATATTTATGGAGACTTATTTCTTTCTTGGTGTAGAAGCTACTTTCTGCCGCCAACCTTTCTGGTTTCCGTAAATCGGTCAAGTAAAAAAGCATACATCATAATTGAAGCACTTCATTCGACAGCTTTTTCACGTCCATTATTATCCAATCATTCAATTATTGATCTTTAGGTATATCGCAATCAATTATTGATCTTTAGGTATATCGCAATAACTCGAGTTACTCGACTAGTATTAAATTCTCAATATGGGCCACGTTATTAAATTATCACCATTTACAAACAACCCATCTTCACCTTTTACTTTCCCCTTTTTCGAGTTTTCCTATCAGCCTTTTACCAAAAAGATAAATTCTCTACAATAATAGTCCTAGTAGATTGTATCGTTCAAATCAAGCTGACCCTATCGTCACCAAAAGTTCCATACTTCTGCATTCACTCAGCAGATGGCAGATATTCAGTTATATTCGGGTACCGTACACAATTTGGGACGATAACATAACACTTACAGAATTTTGCTATGGATCGACCCAGGATCAGTCCGAAAAATATATAGTCACAAGCATGATCGTGCATGAGAAATACAAGGCCACAAACAAAAATATGTTAACATACAAAAAAATTTATGAAAAAAAATAAATGAACTTAATAATATGTAGTGAGGGAGAGTTGACTCTACAACTAAACAAATGGTGGCAATTGCCACTAGATTAGGGGAAATTTTGGGATATTGTTCGGTCGATTGTATAGACTAATATTTAAAGGCTGCAAGCGCAAGCTTGCCTTGCTTGTACTCATGTACAGCTCTGGCCACAAGTAAATCATGTTAAAACACACTGATTTTTCTTTTTTTTTGTGAAAACATTAAACAAAGATAATATGTGGTAAGTATGGACGAATCTTGAATTTTATATTGGTGAGGTATAAAAAAATATTATTGAAATATTGGGCATTAGTACAAATATTCTAGATTAAAATGTAATTATAGTAAAATATATAAAGAAATTTTTGTTTTTCTGAATTTTTAGTGGGTGTAATTCCCCTCATATATCTTTTTATGTTAGGGCGGAGCATTTTAACCGAATCCAAAATTCGAATTTGAATCCAAACCAAAAAACTTGAATCTAGACTGAACCCATAAGTTAAATTATCCGATTGTGTTTTAAGTTATAGTATATATGTTAGATTCGAATTTTACTCAAACCCGAAAATACACCCGAATAAATTCATACCTAATATTCTATATATACAATATAATTTTTCAAATCTTAATTTATTACTTAGACATATCTTAATCAAATATAAGACTTCCAAAGGATATATATTTACTGACATAATAAAATTTTGAGAAATATATTCAACTATCATAAATCTTTGTCTTGAAGTGGTTTTGAATACAAGTTATTCATTTGTTAACTATTTTTTGTTAACTACTTTTTTTTTGAATTACCGAGTGTATAATTAAAAAAAAAAAAGATTAATCATTTTTATTTTCGATATTATCTTCTATTTAGTTAATTATTTGGTTTGTACCTTTTGTTTTTCATAGTGAAATAGATGTTTAAGCATACAATATTTTCTTGTAAATATTGACGAGAAATATATCGTATTTGAGAAAATGTCTATGCATAGCACAGCTCGCTCGATAATATTGATGCTAATTCACCAAAAAATTGGTGACTGATAGCACAATTCGCTCGATAATACACTTGTACAAAAGACCTCATAACCCGGCTTCGCGGCTCTGCTAACGCAAGCTGACTAACTTATTTTTTAAAATTTATTTGCTACATCGTTGCTACTTCGTTGTAAATTAGCGTAGTAATTTTGTTGTAAATCAAAATATCAACCCTTACACGTTCTGTCTCGATATAAGCAAGTTTGCTTTAGAAGTTTGGGGTTCTCTATGCTCTAGTTGTAAATTCGTTATAAATTTACTAGGAAAAAATAACGGATGACTTTCGAGAAAGTTATAAAGTTTTATATTATTATATATTCCTTTGTCGTCATTAATTTATTGTAATCTCTTATATTTACAACGACTTTATGACGCTTCCACTATTATAATCACTCAACTCATCTTCTTCCTCATTTCCCTTCGTTTTCTCAAAAAACACAACTGCCTTCGACCCCAAAAAATGTCCCAACGCTCACTGAAACTTCGTTTTCTCAAAAAACACAACTGCCTTCGACCCCAAAAAATGTCCCAACGCTCACTGAAAACGCCCAGTCTTCCAATCATCACCATGGAACTCGAACATCATCAAAACCAACAAGTAGGTATGTATTTTGCACTTTTAACCTATCAACAATCATCACCATGGAACTCGAACATCATCAAAACCAACAAGTAGGTATGTATTTTGCACTTTTAACCTCTCAAATTCATTTTCTAATTAATCTATATTTTATGGACATTTTGTTTTTGTTTTTTTTTTAACTCGTGGCCTAATGGCCAAACACCCCATCAACCATGTGGAGACCAGAGATCGATCCTCTGACCCTAGATTCTAGTGTCCATGGAGTCTACCAGTTAGGCTATCAACTCTGGATTATGGACATTTTGTTAAGGTAGAATGGTAACTTTAGGAATTAGTTTAAGATACATGGATAGAAGAACTAAATTAGGTAAAAGTATCTTTGACATGTTCATCACAATGTTTTATTGTTTGATTGATGATTTTGGTTTTTTTTTTTTTTTACAATGTTTTATTGTTTGATTGATGATTTTGGTTTTTTTTTTTTTTTGGGTTGTAATTTTCCATGTTAAATTTGACATTTTGGATTTTTGTTAGTTTAATGTTATTTGTATTTTTTTGTTTCAAGCATCATAAATTATGTTATGGGCTTAATTTTTTTTTTTGAGAACTTCACGAAAATATATATATATATGAAATTGGTTGTAAATTTCTATAAATTTCTTATACTAAATTTAGAGTGAAACCATTTTTATGTTTCGTTGGATTTTTTTTAAATTAATTAGAATACTAGTGTATGTTGTTAGTGTTGGATCACAATTTTAATAAATAGGCATGCTTATAAAAATTATGAGAAGTTAAATGAGAAATGAGTTAATTAAGTTAGGTCCACAGAGAGTTAGTTATGTGTGTTTGTCCCACATAGACTGTGAAGTTAAAAGGTTTATGATATATATATCATTAGAAACCATAGGTCCATAGAGAGTTAGTTATGTGTGTTTGTCCCACATAGACTGGGAAGTTAAAAGGTTTAGGCATTCCCCTTCATTCTCAAATCACACAACTCGAACACAAACAGTTCTCTCTACTTTCTCAGCTTAGAACTTCTTATCGTATGCTCTGTGCTTGTGGTTCATATCCGATCTTCCACATCAGAAAATAAGTTGTTCTTCCTCTTCTCCTGTGGTTCAACGTTCTGATATATATATCATTAGAAACCAAGAATGTGCATAACGAATACAGAGAGTAAGGATTGGGGAATCCACACGCGCGCACCACCACCACCACCACGAGCCGTGCGTGGGCGTGGGCGCAGACGCGGGCTCGTGGGGCTCTTGGGGAATTTCTCGTGGTCGATTCCTAAGAAGCCCAACTCATTTCCTTTTGGACAGAATTCCAAATTGAAGCCCAGATCATTTCGTTTTGGATCGAATTCCAAATCGAAGAAGCCCAAGCCCAAATCGAATTAGCGAATTTGGATCTTGTCATTAACACGCGCGCCGTCATTAACGCCTGCGGTTATGATTCATTATTTATTACGATTCGTATTAATGTCGTCGGTTTTGATTTCGTCATTATGGACGATAATAACGATGCGCATCTCCCCTCTCCTATAAAAGGGCATTCCCCTTCATTCTCAAATCACACAACTCAAACACAAACAGGTCTCTCTACTTTCTCAGCTCAGAACTTCTTATCGTATGCTCTGTGGTTGCGGGATTCCTAAGAAGCCCAACTCATTTCCTTTTGGACAGAATTCCAAATTGAAGCCCAGATCATTTCGTTTTGGATCGAATTCCAAATCGAAGAAGCCCAAGCCCAAATCGAATTAGCGAATTTGGATCTTGTCATTAACACGCGCGCCGTCATTAACGCCTGCGGTTATGATTCATTATTTATTACGATTCGTATTAATGTCGTCGGTTTTGATTTCGTCATTATGGACGATAATAACGATGCGCATCTCCCCTCTCCTATAAAAGGGCATTCCCCTTCATTCTCAAATCACACAACTCAAACACAAACAGGTCTCTCTACTTTCTCAGCTCAGAACTTCTTATCGTATGCTCTGTGGTTGCGGTTCATATCCGATCTTCCACATCAGAAAATATCTCCCCTCTCCTATAAAAGGGCATTCCCCTTCATTCTCAAATCACACAACTCAAACACAAACAGGTCTCTCTACTTTCTCAGCTCAGAACTTCTTATCGTATGCTCTGTGGTTGCGGTTCATATCCGATCTTCCACATCAGAAAATAAGTTGTTCTTCCTCTTCTCCTGTGGTTCAACGTTCCGCATCCATACCGTCTCAACTAACGGGCGCTTTATTCAGTTAAGGGGAGGTTAACAGCTGACTCCGGATCTACATTTTTCTCTTTCGTAATCTTTTATTCGTTCTGTTTCATTTATATTATTGTTTATGTTGTCGTTTTCCATATTGTTATTCGAATTTTGTCTATTCCGTTTTTACGCTCTTACATTTTTTTTTCTTTTTTACATATTGTTATTCGAATTTTGTCTATTCCGTTTTTACGCTCTTACATTTTTTTTTCTTTTTTAATGT
>CM071720.1:21016008-21030497 GCA_036630335.1 Physaria fendleri | reverse complement strand
TACTGTTCTCATTTAAATCTTCATAACCATTTGCACCTAATTTTTATACTATTATATAAATATATATAACTATGTTTTAGGATTGTTGAGTCGCTTTCTCATTTGGAACCACACACTCTCACAATATTTGCTAACTATCTATTCGTTGTAATGTTATCTAGAGCACATGTATCTTTCGTTAAGTGATATGGCCCTATAAGGCTTTTAACTGGTATGGCCCTATAAGGCTTTTAAAATCCATATAGTAGACATGATAGCTCTCATCTCGTTAATCATAGTCACTATATCATATCAGTTTCAAAATTTTAGTTCTACAAAATTGCAAGACACAACAAATAAGAAGAACAAACAAAAAGTGCAAAAACGACGATCGTATAATTAGTGAATATATATATGCGAATACTGCGAAGAATCATCTCTTCCGCGTAAAGAAAAATAATGTATTGTTGTTCTTGATCATCTCCTCAAGGTATGGAGAATATACTCAGCGTATAGATCCCTGTCAATCCACAAAACCATTCAGACTCGTTAATTTTTTCCAGTTATTTACTGATCAAAGTTTTAGACTTTAAAGATTTGGTAAAATCATTACATGGAGTACTGAATTGCTTCATGTGCTTTCTCTGATGGCAAGAACTCATTCACAGCCACCATCTTGTTCTCGTTCTTCTTATCTAAACCCCAAATAAGCAAATACAATTGGTTTAACTTAATTTTGTAATTGATTAATAAAGTTGATTGATCTTACAGTCTTCGAAGAAACGTCGGATTTCAGAAAGACGATGAGGAGCAAGTTGTTTGATGTCTGTAAAATGTTTGTACTCTGGATCATCAGCACAAACAGCTATGATCTTATCATCTTTCTCTCCCTGATCAATCATGGGCATTAATCCAATGGCTCTTGCACGAAGAAAACATCCTGGAAGTACTGGTTCCTACAAGATTCATAGAGATAATTTATGCTGATTTTTTGATGTTTTTGAGACATGTACATTAACACATGCCTGCATTAGGACAAGAACATCAAGAGGATCGTTGTCTTCACATAATGTCCTTGGTATGAATCCGTAGTTGTGAGGATAAACAACCGAAGAGTATAAGATTCGGTCAACCTGAGATCGAATCAAATGTTGTCAAATCAAAACATTTTGAAGAAAAAATATAATCATAATCTGCGGATTTTCGCAGACCTTAATAAGACCGGTTTTCTTGTCGAGCTCATACTTTACTTTGCTTCCCTTTGTAATCTCAACCACAACATTGAACACCAATGGAGCATCAGGACCTAATCAGAAAAATAATACCAAATTTGTGTTCAGAATTGGAAGTGATTATGAGGGCTTATTGAAAAAATGAAGATATACCGATCTCAAGGTCGTGCCATGGATGTGCAGCTACAGATCTCTTGGATAGACTTGAGAGAATCCTCTCGTTCAGTTTAGGAACAGGACGTGGAGATTCCTGTGTTTCTTCATATGCTTCTTCACTCATCTGTCATCACATCATTTAACAAACGTATTGATTCTAAAGAATAAAAAAAAACTTTTGAAAAAGCTTCAATCTTTTGATAAAAAAAAGTATTAATTTTACCTTTGGATATTATTTGGTTTCAAAGGGACAAAAGAAAAAACAAATGTAAGTTCTCCAAAAACAGAGTTACATATATATGAGAAATCAGAGTTTAATAATAGCTTAAGAGTTTGGTCAAAATCAAATTTCAGAGATAATCTTTCTCTGCCTTTCAATTTCTTCATTACAAAAAAAAAAAAGTCAATAATTTATTTATTTAAAAATGGTTAACGCAAAACATTGTGCTTGTTTATGGTGACTGTTGCTTCTTGCTCTTTGTCTGCACACGTTGTCGTTGTTACGAGCGTGACTAAATGGACAGTAACATGACGTTCATGCCGGGTGCCTCATATTAGTGTTTGTGTATATATGGTTTATTATATGATTTCCAATTTTACAATTTGTTAAATCAAAATATTTAACCGCAACCAAATTAAAAAAGAATTAAAAAAGAAATATTTATGAGAAATGCCGCATAATTATACTTAACTTTGATTGCTCACCTGTGTGTACTTGCTAATGTAAGTTGAATCTCTAGTTACTCTCAGGACAAACATGACCCACTTGTGACATATCAATTAGAACCCTAACAATCAATCAGATACTGTTTCTAAACAATCACAAGCTCTCATGTGACTCCTAGGAAGATAAATGTATCTTTATCCTAATATAGACCTAATCTCATAAATATATAACTACACCAATATAACGAAAGCAGAGGAACACGAGAAAGTGAAAAAGGATAGGAGCTTTATTGATTTTATTGTTATGTAGAATGCGGATACAATTTCCCCTCATCATACCATACTTCGCTTTTAGCGCTCGATCTGTATAGTAACATGACTGATGTTGTACTCTCTGCGGATGTAATCAATTACCTTGTTGAGCACCATATCTGCATCTGCTTCTTGTTTTATATTGACATGGCAAGCCAATAACACTTTTCCCACTGTTATTGCCCAAATGTGAAGCTCATGAACAGCCACTACTTCTTCCATTTCGAGCAAACCCTTTTCCAGCTTTGTAGCATCAATCTCTCTCGGTGTACTCTCCATCAATACTTCTAGAATGTTTCTAATCATGTTGATGGTTGTTCCCAGGACAATAACCGAAAAGACAAGGGTGCATATCAGATCTACAATTTTCCATTTTGGATTGTACCAAATGATAGCTCCTCCAATCATAACACCAACACTCTGGATGGAATCCCCAAGGACATGGAGATAAGCTCCTTGAACATTGATGTTCCTCTTCCTTTTCTCTTTTTCTGCGACTTGAGTCTTTGATTTGTCCAATAATTGCTCAGTGTCAGTGACATCCCCATGAATATGACCATGATCATGATGATGGTGGGTGGTAACAGTAACCTCACGGCTATGGTTTCCATCGTGATTGTGATGGTCATGCCCATGCCCATGCCCGTGCCCATGACTGTGACCATGATCATGCCCAAGCAGAACAGCCATTATGATATTCACCAGTAGACCAAACGCAGAAACAATAAACATAAGGGATCCATTAACCTCAGTGGTCTCGGTAACAATTCTGATAATGGCTTCATAAACAAGGATACCAGTGAGCAACCAAATTAGCTGGATAGATACAAGAGCTCCCAAAATCTCAATCCTGAAAAACCCATAAGTCTGCCTCGGAGTCGCTTCCCAACCAGCAGCCCACAAGGAGAACAATGAAATCGCAAAGGCAGCAACATCAGAGAGCAAATGGGCTGCATCGGTTAATATGGCCAAACTATTGGCTTTGATGCCACCAACAACTTCTACACTCATGAACAAAAGACAAAGCACCACTGCGATACAAAGCTTGCGCATAGAAGTAGCGCGTTCCTTGGCATCCCCTGAAGCATTCTTAGAATCTGAAAAACCACACGGTGCTTCTCCACAGACTTTACTTGCCCCAATTATTCTTTCTTCATCAGATTTTCCTACACTGACCTCAACAATGTGACTATGCTGGGGACTTGATGACTCCATCTGAAAAAAAAAAAAAAAAAAAAAAAAAAAAAAAAAAAAAAAAAACTATCAGAATTAGGCAACAACAAAAAATACTGCAAAATCTTCATAGCAAACCACAAATTAGTTACCTCAGTAGTAAGATAGAGGAATCCAAATCCAATGGAACCACAATAGTTATCAGAATTTGGTATAATCTGTTTCAACAAAAAGAAAGCAAATTTATCAACAGAGATCAAACCAGACGACTAGTATCATGTATCCCACTAACTGGTAGAGAATATGAGGACTCTTCAAGCAAAATAAGGGATTGAATAAAAACAAACTACTTAATGCTTTCACACTACATAATAATCATCATAACCTTGAAGTATACATTTAAAGACACATCAAAAACTACTGATTCACGTTTGACCTCCCAATAAAAAACTACGGTATAAGACAACTAAAGCGTCCCAATCAGGACAATTCCAGATTTCAGAGTAAAAAAGCGAAGAATTTATAAACCCTAAAACGATTTATAAAAAAGAACAATGCGTCGGCAACTAATGATTCAAGTTCAACAGAATAAAATTCGAGCTATAAAAGACAGATTGTAAAGAAGCCACAAACCCAAAAGAATGTATTCCAAAATTTTTTTAAACAAGAAAAACCTAATGTAAAAAAGAAAAAAAACATCCTCACCAGAAGAGAGCAGAGATTCAAAGGTGCTAGTTGGGGAGATTTGATTATTAACAAAAGATTTCACTTTTTAAAGAAACTCGATAGGTCAAAAAAGGAGGAAAGAAAAAACTAGTTAAATAATCGGCATCGCCACCGATTTCACGAGATTCACTTCCTTTTATGTTTTGTTTTTTTGGCTCCCTCCGTCTCCCTGGAGAGATCTCTTTTTCGACTGTATAAATGAGGAACACGTGGACCAAATCTATTTGAATTTAAACCGTTTCGGACGTTACCAAACCAAATCAAATTGGCTTCTTATCGGATGTATATAGAGAGGCGGTTTATAAGGAAAACGGCGTAAAACGACATGTAGAATGAGGAATGGAGAAACCTACATCTCATAAAACGGATTTGTGTTACGTAAATTCTTCATAGATACTCCGTTAAAAAAATTAACCCACTTACGTAAATTCTTCATAGATACTCCGTTAAAAAAATTAACCCACACATACTTTCCGTCAGTCCACAATATTGTTGATTTTGCATAATCTCCGTAGTGCTAACAGAAGATTAAACCGTTAAACTTCCATTAATGAAATCCAAAACGACGTCGTTTTGTCAGTAAATTAAACAAAAAAAACAAAACAAAACAAAAAAAACGGCGTCGTTTCCTTTTATTACTCCTTAAAAATAAAACAAAAAAACAAAACCACAACACTTAATTTTATCACTTTACACGACATCTCCACTTCTTCTCCTTCCTTCTTCTTGTGTATCGTCACTGCTTCTTTATAAACAGAGCCTTTGATTCTGTTTGCTTCGATGAAAGTTGAAGTAGCAGATTGAAGATCATTGCATCTGTATAGTGTTAAGGATTTAATTGCGGAATTTAGATCAAATGATGCTGATGGATTGGATAGATCAATTGTTGTTGAAGGAACAAATTCTTTGGTATATGAATCATTTAACTTGTTCCTATGTAACAAGAGAACTAAGATTGAGATTAAGAGAATCAAACCAGCTCCGATTCCGATTCCTATGTAAATCCATTTGCAAGAAATAATGAAGAAGAAGACACCGGAGGTTCCACCGGGGGATTAGCAACAACAGGCGGTGGAGGAGATATCAGAATTTCGGTAGGTTCAGTTTTGAGAGGAACGAGAGGCGATGTCAAGAAGTAGATCTTGTCTGATTCAAGCTCGTTACCGTCATATATAGCGGCTGATGTGCTGTTGAACTTCTCAGCGATGACGGAGTCGAATCTCCGCTAGGGATTGAGTAAGTCAAGAGGTATTTAAAACCAGCGGCGGTTTGATTTGCGGTGGAGCAAGACATTAGAGAGGAACAAGAATGTTTAATCCGGAGGTTAATTCAGTATGACGCCGTTTTATTTTTTTTGGTCAAATATTTTTTTGGTTTTAATTATTGACAAAACGACGTCGTTTTGGGTCTCATTAACGGAAGTTTAACGGTTTAATCTTTTGTTAACACTAATCCGTCAGTCAAAGAAGATTATGTGAAGTCAACGATATTGTAGACTGCATGTGTGGGTTAATTTTTTTAACGGAGTATCTATGAAGAATTTACGTAAGTGGGTTAATTTTTTTAACGGAGTATCTATGAAGAATTTACGTAACACAGGTCCGTTTTATGGAATGTAGGTTTCTCCATTGCTTATTCTACAGGCCATTTTAGACCGTTTTCCCACAGCTTATCAGAATGATTTGGGTTTCTCTGTTTCTACGGTGACGAGTTATTTTACGTTTTAGTGTATTTTACAGATTCTTACATAAAAGAATTAATTAATAGAATAGTACGAAAAAATGAAAATTACAAAAAACTAGTAAAAAAATCACTTCAAAAAAGTAGCATAAAAAAAAAAAAGATCAACATGTCATATATTTTTTGTGGACAAAGATATGGGAGGTATTTTGGTCAAAAAAAATTTATGTGTAATTTTTGGAGAAATTTTTTATTTGTGCTAGTTTTGTAATCTAGGAGGTTGAATCATGAATGTACTACTTACACGTAAATGTCTGAAACTTTGAATGTAATCTAACAAAATGTCTTGTCAAAAAAAAATCTAACAAAATCATGTCCAAATCATATCTGTTCTTAGTGGAAGTACCATTTACCAGAAAGTACCTCCAAATTCTCAGATTAGCTGAGAAAAAGACAAGCAAATACCAATAAAAAAAAAAAAACACTAAAAATAGAAAGAATACTCTATAAGTTTCAAGACTCCTCACCTTATCTCTCTAAAATATTAGAATTAATTAGTTATACAGTTAACCAATTTTGTGATCATAAGTGCAATTTTTTAAAGATCAATGATTGTAACGAAGGTATTTAAGACGGGGGAACTGATGTGTTTAACCAGTACAATCGTGAAAGTGAATTGTATATCTAAATTTTTATATAAGGTGAATTTAAACTTCAACGAACAAAAATATTAAATTACCTACATGAACTAATCTAATAATGATCCAAGCTTCTTTGGCCTGGTGGTACTACCTCCCATAGTTAGTGTTATAGATTGGAAGTAACAAGTTCGAGGGACGCCTGGGGAGGGAACCATATTATTACATGCTCTGGACCCCGGCCCGGATTAGTCTGCTTGGCAAAGCCATCCAAAATACCGGTTAATCCAAAAAAAAAAAAAAACTAATCTAATAATGTTGTTTTCTACGTCACGACTAACACCGTTTAAATCTCGTTAAATGTGACTAATTAGCAAATACACGACTATGACATGTTAATTTAGATCGAAACAGCGTCATTTATGAAAATTGGGACACAATGCGATTTTATACTTCAACGAACATAAATTTTAAATTACCAACCCGATCTAAACTAATTATGCTATTTCATACATTTGGTATGTGCATTCAGTTCTTCAAAAGTCGATTCTTTTGTTTTTTGTTATCTTTGTTCCTTGTTTTAGGTCTGTATTAGAAACCAAAGTATTATTGGTTTCATTCGGTTCGGTTCAGTTCTTTATTCTTTTAGTTCGAATATTATATTTGATACCGAGATTATCCAAAAAAATTTTGTTCCAATCGGGTGTCGGTTATAAATAGTTATTTGGATAACAAAAGTAACTGAACAGAATTCAAACTAACTGGTATTATTTGAATCAATTAGGAACCAAAACAAAAAAAAAAATACTTTCATTTAATTTGTTTTGTTTACTTGTAATCATAGTTACCTATTTTCCCACACTGGTTTTGGTTTGGTTATTTGGTTCCTAATTGGTTCAAATAAAACAAAATAGGTTTGTTTCACTTTCGTTTGGTTAGCCAAATAACCATCTGAAACGGAGACACAATTGAAAAAGTAATAATAATAATTTTGGGTAACAAACATAATACCCAAACCAACGGATATGAAACCAAACTAAATGAAGTCGAAAGAACCAAGAACTAATGCTGCAAATGGTTGTATGATTAGAGGAATATGCTATTTCACAGTATTCCTCTAAAATCACATCATTTATATATAAAATTTTTTTAGAGGAATAACATGTTCCGCTGTATTTTTCTGAATTCTCACTATTTACCAAAATTTTAAAGTTTCTAAAAGATTCTTAAAAATCAGAAGAATACAGGTTTTGAGAGGAAAATTGACAAATTCCTCTAGGGGTCCGACTGGTTGTCTACAAATGGAATAAGTGGAATCAGAGGAATAAAATGCAGTAGAGAAAAATAGAGCGGAATAAAAACAGTAAAAGAAATAAACTGAATGAGAGGAATAATTGTAGTGGAATAAATATAAGAGTCAACCGATGACTCTTTAAAGGAAAATGAATGAATATATATATATATATATATATATATATATACTTATTTTTATATTTATATTAGCAAATGATAATGATAAAATAAAATAATATTAAACGATATATAAAATAATATATAAAATATATAAATTATTTTTATATTTATATTAGCAAATGATAATGATAAAATAAAATAATATTAAACGATATATAAAATAATTATTACAAATGAAAAGAAAAAAAAATAATGTTACATTGAAAAGTAACTCAATGTTGTTACATTGAATAACATGATGATGAACATTATTTTTTTAAAAAAAATATTACTGATTTATTTAGAGAATATTCTTTAAAATTGCTACTGAAATTTTCTATTTTATTATTCATTTAATTAAGAATTATTCATTAATCTTTTAATTATGAAAAAAATAATTTTTTTTTTTAAAAGTTGAGTTTTACCCTGAAGGAAAATTGTTCCTCTTATAAATAGGAGATGACTAAATTTTAGCAGAATACATTCTTTTCCTCCAAATTTTTTTATTTCATTTTTTCATGAGATGAACAAAAAAATTCTTGACTGGTGCTAATCTAGAGAAAAATGATATTCCTCTCATTTTTGTTACTCTAAACCAAGCACACCCTAGATTTTATTCCTCTTCTAAATAGTGGAGGAATAAAATTTCTCAGAGAAACAAATATTCCACACATCTTTTTTTCCTCTGCAACTAATTCCTCTCTTTCCTCTTGTTCTTCTTATCACCAACCATTTGAAGCCTAAAAGAACCGTCTCAAACTCATCCAAAGAACTGATTTGAACCGATTTAAATAATCAAACGAAGATACCAAATGTAAGAAATTGCTCAATTAGATTAGATGGGGTAGGTAAGTTAAAATTTATGTTTGTTGAGGTATGAAATTGCATTGTGTCACAATTTTTATAAATAACGTTGTTTTAGACTAAATTGATACATCATAGCCACATATTTGATGAGTAATCAAGATTTATATGGTGCTAGTTATAATGTAGGGAAACGATACAATTAGATCAATTTAGGTAGGCAATAATTGATGTTCGTTGAGATTTAAATTCATTTTTATTAAAATTTAGGTATAAAAATTCTTTAGTGTTCTCCCAATTAAAAAGGCTACAGTATAATTTTTTTCATGGCCAATTTCGTGCATGTGACAATTCGACATAATAAACTATTTACAATGAACGCGTTGAAAGTAAATTCAACTGTTGACATAGTTTAATAAAGGTGTTTAAATATATATCGAATATGAAGTGGATCAAATTGATTAAAATCGATAGAACTTCAACATATGTAAGTTTTTGATTGGTTGTAATAATTATTTTCAAAATTAAATAGAAAATAGATGTGTAAATAAAAAGATGATTCAGAAGATAGATAAAAATGATTTCGAAAAATAAGAAGAAACTAAAGACTTTTGATGAACCTTTTGGTTTTTTCTAGTTCTCGAACCGCCGTTTGGAATTTTTTTTGTTTTTTTGTACAATTTTTTTGGCGGATTATTTTTTGATCTTATTAAACTTAAAAACATAAAAACAAACTTCAAATACAGTGGGCGGAGCCCAAATAAACAACTATCCAAAAAAGCGACCCAATGACAAAACCCTAGCAGATAGAGAATCGCCACCGCAAATGTCGGATCTACGCCGGAAGTGATAACAGTCAAAGAAAGAGAATAAAAGCGCCGACAGATTAGAAATCCCCGGAGCTATGAGGAGCCAAACGCCATAGTTAAACCAGGTCTTGCAAGAGGATGATTAAAATCGCAACCCATGAGATCCAGGATTTCTTCCTTGTATTATGTTGCTTCGACCAAAATCCACAGAGCAATGGTTCAACAAGGGTTTAGTTTGTAAGTACCTTCGACAGAGAAACGCATTCTTCCTCATCCTTGGTGACGAACATCGAGAGGCTCACAGTACTTCGTGTCGATAGCAGAGGATGGCGGTTGTGAAAGCTTTTGGCGACCGCAGTGGGAGCTCTGGTAGATCAACCTCGGAAGAACGATTTACGATTTATGTGGGGAAGATTCTCTTAATCACCTCTTATAGTACAGAAAGACCACTTGGATTCGAAAGGACATAAACAAAGGAAAAAGAACCGGAGGGGGTAAATTGTTAGCATTCTTCCTCATCCTTGGTGACGAACATCGAGAGGCTCACGGTACTTCGTGTCGATAGCAGAGGATAGCGGTTGTGAAAGCTTTTGGCGACCGCAGTGGGAGCTCTGGTAGATCAACCTCGGAAGAACGATTTATGTGGGGAAGATTCTCTTAATCACCTCTTATAGTACAGAAAGACCACTTGGATTCGAAAGAACATAAACAAAGGAGGAAAAGAACCGGAGGGGGTAAATTGTTAGCAGGGAAGGGGAAAAACTTTTGAGGAACAAACATCTCTTACTTTTAATCTTCCTTTGACAAACCCTAGATAAAGTGGCGATAGCTCAAGAAAAAGGGGACTCGGCTTAACCGATCCCAACGTGGCTCGCAAACAAGGCCATGGTCCATGTCTGAGAAGAAGTCGGATCAGAGCATGTGGAGATCCACCGTCTTCAATGACTTCCACCAAACCTTGGGCCTTGATCCGAGAATCAAAAAGTCGATCTAGCTACCTAAGGCGACCAAGTGGCCGGTGCCGGAGATAAGGAAGCCTCCGGCGCCGGAAGAGGAGGGCAGGCACGCGAGTGAGTTTGACGGAAGGTGAAAGTGGTAAAAAAACCTCGAGAGAGAAATTCTCTCTCTAAAAGAAGAGAGAGAGAAACCATTCTTCAGAGTTTTTGGTGGATTCTATTCCTCTTTGCTGCCGAACAATAATTAATTTTCTTCAACATGGGTTGTCAACGATATTGACAACATTCATTACAATTTTTGAAGATGACTTGGTATGGATCGCTTTCCCTACATATGTGGTGTCGTACGGATGAGCTATTTTAGGGTTACTGCAATATTAGTTTTCAATTGGAGTCCCAGATCCAAATTGATTTCAAAATATTTGAAAACCTAGTTTAAACAGATTTTGTTACAAAATGTCATACCATAAGTATCAAAATATTTGGTATTTGTATTCTTACTTCATCTATCTGTTTCGGGGTCGCCAATTTCTTTTTGAAAATTCATCAGTATTTCAATTATTTGATTAAGCGGTCCATACGTTATTTTCTGTACCGAAGAACAAATTGAATCACAATCAACATGGTTGGGTTGATTGCTTTAAGTATAAAGGTATGTGTTAATATTATTTTCTTGGATATGGGAATCCGAGATTAAGTCTTAGACATGAAGTTTGAGAACACATAGAACGGTTAGCCATAACGGATAAAAGGAGACCTACTGGAACTCATATAAGACAAGTCAACTGAAATAGTCAGTCGCCTATAATGCGGCAAAGAGTGCATATGAAAAGACAATCACCACTGGTTTTATAAATGAAGTGCAATTATGATGTTTCATATAGGAAAAATTTAATATAATATAATTTATGTTTATATTTCATATATTGTAGCAGACTGATTATTTGGGTATTCAAGTAATCAATAAAATGTTTAATTATATTAAAAAGAAGGTGGAAAATAAAAGTGAGTGTCGAAAAATGGGAGTGTCAAAATTTAAACCAATTTTTAATAGGCATTTAAAGAAACAGATAGTTGATTTTTAAAAGCACAATCAATATATGAAAAAACCGTGAAGAGTTTATTTTTTGTGTTACTCTGAGTAAACTCTCACAAAAGTAAAAGAAAATAATAATAACACAACTGTTTTTTTGGGTGAAAGGTGATATTATATAAAAAATAAAGAAAAATATGTACACAAATATTTAACTAACAACCTGTAAATAAATAAAATAAAAGAATAGATGCAGTAGTAATTTTAATCTAGAGAAAATATTTAAAAACGTAAAGATGTGCGACCATAATTCCATGCTTCGTCCCATCGAGTACAAAGGTGTTGTGAGAGTTCCGGATTACGAACTGAGTATGATAAAACCTTGTCACGGATAGTGCGGGCTGCTATTCGGGCCAAGTGAGCAAAAGACTGCGGTATTGAGTTATGAATTCTGCTATTCTGTTCCCGCCATATCGCATACACCGCAGTTCTGCTATTCTGTTCCCGCCATATCGCATACACCGCAGTTTGAAGAGCCATAAGAAGTAGAATCGAATCATGTTTAGAGCGCCTCGGACTTTGAATTGATGTTATGGTAATCAGCCATCACGGATTAATTGAACATGGTAGGAGATTGCGAGCAAGTAATATCCAAAGCTGGAACGTGTAGGGACAACCAAAAAAAAAGTTTTCCCTTGTTTCTGAAAGATCACCACAGAAGGTACAAGGTTGCGTTACGCCCCATGCTCTCATTCGCGAATCCGTTGATAACCGATTACGAAATGTGAGCCAAAGAATAAACGATTGACGTGGAATAGCTAAAGAGAACCATACAATTCGCCACCAAGGTACCGTCGCATTAGTCACTCGGATTTGGTGCCATGTAAGCGTCGATGAGAATCTAGGCCTGAAGACTTGTTCTTCCGCTCTCCAAAGAAAGACATAATTACCAGCTTTTGAATTTGGAATTGGATGAGCCATTATCAAGTCGTAGAGTGCTCACAGATTAGTGTTTTTAGGCCTACGAATGCTCCATTGACGATCAGTACAAGCTTCTGATACTCTTGCATTTTTGGGTATACCAAGCAAAATTGTGTGATGACTATGTTGTGACCAGAGACTGCGATCGTTTAACCAATGATCATGCCAGAAATAGGCTTGTCGTCCACTTCGAATATCAATTTTAAAGAAGGGAGCTGCTATGGGTCGGAGATGTAGTAGTTTCCTCCAAACCCATGAACCATTTAGAGCAATCTGAGGATCCCAGAATGATGAACCTCTCAATAGGTATCTCTGAACCCATGAGACCCATAAAGAATTTGATGAAGTGAGAACTCTCCAAATTAAGTGCAGCGAAAAAACCAACCCTCTGTCTTCAAATCTTCTAATACCCACTCCCCCTTCACCAAGAGGTAAACATACATCATGCCAGCTAACTTTAGGACTTGAGCTATCAAGAGTACCTGACTATAAGAAGGAGGAGCATAGCGATTGTGTACTATCAAGACAGCCTTGTGGAAGCGGGAAAACCGATTGCCGAAATTAGTGATGCTTGGTATAACCGATTTGACTAGTTGTAAGCGTCCCGCATATGATAAGCATCGATTGGTCCAGGTTAGAAGGCGGTTACGGATCCGATCAATTAAGGGTTCATAATCAATTCATAAGCACAACTGTTTTAGCTGGTAACATATTGGCGGTCCTCTTTTAATTCAAATAAAACATTAGTGTTGGACCCCTAAATATAGGGAGCCTCTTAAAAAAAAATTGTTTAGTTAATATTAGAAAAAAGCTTCTCAAAACTGAAGTTGATAAAGTCTTATTTACGATCAACGATGTCACATGATAGAATGAACGGTTTAACCATGTTATCAATTGAAAGAAACATTGTTTAAACATCTTGATTATGAAAGTTTGATGAATAGCTTTGTCGAGAAAGAAAAAAACAGAGTTATATTCAAAAAATAGATTAAATTATTGGTTGTTTATGGATTTTTTTTGTGAACTTAATTTTTTATACAATTCTATAATACTTTTTTTTTATATAGCGAATGACCCGAATTTTTTTTTCGTATTACCGGCCCTGTCTCCATAAGAGAGAAGAAGAACAAGCTCGACTAGGGTACTGCTATATCTCTTGGGCAATGGCCCAATGGAAGATACCAAGGATGAGATCTCACCGTGGTCTCAAAATCCCGGTTAAGAACATGTCTTTGCTAATCTGAACTATATTAATATAATTTTTTTAATAAAAAACTGTGATATTTATCAAAAAAAAAAAAAAAAAAAAAAAAAAAAAAAAAAAAAAAAAAAAAAAAAAAAAGCACTGTAGGGTTGTTTTTATCTATTGCAAATCAAAAGCTGTTGCCTGTTGGGTTTATTTGTATTGTTTTAAATAAAATAATCTAGCGTGAAATTTTATCCATAGAGGGAGAAAAAGATCCGTTTTTTCCCAACGGTCTTTTGACTTGCACTTTTGTCTACATAAGATCCCCTTTGGAATCCAAAGACAACAATCATTTTTTACTCTGAGAACCGTTACAACAAAATAATCATGCCAAAACTAGTTACAAGATCCAGGTGAATGCGACAGATAAATGGATTAACGATCTTATCAGCCAAAAAATAATTATTAATCATGATGAAAAAAAAACAAATAAGAAGATTAAATTATAACAATTTCAAGACTTACAATTGTGAAAAGGGAATTTTTTTAAGCTTATCCAAAGCTTAATAAAATCTTATTTGGGTTCAAAAGAAGACATAAACATTTCTTTTGAACCTGAAACAATAAATCCCCAAATAAATGTAATCTGATGATGCTTTCTGCATCATCAATCCATGTTTTTCTTAAAAAAAAAAAAAAAAAAAAA
>CM071720.1:20957246-20971082 GCA_036630335.1 Physaria fendleri | reverse complement strand
TAAATAATAACGAAACTCGACTGATTACATGGCTTGTACAAGATGGATACTTGTTTTTGCAAGACGAGTACGAAACAAACCAAACGTAACAGAGTAAGTAGTTGAAATTTTCTTACTTATATTTGTTACTTGTCTTGTAAGAAACTCGAGTGATTACATGGTTTGTACAAGATGGATATTTGTTTTTACAGGACGAATACGAAACAAGCCGAACGGATCAGATAAATACCAAATACTGGTGTCCAACCTTTTAAAATCTTTTATTCAATACATTTCTGTAGTAAATGTTTTATATTTTACTATTTCACAAAATTAAATTATTAAGTTTTTACACTAAAAAAAATCTTTTCTTTTATTACGAATTAAATCTTTTTTATTTTCGCTTATTAATAAGAATGAAAACTTTGTCTATTATATCTATAATGATATAATATGAATTTAAAGTATTTCTTTTTTTAAAAAAAAAACTTATCAAAATGAATGGAGTATGTAATCAATTAATATGATAAAATAGTAATAAATACATGAATTTCATGAAAATATGAAAAATATTTCAAGTAAAGAAATGAGTAGTATTTTTCATCGGAATTTAACTTCATAGTAGTTTTTTTAATCAACTAGTATATAGTTTATATATTTACATTTAATGACAAAAATACCAACGCTTTCTACACGCAATAAACCTTTCAATTGTCCATAACTCATCTCAATTTACATTAACATGTGAATGATTAATTATGCTTTGAAAGGACATTATTTATTGTGAAACATCAACATAAAACGACCTTTACTTATGTATTTTCACTTTCATAATTTCTTTTTCAAGGAAGCTCTATTTTAAATATTCTCCAAATTTTTTTTTTTTCAACTATTAACAATTGGAAATTTACATAACTAAAAGTGATTTGTTTTCGAGAAAATACATTTTGCTATATAAAAAAGGTAAAAAAACTCAATTATATCTGCATTTATCAATGACGTGAAAAAATAATATTTACAAAATATTTAGATAAACAAGAGGAATGTTGCGAAGCACGTCGTGGTTCTTTGCATTGAGCTTATAAATTCATTATTTTTTCCGACGTGCTTTGAACTTCTAAAAATAATTAAAAACATATTTTATATATTCTCTTAAAACACTATATCATAATGGATATAAATTTTGTTTTTATGAAAATATGAAAAATATTTCAAGTAAAGAAATGAGTAGTATTTTTCATCGGAATTTAACTTCATAATAGTTTTTTTTAATCAACTAGTATATAGTTTATATATTTACATTTAATGACAAAAATACCAACGCTTTCTACACGCAATAAACCTTTCAATTGTCCATAACTCATCTCAATTTACATTAACATGTGAATGATTAATTATGCTTTGAAAGGACATTATTTATTGTGGAACATCAACATAAAACGACCTTTACTTATGTATTTTCACTTTCATAATTTCTTTTTCAAGGAAGCTCTATTTTAAATATTCTCCAAATTTTTTTTTTTTCAACTATTAACAATTGGAAATTTACATAACTAAAAGTGATTTGTTTTCGAGAAAATACATTTTGCTATATAAAAATGTAAAAAATCTCAATTATATCTGCATTTATCAATGATGTGAAAAAATAATATTTACAAAATATTTAGATAAACAAGAGGAATGTTGCGAAGCACGTCGTGGTTCTTTGCATTGAGCTTATAAATTCATTATTTCTTCCGACGTGCTTTGAACTTCTAAAATTAATTAAAAACATATTTTATATATTCTCTTAAAACACTATATCATAATGGATATAAATTTTGTTTTTCTATATATGGCTATATAGATACCTACTTTAGAGTACTTTATTAACGAAAATTGTTTATTATTTTACCGAATTGTACTCATTTATAAATGCACATGTTTTCATGTTTTCTTTTATTAAGCTCACCTAACCCATAATATTAATTTTTCCTAGTTATGATAATATTGCAATATCATAATTTACACGCAAGAAATAGGAAATTAAACCTACTTTTCTTTGTTCCATTAATAAAAGTATAAATTAAAGTTAGTAAAAATGTTTTTCCAAAAAAAAAAGTTTAAAATATTATTGGGTTTCGAGGAATTTTTTTTAAAACTATCAATACAACGACAAAACAGTACCAGCCAAAAATAATAAAGTGAGAATTATTAATGGTGACATTATTTTATATTAACCGAAAATCTAAATTTATAATGAATCAGTCTATATATAGTAATATATTATTCACTGTATTTTCGAGCTCAAAAATTTGTTTATTTCTATAATCAATAGGAAAGTTCCTACGATGTTTCCTATAGTTTCCAGAAGATTAGTATGAGATTAAACAAGTCAAACGACTATGGTCGTCTTTTGGATTGTAGATGAGCTTTGAGTCATATATTATTTTATACGCTAACTAATTAAATAATCGCTAGGTTAACTTAGGGTTTAATTATAATATCAGTAACAAAACTTAGGGTTTAATAATTTAATCCCCACACTAGGTTAACTTAGGGTTTAATTATAATATCAGTAACAAAACTTAGGGTTTAATAATTTAATCCCCAAATATTAAGGGTTTAATGTACGACACGTGCCAGCATTACAAGAGAAAAATAAGGAAAGTTTCTCTTAAAATAACGAAACAAAACCATAGATTATTGTACCTTCGTGTAATGATGCAACTATGATTGACGTATAACCAAAGGTCTTATCTATATTTTCTCATGAAACTGTAAGAATTCATTTTTGGTCATGACAATAGTTATTTTGACCAATTCAAAGTGTAAATACAATCACAATCCAATATATGAAACTTAATTTTCGATACAGCTTCATGCTTTTAAAAGTCACGGATCTCCTGTTTTAAGATATAGCAAAAGTCAAACATTAAAAGCTTCGTAATTTTGGCAATGTCGACTAAATCTGCTGAAAGTAATATTTTACTTAAAGGTAGGTTTGATATTTTCCTAACAAATATTTTAGTTTATATTCTTACATTCAAATTCCGAGTTAAAGTTAGGTAAAGATATTTTAAAGTTAGGTAAAGATATTTTCCTAACAAATATTTTAGTTTATATTCTTACATTCAAATTCCGAGTTAAAGTTAGGTAAACATATTCCGGATTAAAGTTAAAAATATATGTATCCTAGATTAACTTTCAGATCTCAGAGTTCATAATTTATGGTATTATATCCCACTGTAATTTTTTTACTAAAATATTTGGTTTGTGAATACGTATAACTATGAATCTACATATGGGGTTTTGATTATTGGTTATCTAAAGCCACTTGGCCTATGACAACAAATACTTATTCATTTAAAATAAACGAATCGTAAACTGATCTACTAAATCTGATAATCAACCTAAAACATTTTGACTTAACGTGTCTATAACTAGATACATAATTTGTCATTTTTCGTAGGGTATTATAGAACCATCACTTTCAATGCCGGCTCGTGTAGATCGACCACGTCAATAGTAAGTTATTAATTTAAAATAACTAAAATATCTTTTAAAAACTATTGGTGTGTACGCGTTTTAAGGAAGAATCTGTGCAAGTATGCCAATTGGTTCGTTAGTTTTTGAATAAGTTCTGAAATTATATGATAATATGAATAAGCTAAAAAAAAATTGTTAACCATATGGATTTACTTGCTTTGTGCTACCCTAATCCTTATTATTTTTGTGAAATGATATTGACACATACAATGTCACGTTAGAATCCAACATAAAGTAACTAATACTAATATAAAACATATATGAACCATTTCATTCATTGTAAATTATTGAGATAGTACCCTATATCCATGTCATTGCATACCTCAAAAAGTTCTTAAGGAGTGCAATTTTTTAAAAATATGCATATTTAGGGACTTCAGCCATTTACTTTCAAATAATAGTGGTACGTTTTTAACCATTAAACCAAAATCATTCTATGTATAAATCAAATATTTTATATTTGTAAGGATGCAAGTAAACTACCATTCTTACATGTAGTTCCGTCCATGGACACATGCGGATCTCCCCTAGAACAAAACGATACATTAACATATTTGCACTGACAGACGCGTAAATGTTTGAATAGTAAAATCTCAAAGATTCTATTAAACATGTATATATAAACTGTTTGATAAATTAGAAATTACCAGCATATTCATCACCAAAATTATAGTATTCTAATTATTAAAATATATGTAATTTATCAGAAAAAAAAAATTATTCAAAGGAACAATTATGCAAAAAAAAAAAGAATGAATTGTTTCGTAAACCTTCGAAACCATTCCATTTCCCACGATTCATACACCGATGCAACACTTTGATTGCCATGTAATCGACATTGGAGAATGCCACGTGTACGGTCGATATTACACCACCTCGCCTTACCCGGATATAGAAAGCGAGGATCTAGGACAAGACATGTAAGCATAGAAGACTTCAGAAGAAAATTCTAAAAAGGAATTAGTTATGTCGCATGTCCCACCTTAAAAGCAATATTTTATCGTATTACAAATTTTGTGGTCTCCCAATTATAATTAAATCCCTGCCACATGTCTTCATCTAAGTGCTCTCAATACGATTCGATTTACGATACGAACACATACTGATTGATATACGCTTCACCACTAATTTATACAAACGTTTACACGTGTTGACATACCATTAAAGACCACACCAATAATCTCTAAGAATACGAAAACTTCAATTTCAAATTTACTCGACACATAATGGGCGGTGTTTTATTTAATTGTGTGTATTCAGATTTAGTTTGAAATAGAATATACATATTTTACAAGAGAGTATTACAAATTATTGGCGATTTGAATCATATTATAAATATTTATGGGTATTCATTTTTGCATGGGACCATACCGTAACGACGTGATAGAATTTTGAGCGTGGCGTAATCTTATAGGGAGTTTATAGTTGACTATTTTTTTAGCAGTTATGAGCTTGATGATGATGAGTATTAAGTCAATTCTCTTTTGAATTTGTTCACATTATTGACAAAGTAGGTCTTCTACATATTCGTTTTATTGCTATTTTGGTTTTTTTTTTGTTCAATTTCATTGACATACGTGTATGCCTATGATTTGTATAGATCGAATTTTGTGCATATGTAGTAAATTTTGTGGGTATAGTGAATTAGTCATATGATTTAATTATTTTGTAACGAATTTGTAACTATATCTTACACAACTGCAAAAATTTATAACAATGTTAATTTTTTGTAAATGTAGATTTCATTATTGGACATTATTAATTAGACTAAATAATATACTATGTATCTCTGCATCATATACTTATTCTAAAAATTATTTTTAATATTTAAAATTATGGATCGTTTTAATTAGTTTATAATTAATAAAATATATTTTACAATGTTATAGTTTACGACTATTCTAATAATTAAATTATAATAGAATATTTATAAATATGGTTCCTAAGAGTGATTCTATTGTTGAATTAATGATTCAACCCTTACTTAATGATTTTGGAAGTTTGACTAGTGGAAGATGAAGTATAATGAACTTTGAAGATGAATAATGACTATGAATGTTAGTGAGTCTTTAATAAGGTTCATGGTATCTAGATTGTTTAGTCTCTTTACATTATAGTGAGTGTTTAATATAAATAGGAGATGTTTTCATGGTATCTAGATTGTTTAGTCTCTTTACATTATAGTGAGTGTTTAATATAAATAGGAGATGTTGTTATCCTATCGAAATATCCTTTGAATAATAGTTTAGGATCTCTTGTGATAATCAAGGTAATCCCAATTGATTGAGTAAAATATTAGTTCAATTTAAAGAAAATCTTTTATTTGTGTGGTTCAATTCAATTCCTCCAGTTATTCGATGTAAACCAACATCTATAACGATATATCAAATCTTTTTAGTTTGGTCGTAACATAGTAAACCAAGAAAAAAGTTATCAGATTTTGGCTTATATATATATTTTTTTCTAAGATTATTCGCTTAATATTCTCAATGAGGATGCTGTGACTCGAGGTACTAAGTTTGGCGACATATGAACCACCAATTACCAACACATCAAAATTGGGACCATATATTGTAAATTTTGTACTTAATATTAAATGTTTTGTGTTGCAAAAAATGCTACCTCAACTTCTAACGTAGATATGCATGTATATATAGTACGTGGAGTGTATATTACTCAAGAACTGATGATGTGCTGGTGTTATTATCAATGTTTAGTCTCTCTTTTTTCGGGTCTCTATCAATTTAGTTAGTTTGAATTGTTCTACATAATTAATTTTGACTTTAGCCACAACATTTTGAAATTTGAACATTGGGATTGGATCTGGACCTGATGGCAAAAATAGATAATAAGTTGGGCCTTTAAACTTGTGGGACCAAAATTCTTCGACGTGATTTGATTAGGCCTAATTAGGCTATAGTCACAAAAGCCCAAGTCACTCTCAACTCATAGGTAATGGTTTGTTTAGTAGAGGAAGGTTTGTGCGTTAAATATATTAAAAACATACACAAGTTAACTCTTTCTTTATTTTTATTTTTGTCTCATTCTTGAAATCACACATTTATGATTATGATTTATTATATTTGAACTCGAATTACATTATTGTTTTATCAAAAACATAACTCATTAGATTTGATTTGTCCACATTATCAAAAACATAACTCATTAGATTTGATTTGTCCACAAGATGCTAAAAAAATGTTACATGTTGATGGTTAGATGACTATGTTAGTGATTTCAGAACCCAGTTTTGGGAGATTGTTTGGTTTAAATTGTGTGTTTTAAAGTTTGAAAAAGATGTTTTCCAATAAAAAAAAGTGTTTCGAAAAAGACATTGTTATTATGTAATTAAGTTCTTTCGGTTGAGATTTCAACCATCCAAACTTTGAATCTCTTTAACCTCCAAAGGTTCTGTGGTTGGTGCTGACAGACGGCTCGAAGAGTCTAAGGAAGTCATGACGAGCTTTTTTTTCTGCAGCATCAAATATGTGTTCAAGGTTTGCAAATTTATCATTTATTATAGGAACTTCGGAGCAGAGCCGTTCCTAAGATTTTGGATGTTCTATACAAATTTTTTTATATCCTCTATGTTTTTGTAAGATATTATTAAAGAAAATATTAAAACAAATATGTGCAGTTTTTGTTCTAACTATATTTTTTAAAAAAAGACTGAAATACAACTATATATTTATTCCAATATATTTAGTTTGAAATAGAATATACATATTTTGAAGAGAGTTTTACAAATTATTAGTGATTTGAATCATATTATAATTATTTATGGGGATGCATTTTGCATGGGACCATTAACGATATTGATAGAATTTTGAGTGTCCTAATCTTATAGGAGGTTTATAGTCGACTATTATTTTGCAGTTATGAGCTTGATGATGACTATTAAGTCAATTCTCTTTTGAATTTGTTCACATTATTGACAAAGTGAGTCTTATACATATTCGTTTATTGCTATTTAGGATTTTTTTTGGGTTCAATTTCACCATCTATGGTTTGTATAATTTGAATATGCTAACTACGGATTACAAAAAGAATATTATATACTCGTTCAATTATTTGTGACTAGCCATAACATAAATTTTACTGCTATAGCTTTAGTTTAATTGTTCGAGATTTTTTAATGGTTAATTCATAACTATATGAATACATCAATGTGAAATTCGTAATATATGTCTATACTCTAAACGAGATTTTTATTTCGTTTTAGCGCAATGATGTATCTTCATTTCGATTAATTTATTTATTTATGTTTGATTTTGTAAATAACTAATTTTAGATTTTTATTTCGTTTTAGCGCAATGATGTATCTTCATTTTGATTAATTTATTTATTTATGTTTGATTTTGTAAATAACTAACAAGTTGTCCATCGCAACAATAGAATCTGAATATTGTGAAATTGAAAACAAAATATAAACAAATTGTATATTTTGTTTATTTGGATATGGAAATAATTGTTTTGTATACACACACCTATCTATAGCAATATAAAACAAACATAGAAAAAGTTTGTCGTAATTTAGTTCTTAGAAAAAAAGTTTTTTTTTTTTTTTTTTTTTTTTTTTTTTTTTTTGTTTATTCTCAATGAGAATGCTGGGACTCAAATAGGTACTAAGTTTGGCAAGATATGAACCACCAGTTACCAACATATAAAATTGGGACCATATTATGTAAATTTTGTACTTAATATTAAATGTTCTGTGTTGCAAAAAATGCTACCTCAACTTCTAATGTAGATATGCATGTATATATAGTACGTGGAGTTTATATTACTCAAGAAGAACTGATGATATGCTGTGTTATTATCAATGTTTAGTCTCTCTTTTTTCGGGTCTCTATCAATTTCGTTAGTTTGAATTGTTCTACATAATTAATTTTGACTTTAGCCACTGTCATCATTTTGAACATTGGAATTGGATCTGGCCTGATGGCAAAAATAGTTTATAAGTTTGGCCTTTAAACTTGTAAGCCTAAAATTCTTCAACGTGATTGGGCCTAATTAGGCCCAAAATAGAGAACATAATAATATAATTTTTAAATCTTACAAAACATAACTCATTAAAATTTGATTTGTCCACAGAACGCTAAAATGTTACATGTTGATGGTTAGATGACTATGTTAGTGATTTCAGAACCCAATTTGGGAGATTGTTTGGTTTAAAAAGTTTTGATGAAGACATTGTTACTATGTAATTAAGTTCTTGAGGTTGAGATTTCAATATCGTAATGATTCTAAAATCTTATTATATAAAGTTAGGTTGGAGCGATGTGAGCGTGCCACGTGTCAAACGCGATAATTAGAGAGTTCGCGACACGTGGTACCTCATGTTGATCCGACCGTCGATTTTAAATTTTTTTAATTATGTTAATTTCTTAATTTGATTATGTTAGAAATAAATATATTTTTTAAAAAGGTAAACTACATATTTACAAATGTGATAATTAGAGATATCGCAACACGTGGCGCCTCACGTTGATCCGACCGTC
The DNA here is from genome assembly GCA_036630335.1 of Physaria fendleri. Taxonomy (NCBI): domain Eukaryota; kingdom Viridiplantae; phylum Streptophyta; class Magnoliopsida; order Brassicales; family Brassicaceae; genus Physaria; species Physaria fendleri. The sequence continues at coordinate 20,962,074 of CM071720.1, read as the reverse complement.
GATTTTAAATTTTCCTAATTATGTTAATTTCCTAATTTGATTATGTTACAAATAGATATATTTTTAAAAAGGTAAACTACAGATTTTATTATGCAAAATTAGAGAGATCGCGACACGTGTAGCTTCGTATCAATATGACCATTGATTTTAATTTTTTTAATTTTTTTTGTTAATTTTCTGATTTAATTATAATAAACAAAATTTAGGAAACTATCACAAAATAAATCCTGATTCTAAATCTGATGATTCATAGACATGAATATTACTAAATATTAACCAATTAAATCATAGATCTTTCATAAAATTAAGTCATAATTGATCAACAATGGAAACAATTAAGAATATATATAATATACATTATTCCATTTTTTTTAAGGGAAAGAAGTTTTTCCATTATGCATGTGATTCATAATGAAATATTACTTACATTATTCCATTTTTTTTTTGAACTTAAATAGATTATTCCATTATGCAAATAGAAAAAAAATAGTAACTATAAGGATTCATAGACGTGAATATTACCTAATTGAAAATTAACCAATTAAGTCATAAATCTTTCACAAGTGAATAATAATGGAAAATTTAATTATAATAAACAAAATTTAGGAAACTATCACAAAATAAATCCTGATTCTAAATCTGATGATTCATAGACATGAATATTACTAAATATTAACCAATTAAATCATAGATCTTTCATAAAATTAAGTCATAATTGATCAACAATGGAAACAATTAAGAATATATATAATATACATTATTCCATTTTTTTTAAGGGAAAGAAGTTTTTCCATTATGCATGTGATTCATAATGAAATATTACTTACATTATTCCATTTTTTTTTTGAACTTAAATAGATTATTCCATTATGCAAATAGAAAAAAAATAGTAACTATAAGGATTCATAGACGTGAATATTACCTAATTGAAAATTAACCAATTAAGTCATAAATCTTTCACAAGTGAATAATAATGGAAACAACTAAGAACGTATTGTCCCTACAAATAGAATATTTTTTTCTTCATAATTTATCTTCACAAATCATCTTCACATTCATATTTTAGTTTTTAAAATAACTTCTAATCGGGTTTATCGTCGTACCATAGTACGAATTCTTCGAAAATGGGAAGCAAGAAACATTCACAATTGATCAACAATGGAAACAATTAAGAATATATTATAATATACATTATTCCATTTTTTTGAAGGGAAAGAAGTTTTTCCATTATTCATGTGATTCATAATGAAATATTACTTACATTATTCCATTTTTTTTTGAACTTAAATAGATTATTCCATTATGCAAATAGAAAACAATAGTAACTATAAGGATTCATAGAAGTGAATATTACCTAATTGGAAATTAACCAATTAAGTCATAAATCTTTCACAAGTGAATAATAATGGAAACAACTAAGAACGTATTATCCCTATAAATAGAATAGTTTTTTTCTTCATAATTTATCTTCACAAATCATCTTCTCATTCATATTTTAGTTTTTAAATTAACTTCTAAAAGAATGAATTCACAAAATTATTTTACTTTAAACGAGTTAGATAAAAATCGGATTTATCGTCGTACCATAGTACGAATTCTTCGAAAATGGAAAGCAAGAAACATCAAAGATAATAATACTCTAATGAGAATAGAGTTATTATTTCTTGATGAAAAGATAATATTTTTAATCTTTTTTTTCTTTTTAATTTGTCCATCTCGACATATTTATTTAATTTTATCTAATTGGTTTTTATAGGAAAATACAATTCAGTGTTTTGTGCATTCTTCCCTACTTCAAAAATTTGGCGATCAATTATGCGAAGGAACAATCATCGAAATTTGCAATTTTAATGTGGAATCTGCTATCAAAAAAAAGATTTAGGGTTTCTGACCATAAATTTTTTGTAAAAGTGACGCAAAGAACGAGTATTGCAGGAATTGGTCAAGAATTTTACCAAATTCTAATAGAAAAATTTCGCCTTCGAAATTATGAAGAATTAATGAAGATGGTTCATTTACTGATGAATTATATGGTAATATTTCAAAAAATAAGTATACATATATATGTATAGAATATATGTTTTTACATAAAATTATGAAAATAGGAGCATGTAAAACTATGATAGCTTTTAAACAAACCCGATGATTTTTTACATAAAATTATGAAAATAGGAGCATGTAAAACTATGATAGCTTTTAAACAAACCCGATGATTGTCCATTAAAATTTAGAAGGATCATTTATTGTTTACTTGGTCCAAAAGTAATACATTTTTAAACTAATCCGATGACAGAAACAAGTCTTTTATGTAGGATTACATATTAACTGTATATTAAATATATGGTTTGATATATAATGATTTTTTTTTTTCAACAGATGTAATTGACTACATTGTTAAAATCTACAAAAGTAATGTTCTTACTCAAACCAAACCCACACTTAGAAAAATTGACGTGACATTTGCTACTAGATGTAGCTTTTTCTATCATTAATAATACCTACCAATTATTAAAAAATAATAAAATCATGATTAACAAAGATCAGCTATAGTCTAGAACGAGTAGGAGACTAACTAGATTTATAACGGAAAGAGAAAGAACTATACTTTAGAACGAGAAGGAGATTAACTAGGTTTATAACGGAGAGATGAATGAGACATTGTTTTTGTAGAGTAGGGTATAGAATCGTGATTAACAAAGGAAGGAAAAAATTAGGTATCTGGGATTTGAATACACTAAAAAAAGTTACAAAGATTAAATAAACATAATAAGCATGATTACGGGTTTAACGGTTTTAATAGATTGTAAATTACAAATCTTGAAATATGGCATCAATGTTTTAATAACTTTAAAAATATTTAAATATTAATATTCTTACCAAAAAAAACATATATTAATATTTTTAATTAAATATAAAGAATTATTTTTATTAATTTAGTTAATTAACAAAATTCGTGCATAGCACGGGTCTATTAACACTAGTTATATTATGTTTCCTAGTTTAGATGTAGAAAGAATTCATGAGTATAAAATATCTTTTCAAGATTTTTTTTTTCCCTTCATTTTTTGATGGCTCTCTTCTCCAAACTCCTTACTACAAATACAAAACCTTACTATAAAATAAATTATATAGAAATAACTAAAAACACTTCTAAAATCATACATATGAGAGTAGTTTTGTACATATAGATAGATAATATAGTTAATTCTACTTTTTAATGAATATTTATTAGAATCAACAAACATATTTTATCATTTCAAATAAATAATCACAAGTATACTAAATTTTTGAAACATATTATCAAATCATAATTTTTTTTTGTTGATACTTTCTTTCATAACATCTTTTAACAAGTATTACAAAAAATTTCACATAATAATGATAAAAATGACATATAACAATCAGTCTGAATTTGAGATTTTCTAATCATCTCTCTCAAGTCTTTACTAGCCTTGAGAGATCAAACAAACCTATTAGATCTTGTTTCCTTCACTTCTTGATGGGTCACCACACCATCAAACCAGAATCAACGAATCTCACGTTAGCAATCACCACTTGCTTAGTACTTTTCTTGTTTCTACTATTATCATTCTCCAACGTCTTCAACATATCTCATCCTACAACGATCGGAAAGAATGAAAACCATTCATCATACAAACCATCTGATGATGAATCCAGTGAGAAACTACTAGGAGGGCTTCTTGTTAAAGGGTTTGATGATGAATCTTGCTTAAGTAGGTATGATCAGTCTATGGGCAAGCCTTCACCATACAAACCATCTGAAACTCTTGTCTCTAAGCTTAGAAGCTACGAGATGCTTCACAAACGATGTGGTCAAGGCACAGAGAGTTACAAGAAAGCTACAGAACAGCTTGGTCAGAATCATCATGTAAGAAGCTCTGATGATGAATGTCGGTATGTAGTGTGGTCACCTAAGTTAGGTCTAGGAAACAGAATAATTTCTCTTGTCTCTGTCTTCCTCTATGCTCTCTTGACAGATAGAGTCATGTTTGTTGATCAACGGAAAGATTTAACCGATCTCTTCTGTGAGCCTTTTCCAGAAACTTCATGGTTACTACCTCAAGATTCTCCATTGACGGATCAGTTATATAGCTTCAATAGGGACCATCCACTTTGTTACGGAACATTGTTGAAGAATCATGCCATCAACTCAACTACAATACCCACATATCTTTATCTTGATGTCTTCCATAATTCAAGAAGTGAAGATAAAATGTTCTTCTGTGAAGAAAATCAAGCTTTTCTTAACAAGGTCCCATGGCTCGTTCTCAAATCCGATGTTTACTTTGTTCCATCACTATGGATGATGCATAGCTTTGAAACCGATCTTATGAAGCTATTCCCACAGAAAGAAACCATCTTTCACCATTTAAGTAGGTATCTTCTTCACCCTACAAACCAAGTTTGGGGTATGGTGACTAGATCATACAAAGCTTACTTGTCTAAAGCAGACACGAGACTTGGTCTTCAAGTACGAGTATTTCGCAAACCTGGTGGATATTACCAGAACGTGATGGATCAGATCTTAGCTTGTACACAAAGAGAGAAACTGTTACCTGAATTGGTCACAGAAGCAGAAGAATCACAAATCAACAATACATCAAGAAGCTCCAAACTTAAAGCTGTCTTGGTCACATCTCTACATCCAGAGTATTCTGATGTCCTAAAGAACATGTTTTGGGAACGACCAAGTTCAACAGGAGAAATAATTAAAGTTTATCAGCCAAGTGGAGAAAAAGTTCAACAAACAGGGACGAAGCTTCATGACCAAAAGGCCCTTGCTGAGATCTACCTCCTAAGCCTAACT
>CM071720.1:20908592-20920182 GCA_036630335.1 Physaria fendleri | reverse complement strand
GGTCGTAGAGTCGTAGGTAATATAGTAAGAGAAGATTGCAGAAGGAGAAGAATGGTTCAAGTGTTTAGAAAAGCTGTGGTTCAATATTCATAACAAAGAAAAAGCTGGCTCCAATATGTGGCGTTATGCCCCACGCGGTTGTAGGAATCCCAAGCAACTTAGCCTCTACTAAACGTTATTAGTGTGCTTAAGGGCCCTTAAAGGAGCATAAGGGTATTTTATGGATGATTAACATATGTATATTTTATGTGAAAAATCTAGTATTATATTTAAGATGTATAAAATCTTCAAAATTCAGATATTTGATGGTATATTTGATACATTAAAACCAAATCTTCATAAAATCTACTTAATAATATCTCATTTTTTAACACGTAATAACAACAACTTTGCAGGATCAAGAATCGATACATCGACTCTGAATTTTAATGTCCAGAAAAAGTGAAAATAATAGTACTAATTAGACTATCAATTCCGGACATAATAGCATCTTGTTTACTGGGGGTTTAATTGTGTTTAAATTTGCATGCATTATACATAAAAATGTCTTACTTTCCTTTAAGAAAATCTCCTTTTTGTTTAAGTATCTTTAATCTTTTTTTTTTTTGTTTTTTTGGTTTTGGTATAGATACGTGGAGGTGAGTGGTAGGATTAAGAGAACGCTCCTAGTTGGGGCATGATGTGATCATAAAAAGATAGCCTCCCTCATGGCCACGAACGTTTTTGTTGGGGCATGATGTGATCATAAAAAGATAGCCTCCCTCATGGCCACGAACGTTTTTATTTCATTACAAATACAAATCAAATATCTCTATGGGAACTTGGGCCATTCCCTCCACCAACTAACACCATCAACACTTACTTTATAGCTTATAGTTTATACTCAAGTTTTGTTTTCTTCTACAATCAGTTATGATCCTATCTATTAATCTTCATATACACTACATATATACCACTTATCATCAAACATATACTATAGTTTTGGTATTCAATTACAATTATTGATTAAGTAGTACCATTTCTGTGTCCACCATATATAAAAACTATGTAGTCATATATATTAACTTGAATAAATGAGGATTCACTGTTGACAAAAAGAAGAGGATTTTTTTTTTCTTTAGGTGCATGCTTAAGTAGACCATACATTGTAGTGTTACTTTTATGATGAGGATATGGATGGAACTCTTTAGAACACAAAAAGTAGAATATATTTTCAAAAATTAATTAGTTTAATTTACTGTCTATGTGCTGAATAATAATAAGGCAACATTGTCACGGACTTGGTCAAAAATGTTAGCCTGCAAAGTCCACATAGGGTTGGCCATAGTAGCTTTGGAAAAATAGAAATGTTGGTTGGCCATAGTAGCTTTGGAAAAATAGAAATGTTTTCATTATCATATTCCTACTCTTCTTTTTTTTGTCAGGATCATATTCCTACTCTTCTTTCTCCTAAATTGACGTCAATATATAAACTCAACATAATGTGAAAATCAATCTTGTGTATAGATTAGTACATTAGAGATAACAGGTGCTAGAAAAGCATTAGCTTAGGTATGGATCCAATGAGATTGTAGATGTGATGGGAGATGTAAGTTCACTTTCAATCACAGTAAATCCAAAAGAAGACACCCAAAATAGCCATAAAGAATTGAGAACGACCCATGTGGTGGTGGCATTACTTTTCTTTCTCATCTTTTGAAAAAAAAATCTTATTCATGAACATTTTTACCAACAATCAAATCGTAATAGATGTTTAGTGTATATTGAGTGTATTATTTCTAATTATTTACGACATGATTTGCTCTTCGCATCTCGACCTTCCGTTTCAATATATAAGAGGTTTTAGAGTTTTGTATTTATTTCAAAATATAATAAGGTTTTAAATTTACAAGGTAACTTTTTCATTAATTTATTCTATTTTTTTCATATTTTATAATTTGTTGAATTATCTTATTTTTTATTCAAATTAATTAAAACATGTAATCATTGCAGTTTTTAAGTTTTATCTAAAACCTTTTACTCCAACAATTGGTGGTTGTTATGTGTCTTGAAAGCCTCGTTTGTTGTTAGTGTGCCTTGTCGGATTCACCGGGTGACGATCCAGTGGTCCTCTCCTCCGTCTTTCAGTCGTTGACTTCTTCTTGCATCCGCCAAGATCAGTGTCTTCGCTGCTTTGAGGTTGGCTCTTACCTCTGTCTTAGTAATTGTGATCTTGCTTCCGTCGGCCTCTAGGTTATGTATTTTTGCTTCATTCCTTCTAGGTTAGGGGAGCTATCGGTTGTTGGTTGTGCTTTCTTGGTGTAAGGCTTAGGTGTTAGTATGGTTTAGTTTCTCGGGTGTCTCGATCCTTATCATAGTGTAGGTTCAAGTATCTTGTGGTTTCCGAGTTCTAGAGGTTCTCTTCCTTATTCGCTTTTGGGTTCGGGTATTCTAGAGGTTCTCTTCCTTATTCGCTTTTGGGTTCGGGTAGCCATAGGAGAATTCCTTGTTCCCTCTAGTGTTAGGCCTTAGACTTTGTCAGCTTATGGTATTTAGATTGTGGGACTTGACCTCTTGTGGAGGAACTTTTGCCTTCATTCCCTTGTTGCCTTCCGCGTCTCGTCTGCTCTTCCATTGGTTATTTGGTTGTTGTCTTTGTTCGGAGTGTACTTAGGTTTATTGCTCTAATCTGTGGGCGTAGTATCAACTTCATCCAGTTTTAGACTTATCTCTATCGCTTTAGTTTGATTTGCGGAAGAAATTTAAGTTTGACCGATCTACTTCGTTTTCATGTTAGTTATTTTTTATTTTTTTGCATGAAACCGATCTAACGATAGTACTTGTATGAAGATAATAATATTTACAATTTATATTAAAAAACAAAATTACATAATAAAACGGAAGGAGTAGGTTTCTTAGAAACAAAAGCTGTAACTAGAACGCGCTTAACTCTAATAGTAAATATATTTGAGAAAATTGTTGTTAGTTTGAGTCATTATTTTAAGATGTAAATATATGTCCCCTCTGGCTCGCAAGGGAACACAACAGATGCGACTCCTAAGTCTCATCAACAAGAAACATGGTGTAACCTGGTTAAAGGTAAAGCCAAGCTGCTTCAAAAGGTTGGTGATGGATATACACTCCCTTCGGGTGAGAAATGTATTACGATGCCTAACTCTTTGATTGAGAAGCATAGAAAATCATGGGATAGTTTCATTATAGATAGTTTCATTATAGGACAGTTCTATGCAGAACCTCCATCAATTGGAACCATCCACCAAATTGTAAATGGAATATGGAGCAAGCAACAGCGTGACATCACAGTTTCAAGGCTGGAGGGTTTCGCATTTCTGTTCAAAATTCCTAACGCAAACACGCGAAACAAAGTCATCAGCCAAAGACTGTGGCAAATTGAGAAGCGTACCATGTTCGTAGCGGATTGGGAACCTGGTGTAATTCCGGTAAAACCTGAACTTTCGGAAGCTCCGATTTGGTTGGAATTGAGGAAAGTTCCATTTCAATGTTACAATGAGGACGGCTTACAGAGACTTGCAAGTCTTCAGATTCATCGGATGTCCCTACTGACGAGGAAAATGAAGAAGGGGAGATAACACCCCCTCCAAAGTTTATACAAGCAGACCTGGAAACAAGTAAGGGTCAGAGTGCCAGGGGCAATAGCCCCATCAATCATTAACTCATGTATATAGACGTTTTTTGCTGGAACATTCGTGGCTTTAATAAGACCCATGTATATAGACGTTTTTTGCTGGAACATTCGTGGCTTTAATAAGACCATGCATCGCAGAGAGTTTAAGAAATGGTTCCATATGAATAAACCTATTTTTGGTGGGCTTATAGAGACCCATGTGCAGCAACCCAAGCAACAGAAGTTTGTTAATAACATCATGCCGGGTTGGCTTTTTGAAGCAAATTATGAGTTTTCAGAGCTGGGAAAGATTTGGGTCATGTGGCATCCTTCTGTAAAAGTCCATATTATCCAAAAATCCCTTCAAATGATCACTTGTGAAGTGTTACTACCAGATCAAGAAGAAGCGGTCTGGTTTTCTTTTGTCTATCCCTCCAACGACTCTAAAGTTAGAAAAGAACTCTGGTCGGAAATTGAAGAAGTCAGTAAAACTCTAATTAGAGACGACTCTTGTTGGACGCTGTTAGGTGATTTCAACCAAATCAAATCACCTGATGAACATTCTGTACCCGCCTCTTTGAACTATGACCTCCATATGAGAGAATTTGGGGATTGCCTTAGGGAAGCGGAGCTACAGGACTTAAATTACAGAGGGAATACCTTCACTTGGTGGAACAAGCGTAAGTCATATCCAATCGCAAAGAAGCTGGATAGGATCCTTGTAAATGATGCTTGGTTAAGTAAATTTCCGTCATCTATGCCTTGTAAATGATGCTTGGTTAAGTAAATTTCCGTCATCTATGGGACTCTTTGGTGCACCTGAATTTTCAGATCACGCATCTTGTGGCTTGATACTTAATCCATCTGCTCAGAAGTCGAAAAAACCGTTCAAGTTTTTCAACTTTCTGCTAAAGAATGAGGAATTCTACCCAATGATTGCGGAAAAGTGGTTTTCTCTTTCAGTGCAAGGATCAGAGATGTTCAGATTATCCACAAAACTCAAAATACTGAAGAACCATATTCGTCGGTTTGCCAGAGACAACTACTCGGACTTGGAAAAAAGGGTCAAGGAAGCTCATTCTACAATGCTGAATTTACAGAACTTGTTGCTGGCAGCACCGTCTATCTCTTTGGCTTCTCTTTGGCTTGTCTCCTAAAAGAGTGGAATGCAACCTTCATTGCCCTTATCCCGAAGATACCAAATGCGGCAAGGCCGACTGATTTTAGACCGATCGCACTCTTCAACACGGTGTATAAGGTCATTTCCAAGCTTCTGTCTGGCAGATTAAAAACTATTCTATCAGACATCATCTCACCAGCTCAGTCCGCCTTTCTTCCAGGGCGTCTTATATCGGAAAACATTCTCCTGGCCTCAGAGATGGTAAATGGATACGATCGTAAGGTTAATTCACCCAAAGGGATGCTCAAAGTAGATTTGAGAAAAGCTTTTGACTCGGTTCGTTGGGATTTTGTCCTTGCCAGTCTAAAAGCAATTGGAGCCCCGGAAAAGTTTACCAATTGGATAGCTCAGTGTATATCTACAGCAAGCTTTTCCATCATCATCAATGGAAACCCTACAGGTAGCTTTACAAGTTCAAAGGGCCTGCGACAGGGAGACCCGATCTCTCCGTATCTATTTGTTCTCACTATGGAAGTATTCTCAAAACTGCTTCTTAGCCGTTTCAATTCTGCCATGATCGGATACCATCCAAAAACTGAAGCCATTGAGTTATCTCATTTGATGTTTGCGGATGATGTCATGATCTTCTTCGATGGTAGTTGCAACTCATTACATGGTATTGTGGAGACCTTGGGCTGCTGGACAAACTAACAAAACGGTTCAACTCATGGGCAGTAAAGAGTCTATCCTATGCGGGAAGGACGCAACTGATTGCGTCTGTGATTACGGGAATGGTCCTGTTCTGGATTTCTACCTTCTCCCTACCTAAAGGGTGTCTCAAAAAGATTGAAAGTCTCTGTGCTAGATTTCTTTGGGCAGGGAATATAGAGACAAGAAAAGCACACAAAGTGTCTTGGTCCACTGTTTGCTTACCCAAATGTGAAGGTGGACTCGGTCTGAGAAGCTTTACTAAGTGGAACAAAACCCTCTTGCTTAGATTGGTTTGGCTGCTCTTTTCAGGAAGTAACTCGCTGCTGGCAAGCTGGTATCAACGTCGCTACATCAAAAGGAATTCTTTCTGGGAACTTAAGAGAAAAGCCTCAGACTCTTGGATGTGGGGAGGTATTTTGGAGCTCAGAAACTTAGCTAAAAAGCTTATTGTATGTTGTGTTGGGAATGGGAAATTAGCAAGCTTCTGGCATGATACATGGACTCCATTTGGATCGCTCATTGAGTACTTTGGTGAATCAGGCCCTTCGCTGCTGCAGGTGCCTCTGAAAGCAAAAGTTGCAGATGTTTGCACTCAGACTTCTTGGACTCTTGCTCACCCAAGATCGGATAAGGCTCTCCAGCTTCACATTTTCTTAACCACCATGACACTTCCCTTGTTACCTGATGTGAAGGATGAGTACAAATGGCAAATCAATGGCGTTACATACCCGAGTTACCAATCAGGAAAAACCTGGGAATTGCTCAGACAGCGTGCTGAAACTGTCGACTGGTTTAAATGTGTATGGTTCAATGGTGCAGTACCAAGACAAGCTTTTCATCTTTGGACAGCGAATCTTAATAGACTACCCACAAATGGTGCAGTACCAAGACAAGCTTTTCATCTTTGGACAGCGAATCTTAATAGACTACCCACAGCTGACAGGCTTATCTCTTGGGGTTTAAATGCTCAACCGCTCTGTGCTCTTTGCAATGCACAGCCTGAATCACGAGAGCATATCTTCCTTCATTGTAACTTTTGTAGTGCGATGTGGGAGCCTGCTCTTCGCCGTATTGGCTCGACAGGAACAAGTTTCCTTTCGTGGCAAGAGCTCCTTAGTTGGATGAAATGCTCAAGTCCAAGTGCTCCTTCGATACTCAGGAAGATCATAGCGCAATCAATCATATACGCAGTCTGGAGACAAAGGAATAATCTCCTACACAATCTCCAAATTATACCGGCGGCGACTGTTTTCCGGGAGGTAAAAAAGGAGATTCGTAACATCATTACCACAAACCGATGGCGCAGGAAATTCAAAGACTTGATGCAATTGTGGATATGAATTACGCTTGAGGTTAACCCCTCGTTTTTGCTAACCTTGTCGTTTTATCTTTTTTTGGGGCAAGGATAGTAGCTCTAAGTTTTTTATGTAAACTAAACTTTTTCATTGATCAATGATATTTACACTTCTACCAAAAAAGATGTAAATATATGAATCAGATTTTTTTGGACATACAAAAATAAAGGTAGAAAACATAACTAACCACGTTTTAATCCATGCAGCTTGTTAAATTTAATATTTTTGTCTTAACAATGTCTTTCCTAACTTTTTGATTATATTTTTGTCTTCATACAATGTTCTAGTTAACTTATTTTGAATTTCATTAACGTTAATGGCTGCGTCCTTTTTATAATAGAAATATTATGTACACGAGAGGACAAATAACTCTGTTCATCTTAGAAACTCATAGACACTAAAACAGTAGGAAAATCAACATCCAATTAAACTCGTGTGATCCATTTATAAAAAGATTAAGATAAAAAGAAGATAAAGTTTGTAGGAAAGAAAATTAAAAAGGCACATAATATTAAAAAGACATAAGACTTAGTTGGATTAAAGTGAAAGTGAATGTAGAGTGTAAAAATGGTGAAGGAGTTAACATAGGGTTCCATTATTTATCATAGACTTTAGTCTTTTTTGGTTTCATATAACTCTCAATCCATGTCTGCTTGTGGACCTTTACATTCCACCGACCCTTTTGCTCCATAACCTTTATATATTTACACACTTTTTTTTTATAAAAATAAATTTATGAGAATTAATGATTAGTTTTTATTGTTGTTAATACGGTGTTCAAACTTATGTATACATTGGAAACCTAATTAGTCAAACTACGCAACTGACCTAAATGATAATATCTATAAGAACATAGTAGTAATAAACTATGTTTCCATATTGATTTACAAATATGACACTGTATAAATCATTGATCACATCGATTTTTATCTTTCGGTTTCAAAACATTTAACGATCTTTTACATAAAATCTAGTGATTATACAAATCCACGTGTGTTTTATTCCACGTGTGTTTTATTTGATGAAATGATGATTTTTAAGTGTTAGAGAAATTGGGGGTGATGTCATGTACAGTGTGAGTGTAAAAATGGTGAAGGAGTTAACATAGGGTTCCATTATTTATCATAGACTTTAGTCTTTTTTGGTTTCATATAACTCTCAATCCATGTCTGCTTGTGGACCTTTACATTCCACCGACCCTTTTGCTCCATAACCTTTATATATTTACACACTTTTTTTTTATAAAAATAAATTTATGAGAATTAATGATTAGTTTTTATTGTTGTTAATACGGTGTTCAAACTTATGTATACATTGGAAACCTAATTAGTCAAACTACGCAACTGACCTAAATGATAATATCTATAAGAACATAGTAGTAATAAACTATGTTTCCATATTGATTTACAAATATGACACTGTATAAATCATTGATCACATCGATTTTTATCTTTCGGTTTCAAAACATTTAACGATCTTTTACATAAAATCTAGTGATTATACAAATCCACGTGTGTTTTATTCCACGTGTGTTTTATTTGATGAAATGATGATTTTTAAGTGTTAGAGAAATTGGGGGTGATGTCATGTACAGTGTGTGATGATTTTTAAGTGTTAGAGAAATTGGGGGTGATGTCATGTACAGTGTGTCTTTTTATCATATTAGTGGAATGAAACAGTGAGTTACTCACTGATTCTCTCATCCCGCCAAAACATCTTCCTCTTCTTCTTCTTCTTCTGTTGTGTCTGTAAAAAACATGGGTTTTGTAGTTAACCCCACATCTAATTGTGTTTTAGTTATTTCAGTTTGGTCTTACTAAAATTGAATATTATTGACTTTTCCTTGATATGCACTTGCATGAATGCTAATGTGCTTTGTAATATTAGTTGTATATGTCTCACTGTCTCCCATATGCATGCATCATTTATTAACAATTCAAAACCATACTTTAACTATTTATTGAGAATACTTACTAAGGTTCCTTTGTGATAGTTACGTTAATTCACCTATCATTTTCATTCATTGTATTGTTTATGTATTGTATATACTTTGATATGTACTACATGGAAGGTACGTTCGTACACATATACTTAGATACAAACATGCTAACGATAAAAATATAGGTAATATCTTTATTAAATAATCAGTATACAGTTTGGTGACACTTGATACTCATTCCGTTTCAAAATATAAAGGATTCAAAGAAAAATGACGATTTTTAATAAGATGGATTTATTGTTTGTTTTCACTAGCTTTTGTATAATTATAAATTAGTATTACAATAATCATTAATCAAAAATTTACAATAAAATTTTAAAACCCCTTGTAATTTGAAACAAATTCAAAAAGTTAAAACCCCTTATATTTCGAAACGGATGAAACATTATTTATCAAATATTTAATAATATAATAATTAACTGTGACTGAGGAATAGAACCAAGTTTGATCTGAACTATTTTATCTTTTTCTCTGTAAAATGTTTCAATATTGTCGTTTCCGAAAGAAAATTGACTGAGATCTAAAAATAAAACACAGCAAACTACAACGTTTAATTAATATTTCTATGCTACTGAAATTCTTTCCATATAATGAATAACATAAAACTACAACGCTTAATTAATATTAATCTTAGTATAGCTGAGATTAGATAAATTTTGAACCCATATAAAAATTATACTACCACAAAACATAAAATATCACGTGTTAGAAAAATTCGTAGAGTTATGACTCAGTTCGAAACTTTTTATTTTCAAAATAATAAATCTTTAAAAAGCACTTCCACTAATTAATAATAACAAAATAGTTTAAATTATTTTCATTATTTTCAAAATAATAAATCTTTAAAAAGCACTTCCACTAATTAATAATAACAAAATAGTTTAAATATTATTCAGTAGAAGCTTTAGGAAAATGTTTCCTTGGTTTTAGAAATCTATATTTCTAATTTCGCATGCCAATATCATATGTTATTAAAATCCACTAATTGACACATATGAGAATACAAATACAAAACAGAAACTGAGAAGAGAATTAAAAACGTAGGGAACAAAACTATAAAAGTTGAGAGAATAAATTCAAAAGCGAATATAAATTCACAAAAGACAATTAAGTAACAGTAAAAAAATAAAAATAATACAATACAATATTTTTCTTCTTTCTTACGACCACACTGTTCATAAAATGTGATATGTCAGAAATGCTTCGCTGTCTATAATTCAAATCCCTAAGGCATCACGCGCTTAATGTATCGCTTGTATCTCATGTTCCAATTAAAACTCGACATTTTTTAAATTTTCAACTATTCTTGTTCTGAATTTTTGGTTCTCAAAATATTAATTTTTTTTTTTTTTTTTTAAATAATGTTAACTTTATTCAAAAAAACTGCATCCAAATATAATGTTTAGAACCAAAAGTTAGAGGATGTTTACATCCCTTAAGAGTTAATTACATCAAGAAAAAAAGTTAGAGGATGTTTACATCCCTTAAGAGTTAATTACATCAAGAAACCGAAAACCAAAATTGTAGTCCTCCTCCTATACCACCATCTCCATATCTTAACGAAGAGCTGATTCTGTTTGTTACCCTACGCCTTAGCACAAAATAGCGAGTTTTGGGCTACGTCAGAAGTGATCATGGGCCAAATCGGGATGGGTTTTAGAATTTTGAGCCAGGTTCAGAAAGTGTCATAGGCCCAATCGAGTGCTTAAATATGGTTTTCAAAGAGATTAGTGTCGTCTCCGAGGTCTCTAAAGCGGTTTACTGTTGGTCCTATTGGAGTATTGGTTTCCACAATATGCCATAAAGAACTCGACAACGAGTTCTGTTCCAATCACGACCAATATATAACTTCGACATTATGTACCTATTGAACTAACAAGTTACGACACATGTTTTTTNCCTCCTATACCACCATCTCCATATCTTAACGAAGAGCTGATTCTGTTTGTTACCCTACGCCTTAGCATAACTATGAGTTCCTCATGACTTCGCAGTTGATGACCATGACGCCGTCTATTCCGTTCGAACCAAAGACCATAAATCGCTGTTTGAAATGCATATAACACAATACTCTTTTGATCTCAAAGACCATAAATCGCTGTTTGAAATGCATATAACACAATACTCTTTTGATCTCTAGATAGGACCTTCCGACGTATCATTGCCGGAATATCCATCCAGTGATAAGTGAAATCATCCCCGTATACTCTTCCCAGCATATGAAACCAAACAACACAATACTCTTTTGATCTCTAGATAGCACCTTCCGACGTAACATTGCCGGAATATCCATCCAGTGATAAGTGAAATCATCTCCGTATACTCTTCCCAACATATGAAACCAAACCTGTTGCGAATAAAAGCAATCAAAAAAGAGGTGATCGCGAGACTCATTCTGTGTTGGCAAAGAACACAAGCTGGAGCGACATTCGGGTTCCAGCTTCGAATATGATCGACCGTGGGAAGACGATCAAGGAAACATAACCATTGAATGAAGGAATACTTTGGTGTTGCAACCGAGAACCACACCTAACTTCGACCACTCCACCACCGGCTTGGCTTCCCGTAACCAGCTCCATGTGTTTCTCGTTTTGAAGGAAGGGAGAAACGAGTCTACCCCACTTCGCCACAAGTGTACATCTCGCTGATCCCGGACTGTGTGATAACCACCTTGCAACTCCTCTAATTTGTCTTCTATAAGGTTGTAGAAATCAATTCTATGTCGTCGACGACCACGCCTACGTCTCATTAAAACTGCCCCCAGTGTCTCATTTATCTGT
>CM071720.1:20847992-20860858 GCA_036630335.1 Physaria fendleri | reverse complement strand
TTAGGTTTTAAAAAATCACGGTTTAAGGTGATTATTTGGTTTAGTTTTTTAATTAAGTTTCGACCTGTTTTACGGTATGGGCAAATAGAAATTAAACTTTTATTGAGGGGCAAATAGATATTAAACTTATTACTGATGGGCAGTTATAAATAGAACTTCGTCTTCAGGGACAAATATACAGAGGGTCATAGTTTGTGGGTAAATATTAGTATATGACTATAGTTCGTGGGGAGGTCATAGTTTGTGGGTAAATATTAGTATATGACTATAGTTCGTGGGGAAATACACAGTCTTCCCTATTGGTTATCCATTGGATATTGGTTCGGTTTTGGTTAGTAACCGATATTCATAGTATTATAATATAGAAACCATTAAATACTTTTACTAAAACCATACCAAACCATAACCAAAAATTTTGGTTCGGTTTCGGTTCCAGTTACTTTTGCCCAGCCCTAACAGATTTTTTTATGTCAATACAAGAAGAGGATACATGAAACTAATATTTGATATTATATCTCTGAATAAAATTAAATTATATCCATTACGTTTGGGAAAAGAGTGAGTACTGCTACTAAAAACAATGGTCTGGCACTATCTGGATATTCATAATGAAGGTGGTGCCCGAGTGATCATAGCATGGTGGTTGGGATCGGGACTGTGGTGGCCATCACCATCCGGGTTCGATTCTCCGTCACTATGAACTACCTCACGATTTTCTCGGGAAGTCTGGGATTGGGCCTGGGTGGGTACCACCATTCCGGTTCACAGCAGTTTACCTGGTAGTCTAGTAACATGCGATCTGGCTACCCCCAGACCACTAAGTGCAGGGGGCCCTTAAGTGGAGGCTTAAAAATCCCTAGGCGTGGGCTTAGGCCAGGTGGACTATTCGGTCACGCTTAAGTGGTCCGGACACTGGGTTATCAAAAAAATAATGAAGGTGGTGGTAATTATCTGGGTCTACCAGAAGAGTCTGGTAGGAAGAAGAAAGAAATGTTCCAGAATATTATCGACAAGGTGCAACAAAACACACATGGTTTGTCAAAGAATTTCCTATCTCAAGGAGGCAAGGAGGTGCTTCTTAAGTCGGTGGCTTTATTCAAGATACCAAAAGGTAGGGAAAACAGCCAAAAACTATCTGTACTTTTTTTCATTTAGTATTTTCATTTCTGAACTATTAGACTAGGCAAAATTTAACTTGAAAAACGCATTAATTCAAATTTTCTATCTGATATACAATTTGTTTGCTAATTTTAAATTAAATTTTAACATCGCCGTTAAATGATCCTGATCAGGACGCCACGTCACTTGATTGTATGACTAATTTATCAGAGGAAAACAGTTTCGTTTTGTGACAAACAAAATTTTCAAAAAATTTTGCCCAAAACGTCGCCGTTTCCCCAATCTAGGCGAAATTAAAATCATTTAACGTTTTAATGACGATGAAACAACGACGTTTTGGGAAAAAAAATTTAAAATTTTTTTGTTTGTTTCAAAACGAAACCGTTTTCCACTAATAAATTAGCCACATAATCAAGCAACATGACGTCCTAATCAATATTATTAACGGTTTAATAATAGTGTTAACAGTTAAGTTGAAATTAGCAAAAATTTGGTCATTCATATAGAAAATTTGAATTTATACGATATTCAGGTTAAATTTTGCCTAATATAATAGTTCGGAGATGAAAATACTGAATGGAAAAAGTACCGATAGTTTTTAGTTGTTTTCACCCAAAAGGTACGTGTGTAGAGATCACAAAAATACTTTCTAAGTTCTGGTGGAGATCCCCCACGACACAACGAGGAAATCATTACTTCTCATTGAAGAGACTAGCTACCCACAAGAAACGAGGAGGGTTGGGATATAAAGATCTTCAAGTTTTTAACCAGGCATTGTTAGCTAAACAGGTGTGGCGATTAATGCAAAACCCAACAAGTCTAGTCGGAAGAGTACTCAAGGGACGATACTTTCCTACTGCAAATGTTCTCACAGCACAAGTTGGTACAAGATCAAGTTACATCTGGCGTTCTTTAATTCATGGACGAGAACTTCTCTTATCTGGGTTGCGATATCTTATCGGGGACGCCCACAATATGGACCCACCTAGAGCTGCACGGAATAGAGATAGAGTCAATCTGATGCTAGTAGCAGATTTAATTCATGAAAACACTAAAACGTGGAATAGAGAGGCATTAGAGACATTTGTACATGTGGAGGATATTGTTCTCATTACTACAATCAAGCTCTCAAAAGAAGGTACTCGAGATTATCTAGGTTGGAATTATACGGAAGATGGGAATTATACTATCAATTCTGGTTATAGACTAGGTATGAGAACACGAATGCAACAGTTTCAAGCTATACCGGGTGATCTCATTCTCAAAAACCAATGTTGGGATTTACAATTGCCACCAAAGCTTCAACACTTTCTACGGCGAGTACTATCTAAGGCTCTACCCACAGCAGAGGAGATCAAGAATCTTCACATGACAAGAGAGAGTATATGTGTTCGATGTTGTTTAGAAGAGAAATCTATCACACATCTCTTATTTCTCTGCCCATATGCACAAATGGTTAGGCGGGGTTTGGGATATGGTTCTTTTCCGATGGTTAATACTCACACTGATATTCATACATGGATGAACCATCTACTTCAACTTCATCGGAGTTCTGGACCTGTACAATGGTGATTTATGATCTTCTGGACCATTTGGAGACTTTGGAAAAGTAGAACTTGTCTTTATTATGGGAATCGCTCCATACCATGGCAGAAGCTTGTTACTTTGATTCACGCGGACACTAATGAATGGATTCAGCACCAAAATATTAGCGACAACAGTTCAGGATTGATGTCAACTACACTACAAATTCGGACAGGTTGGATGAAACCAGATCAAGGGTGGTATAAATGTAACTACGATGGTAGTTTCAGAAGAGATACGACTTCAAAGGCGGGTTGGATCATTAGAGATCATACAGGGAGGTTTATATATTCGCCATTGGAATGTGAACTACAGGGTCTGCTCATGGCTATTCAACACTGTTGGTGTGCTGGGTATAAATCAGTCATCTTCGAGGGAACTAACAAAGAGGTGTCTGATATAATGAATAACCACACACTCCATTTTGCTTCATTCAATTGGATTCGGGATATCAAACTTTGGATGAAAAAGCTTCATCGTTGTCAATTCCGTTGGACTAGAAGAACTGCAAATCGAATAGCTGATAAGTTAGCGTCATTTCGAACTACTACGGAGGATTTGTACATAAAACATAATAAGCCTCCAAACTCTATTAGGGAGTTGTTAATGGCTGATTGTAATTGATAAACAATACAAGTATTAACGTTTTTTATGATGAAAAAAAAAAAAACTTTAAGGTAAATGTTGTTAGTCTTTTTTTTTGGTCAAAAGGTAAATGTTGTTAGTCATTTTCTAAATAAGTCATGTTTGATCAAAACTAGAAACTACATTGAACGAAGGAGAAAAAGTGGTATGTATGGAGTAGTTTTGCTTTCTTAAGTTTTAAATAAAAAAACATCAAATGTATATAGAAATTGTATGGAGTAGAACACTTTATAGAATTTTCCAAAATAGAATTTAGCATATTCATCACAATGAAATATAAATGATATAAGTCCAAAACTTATCGTGTCAATGTGATTTAAGGAAGGCTATTGTGATTTGACTTGACTTGTAATCATCCCCATAATTCACGTACCAACTAATTTAACAGAAACATCTTTTCATATTTTTTTAAAAAATAATTGATCTAGTTGTACACAACACCTCTTCATTAACTTTTATGGGCACTTTATCCGTTTTCACATATTTTAATTAAAAAGGTAGCACAAGAACTAACAGAACTTTTGTATATTGTTTTCTATAATCTAACATAACTGTGATTTTGTATTTTCAGACAAATCCATTTAAAGAATTCAACTATAACTTTGGACCAGTGAATCTATGGGAATTCTCTATATTCAGAAAAGTCTATAATATTGTTAAATGCCGTTTTCTGTGCATACCCATATATGGATGGACAGATTTGGATGTATATAATGTGATTTACATGTACCAAATTGTCAACCTTTTTCTAATGAAACTTGATCGGCTCAAATCTTTATAATACCTTTAATATTGTCTAATTGTTTTTTTTTTTTTTTTTTTTTTTTTTTTTTTTTTTTTTTTTTTTTTTTTTTTTTTTTTTTTTTTTTTTTTTTTTTTTTTTTTTTTTTTTTTTTGTTAATTTAATATTGTCTAATTGTTTAATTTTCTTCTTATCATAAAGTCATCTATTTTGTTTAAACAAAACAAGAAAATATAAAGTCATGTATTTTTGTTTAAATTAATTTGGTATGATACCAGAATTGAGGACATGGAATATTAATATAACGTAATCGGCCATTTTCTATGTGAAGTTTTGCATGAATTATGGATTTTGTACCAAAGCTGAGAGAATTATGAAATCTTAGTTTAATGTAATCATTAATATATAAATATTTGCAATATCACAGTGCAGCTCGTGTTAAGATTTGGATTATCCAAATCAAATTAGTTAAAAATAAACATGATTTATACATTAGGTAATAAATTAAAAATAAAAGTAATCCTAGCTATCACATAAAATTTTGGAATTCAAATTTTAAAGAGAAAGACAAAAACAAAGGATAAACAAGACTACAAGAACCTACAGTAATTTTTTTTTAAAGAGAAGAAATACTTAGAATTAAAGGGAGTTACAACAAAGACGAGGAAAAATTCCCAAAAGTCATACTTTTGTCCATACCTTTGGTTCTCTCAAGCAAGCTTCACAAATTTAATGTATCTGTATGTATCATGCATACGCACTTTTTTTTTTAAAAAAATATTATATGCATATTAATTTATTAATTGACCTCTAAATCATATGGGCTTTAATTTATGTTTTTTTTTTTAATACAAAAAAGCTATCCACGGTCCACGGGTATGCACTGGCACAGAACAAAGTTAAAAATGTTTAACAAGGTTCCTTTATTGATTAAAAATCGAAACAGTGGGTTAAATAATAAAGTCCGAATAATTAGACCTTTTTATTCCCCTATTTTTATGGATTCCCGCATAATATTTTCTAGAAGAAACACGAAATTCTGAGTTTACTGCTCGACCATGTTTTAGAAAAGAAAAGATTTGGAAATGTTGACCACATTTTTGATTTTGAAGATCTAAATAAAATTTGCGCAAGTAAAATAATTGTGATTAGTTGAAGGGGAGACACATGTGCTTAATTCTCTAATTGAAACTACTTTCACGTGCCGCCTAACTTTGCTTCCCATACCCCATTCGTGTGCCGCGAATATAGTTGTTAAACATACTGGGTCGTTTTTTTTAGAGCAATTTTATTATTATTATTATGTTTTTTTGTTACAACATTTTTATTTTTAGAGAAATTTTAATTTTATGTTCAAAGGAAAAAAAATTTTTGTCTTTATGGATTTTTTGATTTTTTTGTTTAATCTGTAAAATTTTACAATTTTATCTTTCTCTTTTAGAAACATAAATTTATCCGTAAATATGTAAATAACAAGTAATATAATATTTGAATATATTTTCGACAAAAAAGTTTGAAGGTTATACAAATAAAAATATTAGAAGTTAATTTAGATTTATTATCATCTAGATTTTAGGGTTTTATGGTATTTATTACGATTTAAGAAATTTGTATCGATTTCAAAGTTTTTTAGTTAGGGGTTGGTGTGCAGTTTTTCTGTCTGGTTATAGTTCGGTTTTGTAAAAACTAAGACTATATAAAAGCATTATGTAATTTAGGTTGGGTACGGTTTGATTTTTTTCAGTTTCATAAAAAAATAAATCCATCAAAAACTATACGTAATTTGGTTTGATTTGATTTCGGTTTAGTTATGATTTTGTTTAGTTTATTTAAATTTTTATCAATATATAAATTTGCATATAAATAAACTATAAATCAAAAAAATATATTAAATCTTATTTTATAAACTTAATTCCTAAATCTAAATTTAAATCAAATTATAAATAGTAAAATCATTCACTATATATTTTAGGATAATAATAATATCAGTTTATATTAAATACTATTGAAATATAATTTTTCATAATATATAATATATTACAAAGTTTTATAATTAAAATAATACATTATAAATATATAATTCATCATAATCATTACAAATTTATATATATACACATATAATTCAACATAATTATTCAGTTTTACGGTTTTCTTGGTTTTTAATCAAACCAAACCTAAACGAAAAATTTCGTAAAAATGATTAATCAAATGAGTTTTTGAAAAAACTATAATCAAACTGAATCTTTTATTTCGATTTTTTTGGTTACATGTTTTTCCCACCCTTTTACTTATTATTTGGATTACATAGACTTTTTTTTTAACAAGGAAAACAAGATTACATAGACTAATATGTATTAGGTGAGGAATGCATCAACTAATCGAATTACAAGGGTGATGAAATGAACAATTAATTATGTATTTGGGTAATGAATTAGGGTCCATCATTAAAAGTCTAATATGACCTCCTCTCTTCTGATTTTATAATCGCCAAAATTCAACTTTTTTTCGATAAGCAATGAGGAAGAAAATGCGGCGGTCACGTGAAAAGTAGTTATCGCAATTTGTAACTTGAACCTTCACGAACATTTCAGTTCTTTTTTCTCTTCTTTACTAAAATTACGCATATCTCTAATAGTACACGAAATTACGACTATCATACCCAAAAACTTCTTCTTTCGTATTATCTTGTTAAAGCTCATGTATGTTACTTTCCAAATTGGCACGTATATTTATTTTCTTAATAAATGGGATATATATAAACTAAATAACAAACATTCCTTTTATCATCATACTGCATATATATCTCCTTTCGTAATGATTTTTTAATTATTATCCATAACATATGGGAAAAAGAATCCACAAATGTCCTTTTTGTCAGTATAACGTCCATAATATATATATATTTTTTGGCAGGAAATTCCAATAATCTTGTAATAATAATAATTAACGTCCAAAAATTTACGTTAATTATTATTTATTATTATTAAGCTTAGTTAGTAAATAATAATAGTTAACTATGCCTTCTACCCAAAAAACAATATTCCATCCGTTTCAAAATATAAGAGGTTTAAGAAAAAATAACGGTTTTTAATAAGACGGATTAATTGTATGTTTTAACTAGTTTTCGTCCAATTATAAAGTACGTATTACAATAATCATTAATTAAAAAGTTACTATAAAATTTTTAAATCCCTTATAATTTGAAATAAATTTAAAAGACTAAAACCCCTTATATTTTCAATCGGAGGGAGTAATAATAATGTCCAATAATCTAGCTGATGTTGATGATTTAATTTAAAAAGATTAAAAATTCTCCAATTACCTTAAATCCTTAGCGATGTTTCTTGCAGAAAATACGATAAGCATGGTCTCGCTAAAAGACAACTAAAATCTTTAAATAAATCAATTAAAATATACATATAGAGAGAGTAAAAATATGAAACTCTTAAGGAAGAAAAATAAAATAAATAAATAAAGATGCCTAAAGTAGTGTTTACGTAACAATCTCAATTTCACTCCATACCTCAAACTCATTCAAGCTTTAAAAACCTAACTTTTAACGTCCCTTTGGTTTTATACAATTTGCCTATAAATACATACATACACACTTCTCCCATTTCAAAAATAAAGAAACAATACAAAGACAATAATCAGAAAACATCAAACATTTCAACCTTTTACCAACAAAACGACACGCATTCCTTCCTTAAAAAAAGTATTTTCTTACCAACTACAATGGCTCATTGTTGCAAACTTGTTACCATATTCCTATTATGGACCTTTGTGATGCTCTCATTGTCAAGAATCAACGTTAATGGATATGATCAAAGGTTCAAATCTATTAGCTTAATCAAGCGAAAAGGCGATACCACGCGATTGAAAAGCTTTGTAAGAGCCTCTTCTCGTCCTCAAACTACAGTTAGTGTTTCTGATATTGGAGCTATAGGAGATGGTAAAACAGATGACACACAGGTATACATATCGACTTCCATTTGTTATATTAAAATAAGTACATGACTTATACTAATGATCCATACATGCATGCATTGGTTAGGCGTTTATAAATGCATGGAAGAAAGCTTGTTCATCAAATGGAGATGTTAATCTCTTAATTCCTGAAGGCAAGACTTATCTACTCAAGTCTATTCGATTAGCTGGTCCATGCAAATCTAGTCTCACCGTTCAGATAAATGGAAAGTTATCAGCATCTCAAAAACGATCGGATTATAAAGATATCAGTAAATGGATAACGTTTGATAGCGTTAATGATCTATCAGTCGATGGTAGCGCAACTGGGACAGTTGATGGTAACGGTGAAACATGGTGGCAAAACTCTTGCAAAACAAACAAGGCTAAGGTCTGTGTATATTTCATCTTCTTAGGACAATCAGAGATATATTCGAATGAACGGTTAAAATGATTGTCGAAAAATATGAAAATCATGGAAAAATAATCTAGAAAATTATGGAGATATCTCCAATATCTTTTAACTGTTCATTCGGATATATCTGATTCTCGTAACATATCTATATGCCATCTTAACATCTTGAAGACATTGACATTTTTTTTTTGAAAATATATGCAGGCATGCTCAAAAGCCCCCACGGTACGTTGAAACATAAATTGTATTCATGATTATAATTAGACTAATGTTTTTTTTCTTAACGTAAAAAGTGATTGTATATATGTAGGCTCTGACTTTTTATAACTCCAAGAACTTGAGAGTGAATAATCTGAGGGTTAGAAATGCACAGCAGATTCAGATTTCGATTGAGAAATGCTCTAACGTTCAAGTTTCTAATGTCGTGATAACTGCGCCTGAGGATAGTCCTAACACTGATGGTATTCATATCACTAACACACAAAACATTCGAATCTCCAAATCTACCATTGGGACAGGTTAATTACTTTCACAATTTATGAAGATTTATCTAAAAAAGAGTTTCTTAATAGATCTTTTAATATGTATATATGTAGGTGATGATTGTATATCTATTGAAAGTGGATCACAAACTGTTCAAATCAATGATATAACTTGTGGCCCTGGTCATGGTATCAGGTATTAAGAATTGTTCAAACTATATATTTAATTATATTTTGATATTTATGAATATAATTTTTAAAAATGAGCAGCATTGGAAGCTTGGGAGATGACAATTCTAAAGCATTCGTCTCAGGAGTTACTGTGGATGGTGCTAAGCTTTCAGGTACAGACAATGGAGTAAGAATCAAAACTTACCAGGTAAATTTCCTACTAATTTAATTTTAACTCCCAAATTTTTTTGATTTGACATTTAACACCAATTCAATTCAGGGAGGGTCAGGAACTGCGAGCAATATTATATTTCAAAACATTGAGATGGAGAATGTGAAGAATCCGATCATAATAGACCAAGCATACTGTGACAAAAGCAAATGCACTCAACAGGTTCGTTTACTCTATTATTATATGATCAAATCTTCCAATATGTTTTTGAATCTAAACTACAAGTGTTTTCAGAAATCGGCAGTGCAAGTGAAGAACGTGGTGTACCGGAACATAAGGGGTACGAGTGCGACGGACATGGCAATAACATTTAACTGCAGCAAGAACTATCCATGCCAAGGAATTGTGCTTGACAAAGTGAATATTAAAGGAGGCAAAGCAAGTTGCACCAATGCTAATGTGATTGATAAAGGAGCTGTTTTGCCTCAATGCACGTCCACTTAATTAATTAGATCTATCATACACATATATAGAATATTGTAATATACAGATAATACTTGTGGATATAATATACATGGACAATATGAATAGAAAGATATTGTCTAATTATGAAATATTAGTTTTAGTATAGGGATACATGTAAACATTGTCCAGGAGATTTGTTGTTCTATATGTATGTTATTGTATTAAAAATAGTAAGGAATTACATTAACATCTTGGGCCTATAAAAGCACATCTAATATTTTTACTAATGAAACGAACATAGCTAAATTCACGTTACCAAACAAAAGTTACAAGGTGTTTAGAAACCTAAAATCCTATTTGGATTTTGGAGCACATAGGGATATATAGAACATTAGTTGGAGCACTGCCACTTAGGGATATAATATTCTGAAGTAGCAGCAGAATATTATAAGCTACAACAAGAAGACTCAACAAAGCTCCATCATTTCTTCAATTTTCCTTCTTAAGATGTTATAATCTTCTATCTTCAGAAGAAAAAGAATTAGCAGAGATGTTATAGTCCATCATTTTGTTTAAATATCAAGGTGAATGATGGCAATATCGTGGAGAAATGCTAAACCTTTTGCTACTCCAACAGCTATGGATAGTCTCGTTGGCTAGTCGGGTTTGTACTCTGGTTTCTTGGTGGACTCATGAATCAGCTGAGTTAAGTTATGATAAAATCAGAAATCGAACCTAGCCATTTTGTATTAGGTTAAAGCTCTGATACCATGATAGATTGATGAGAGTAAGAACACGAAAGTGTTTAGGAAAATTATATTACACTCTCATGAAAATAATATTACAACGCATATCTCTATTCATAGAGTAGAATATTAAACCTAACTTGCTTAACCAAAATGTAAATAATATATTTCAATATAAATGTAAATATTCTAAATTCTGATATCGGAGATATCTCCGTAATATATTTCAATATAAATGTAAATATTCTAAATTCTGATATCGGAGATATCTCCGTAAAGATATCTCCGTAATCTTCTTGATTCTTTCCATTTTCCATGATTTCCATGATTTTCATAATCTTCGGCAATCTTCTTCATTGTTGATTCTGATACATCTCAGATTCTCCTAACAAGTTACCATTAGGTAAATGTTGATGCAACAAAAGAGCAACATCTTCGTATATAACAAACCCGATTAGTCTATCTAAATGGTCATGGCAAAGTTTGCTGAGTCTTTCGAGTTCTTTGATCATCTTGTTCAGATGATGAGTTATGGCTCAATCCATATACTTGAGTTTCTTCACCGAAACAATCATCCCCGAAGGCATAATGGCTTTATAAACCGAACTGAAAGTTCATGTGCTAAGTTTATTTGACTCGTTCATAGTTGCTTTCACAACTGCATCAAGATCAATTCCTTGTTTAAGATTTTCAAGGAAGACATTTCCTGCTATAATATCTGGTTGCTCATCCTCAATGTTTTGTTCAACATCGATGTTTTTAGCCGCTGCTTTCTCTTGTTCCTCCCTCATCATGAAGAGAAAAACCACCACAGTGACCGAGACAAACACATCAACACCGGAACCAATCACTGCAAGCACACTCCTGTAGGACACCCTATGATTATATCTCAAGTGTTCAAGATCTTTAGAATATCCACAAGTAGTGCTCAATGGTGCTCCACAAAGCTTATTGTTTCCCGAAAAGCTGGTATTTGGAGATTTTTGAAAGGGAGCAAAGACAGGCACTGGACCATGCAAGAAGTTGTTTGAGAAATTAACCTCGATCAAACTCATCATACCTATAAGTAGTTGCGGTATGGATCATGTGAGCAAATTTTTGGAGACATCCAAGGAAACGAGCTTGTCGAGTTTTTCTAACTCAGGAGGTAATGATCCATGAAGATGGTTGAAACTTAAGTTGAGTGCTATCTGCAAATTCCTCATTCGACCAAATTCAGGAGGAATGGTTCATGTCAAGTAATTCTGAGCTAACTGGAGCTCAAGAAGCTTCAAACAGTTTCCAATCTCATGAGGTATGTCACCTCTGATGAAATTCTGATCTAAGGGCAAATACTGAAGCTTGGCATGCTGCAGAGTTCCTTTGGGATGGTTCCATTGAGTCTATTGTTACTCAAATCAAGCTTGTTAGGGCTTTCACATCCAAGAGAAGACTTGGGAATATTCCCAAAGAGACTATTACCGGAGAGAATCAGTTGTTGAAGATTACTGAGCTGACCAAGCTCCGTTGGAATGTTTCCAGCGAACCCCTCAACTATAGTTTCTTTATTGAATTTTCTCATTCGCTACACCACCGATATGCACATATTAACTTTATACATCATATTTCTAAATTTAAAAAATCAATGTTGAGTCATTAGATTAATATGCACATATTAACTTTGCACATGTGCATTACGGTATTGTAACGAAAGAGAAAATTTAACAACAAAACTACAGTTGAGATGTTAGATTAATATAAAAATAGTTGAAGGATTAAATCTCTATCTAAAAATAGTTGAGGGGTTTAGATTAATATAAAAATAGTTGAGGGATTAAATCTCTATCTAAAAATAACTGAGGGGTTTAGATTAATATAAAAATAGTTGAAGGATTAAATCTCTATCTTATTATGGTTGAGAGGTTAAATTACTTTATTCCCTTAAATAGATATTTATTTATTCAAAATTCTATAAATAGGTAGCAAATTAATTAAAAATTCCAAAAAAATTCTATAAATAAAATTCTATAAATAGGTAGCAAATTAATTAAAAATTCCAAAAAATATTTTTATAAATTATTTTTGAATTTTCGTAATTAATTAAAATTTTATTTAAAAAAAAATATTTTTATAAATTATTTTTGAATTTTCGTAATTAATTAAAATTTTATTTAAAAAAAATACTTTTCTAAAACTTAAAATTATTGATTGCTTTAATTAGTTTAAAATTAGTAAAATAGTATTTGTAATGATATAATATATAATTATCCTAATAAATAAATCATAATAATATATTTCATAAATATGGTAGTGATTCTGGCGACGACACCTAAGCGCTTTTGCTTCTGAAATAATGGGCCTGATTGGTTGGGGCTGTAGC
>CM071720.1:20766989-20777205 GCA_036630335.1 Physaria fendleri | reverse complement strand
TTATCATTTATAGATTTATTTTTGAAACGTTTTGTTTCTTTAGAAATGTTTCAATAAAATAATATAATATTTTGAACTTTTATAAATAACATAATTAATATATATATATATACTAATTGTTTCAATAAAATAATATAATATTTTGAACTTTTATAAATAACATAATTAATATATATATATATACTAATTGTATCTAATAATTATTTAATAACTTAAAAAAGATGTCGTCTCCTCTCTCTCTCGCGAAACCCTCTTTTGCTTCCGCCGTCAACCTCGACCCAGATCCCGACCCTCCTCCGGCGAAATCAACCACTTCTCCGGGCTTTCTCTGGAAAAATCTGTTTGCTGATGTTGATTCTTCCACTTTCCCTTCTTTATCTCCGTCCTATCTCCCAGACAGCACACCGATTGTGCTTGCTCAGAAATCGGTGATCCTTCAAGCGAGCTCCACCTGGATGGGTCATCTTCTCTGTCGCTTCCTCGGTGAGCCACCGTCCCCGGCAAAGTTTTTCAGTGAATTAAATCGAGTGTGGGGGAAACATGGAGATATATCTGTCCGTAGGTTCTCATCGGGGACTTTCTTAGTTTATGTTCCGTCTCCCAGTACTCGAAAATGGATCCTTCAGACCGGGCTTTGGTCCTCTGGCACTGTGTCATTTGTTGTCTCCGAATGGACAGTAAATCCGTCCCTTGCTACTCAACCAAAGCTAACCTCCGCCACTACAGTACTCACCATTCACGATATCCCACCTCAACTCTGGTCGCAGGAGGCAGTAGCTAGGATTGTCGGCGGTGGGTCGCAGGAGGCAGTAGCTAGGATTGTCGGCGGTGTTGCGAAATTAATTCCAGGTACTCGAGCTTCTCTTCCTTTATCCTCTCTTGGCACTGCAACAATTAGAGCAATTGTTCCATTAGGTTCTCCTCTTCCTCCGTCAGTATTAGTTAAGGATGCTTATGGTGAATATATTAGGTTCTCCTCTTCCTCCGTCAGTATTAGTTAAGGATGCTTATGGTGAATATGTCTTGTTTTCGGTTGAATATGGAAAGCTACCTCATCTCTTCTCTAATTGTAATTCTTATGGCCATCAAATTCATCGTTGCCCGTTGAGATCCTCTGTAGTTAAGCCTATCTCACCAAAGCCGACTTCTGACCTTGGAAAAAATTCTGAACCTGACCCTACCCCTGCTCCTGAACTGATACCTGATCTGCATAGGGGAATAATGGATTTAGATTGTGATAATACACCTTTGAACTCATCTCTGACCAAGTCTCCCTCGCTAGCTCCTGAGACAGTTGCTCAAGTCATGGATTTGGACAATAAGGCCTGTGAGGAACTGGTTTTGAAGTGCTCATCTGATTCCCTTCAAGTCTCAAAATCATCTCCTCCTCCGACAGATGAAGTTCAGCTGGTAACACCCTCTTCCCCTAAAGTTGGTCCTAGTCTGATCCAATCTTCCCATTGTCCCAATATACAAACACCAAACCCGTCTGAGTCTCAACCTCACTGTGATATCTCCCCTCTGAACTCATCTCTGAACAAGTCTTCCTTACAAGCTTCAGAGACAGTAGCTCAAGTTATGGATTTGGACAATAAGGCTGTCGAGGAACTGTCATCAAACTGCACACCTGACTCCCCTCCAGTTCCTGTCTCATCCCCTCTCCCGACAGATATACTCCAACAGGTAACATCTCCATCTTCTTCCCCTCAAGTTTGTTCTGGATTGTTGCAGCCTATCCTCTGTACCAGTACACCAACTCTAGCTCCATCTGAGTCATTGGATGTGAATATGGAATTCACACACATCAGCAAGGAATACAGCCCTAATCAGATCATCAACCCAGATCCCGCATCCACCACATTCTCATTCCCTCCTCCGGTTGCTTATGCGTTGGAGCTAAAAACGGATCACATTTTGCTACCTTTGTTCTCTGATATGCTACCATTGTACCAACAATCAGAGGAGACAATGAAAGCCAAATCTAAGAGGGTAGGTCACAGGGACAAAACTCAAGACAAGCTGGCTTCTGATTCTTATCTGAGATGTAAAAGGGAAAACACTCAATTCAAACCAATGGGAATAGTCGAGAAAAGACGAAAGAAAGCGAATAATGAACTGTTACCGGAGGCTGAGGAACTCCGTCGAGAAAAGACGAAAGAAAGCGAATAATGAACTGTTACCGGAGGCTGAGGAACTCCATCATGGTATTCTGGAAATGCAGTCAGATAAGAGGAACACTACCTATTATGAAGCTCTTCGCGCGCACAAAATCTTGAGGAATTCAGAGTCCGCCACAGAAGAAGCTTTAGAGACGTAGCATTCTTGTGATCTTCTATGGAAAAACAACATAGAAGACTATATTAAGGTCAAAGTTGTAAGTGTTCTATGTGAGTCAAATTGTAAGAACTTCTTTTCTACATAATATATAAAATATGAAAGCCTTTTAACAAAAAATATATATATATATATATATATACTTTTAAATTTTATTAAAATAATTGATCCGCGGTATACCGCTGGTTAGAATCTAGTTCATTAGTATACAAGGAACCTGGGTCTCTCCACTCATTGCCCATTGGTTTTGAGTTGAATGTCCATGATTTCTCATATGGTATCAGAGTCAAAATCTGGCCCAACAGACGTTTTCCCACATAAACAGTTTCCCACTTATGTGGTCTGTCCACATCTCGAAAAATCTTATTAGAGAGTGGTAATTGTCCCACATCGGAAGTTGAGACAAACCTCTACTCATTACCAATTGATTTTGAGTTAGATGCCATGTTTCGGGTAGCTCAATTTCCAGTAGCTGCTAAAAAAACGTGAATCAAAGCTTATAAAAGTTTATCTACCGTTTTTCTTCTACATCACTGCGTTACCCTAAAACAGACGATACAACTCTATTATACGATTTGTACTAACTAGGTTATATTTTGTTTACAAGAGACGATACAACTCTATTATACGATTTGTACTAACTAGGTTATATTTTGTTTACAAGTAATTGGGCCAGATTAATAATCAGGCCCAAATCCTCACAATACGTATATGCAAATGTGGCCGACATCCAAACATTAAGTCGACTTGCGGGTATTGTTCGTTTCGACCGATCCAACTTTATGGTCCGGTCATTGGTGGGCTAGCTAAAATTATGTTGGGCTTAGCCTCTTGTAGGCAATCTCACAGATCATTTACGAGATCTATGTCTCATAAATTATTAGATGCCTTGATGGAATTTTTTGTGCATGTGTCACTTGTAATAAATAAAATCGCATTCAATACGTTGACTAGCAAAACTATGTTTCATTCAATACATCATAGAGTTGCATTTAATGAAAGACATGGGACTTTAAAGTATATAGATATTCTAAATATTCCTTGGACAATTGTTCTCTGATGCTGGATCAAGCTTTTGTTTTTTCATTACACGTGTTCTATCCTTAACAAGATAATGACTGTCTAGATCTTCGTCTTCGGCCACAGAATCAATTGCGACGGTGAAGGTGGCTCGGTGCCTTATCTCTGCATATCATCGATGATACTCCCTCCGTTTTTAAGGGGTTTAAGGAAAAATAATGGTTTTTAACAAGGTGGATTAATTATTTATTTTAACTAGTTTTTGTCCAATTATAAAGTAGTACTACAATGATTATTAATTAAAAAATTACCATAAAACTTTAAATCTTATAATTATAAAAAATTATAAAGTAGTACTACAATGATTATTAATTAAAAAATTACCATAAAACTTTAAATCTTATAATTTAAAACAAATTTAAAAAGCTAAAACCCCTTATATTTTGAAACAGAGGGAATAAATTGTTAGCTTATGATATAGCTATTTCCTCGTCAACATGTTTTTTTTTTTGCCAAATTTGTTTATGTTAATTCATTGTGTGTTGGATATTAAAAATGAATTTTTGAGAAAAATTCAAGTCAGAGTTTCAACTTCTTTCATATTTTTGATTAAGATATTTATAAATTTTGTTTGACAAAAAAAAGAAAGAAAGATATTTATCACTTTTTAATCAGAAATCTCTATCTTGCAAAATCAATAATATTACTAAAAAAATGTCATTTAATCTTGAAAAACTATCTATTTATTCTTCAATTATTGCGATATCATAATATTTTCTTACGAATTATTGATTTCGCTATGAATTTCCTTATAAACCGATAATTATAAACCTTTTCCCTATGAAATAATAGTTCGAAATCTTGTTCCTCTTCCAAATAGAAGTTCGAAAGTTATTTCTCTACTTTTTCGGTTTAAATTAGTTTTCATAATATGTTTAAATAAATGTGAAATTAGCGGAAAACATGTTTGAAACTATTGCTTCGTAGGAATTTAGATAGAAATCAATAGTTCGTGAAAAATTATTATGATTCGTTTTTCTTTAAATTTTTGGAATACTTATTTGAAGAAAATAATTTAGGACTTTTTTTTGGCCTGTCACGTTTATCTTCGTATCATTGCCTAAGGCAGTAAATCAGTTGGGACAGTAAAGACAGCTTTTTAAGTGTCTGCGTGTGTTTTCATATTATTTTCATTTGTAAATTTGGGGACCCTTAAGCTGGCTCTATCACGAGTGTTTTGTCTTTGTCCTGTGATGCCCCTCTAAAACATATTCACATTTTCTATATTTAAGACATATAATTGATTTCTTGTTATTATTTGTATCGATGTCTTTGTAGTAGCAGTCCTAGCATATCCATGAGGGGTTGTCTTGTCCCTATCAAAAATTAAATTTAACGGTCTAGAATTAATAATCATCTTTCAACATTCATCTCTCCACGTCCAAAACATTTATAATTGTGGTTTTCCTTTCATGGAATATTACACATTAGGAAATTTGCAATTATATTTTTTTTGGCCTGTCACGTTTATCTTCGTATCATTGCCTAAGGCAGTAAATCAGTTGGGACAGTAAAGACAGCTTTTTAAGTGTCTGCGTGTGTTTTCATATTATTTTCATTTGTAAATTTGGGGACCCTTAAGCTGGCTCTATCACGAGTGTTTTGTCTTTGTCCTGTGATGCCCCTCTAAAACATATTCACATTTTCTATATTTAAGACATATAATTGATTTCTTGTTATTATTTGTATCGATGTCTTTGTAGTAGCAGTCCTAGCATATCCATGAGGGGTTGTCTTGTCCCTATCAAAAATTAAATTTAACGGTCTAGAATTAATAATCATCTTTCAACATTCATCTCTCCACGTCCAAAACATTTATAATTGTGGTTTTCCTTTCATGGAATATTACACATTAGGAAATTTGCAATTATAGATAATTATTTTTGTAAAATGTAAATTCTATAAATAGGACATTTGTTTTGTTACAAATTCTTAAAATCAATCAGCCCAAAATAAGATAAAAACAAATCAAAAGAGAACTTTCTTGGTAATTCAGTTTTATCAGACACTAGGAGAATCTAGATCATAATTGCAGCAAATTCTGAAATCTTGGGTAAATTAATCGAGCAATGATTTTTTTTTATATTTTTTTTATCAAAGATAAATATGAAATATTTACTAGATATATGTTGTTATTATTGAAATATATCACCAAAAGACGTTTTGTTTGAAAAAATATATTGTGATTGCAAGCTACTAGAAATATCGAACATGTATCCAAATAGACACTAAAAAATATCCTCCGCAATTATAAAAATAAAGAAAAAATATAAAGGATTACAAATTTCATAATAATGAAAATATTCTATGATATTGTTGTTTACAAATATTTATATTTATTTTAAAATATTTGTTATTTTTGGTTAAAAAGGTTAGGTTAATTTCAAGAAAAATCTAATAATAATTTTTAAAAAGTATTTTATGTTTTTACTGTGGAAACTTTGGAGTGAACATCAAAATGAACACCCAAATACTATATTGATATATATACACGTTGTATATGCATATGGAGATTATGGATAGGACCCAAATGAACATTGCCCATAAATGAAGTGGACCAAGGAGAAGAAAAGTTATCTCAAAGCAAATGCAGCCCTATCAAATTTTGTCGATAATAATTTTCTTCACGGGAATATTTAATCATTCACATCAAAGACAAGTCTACCATACACATGCCTTTTCCTTAGTTTTTTTTTTCTCTCTTTATTTGATTTTTCCAATTTATATTATATATTCTTATATAAACTCTTCCATATTAGTACCTATCACTTGACTGATTACTAAAGTTTGATATGATTATGATATTGAATATTTGACACTACTGTAGCTTAAATTATACTTTTGATAACCCTTTTAAAAAGAATCATGTATACACTATTACATGGTGCTGTAAAGTTGAATTGAAACATAGAAAGATTCAATGAAGTCAACGTCGGAAAGTAAAAATAAAGACCAAAAGAAACAGAGATAACATATGTCTTAGGTGTTCGAATCACTAGTTCTACCTTGACGACAAAACGAAAAGAGATGTCTTCTGAATGTCAACACTTTTTTGCTTTATGAGTTCTAAAATATTTGACGGTCCATTATACAAATGTAAAAACTAAAAACTCAAATTATTTTGCTGAAATAGTTAGCTATTATTCATATGAACTATTTGTCTATTTGGTTATTTTGTATTAGGTGGCAGAACATATTTCGTATATTAATATATGATTTATAATAATAATAACACGATTTTATTATACATATTAAAAATATTTGGAATACGTCAGGGATATAAATAATTTAGGAATGTTTGGAAGAGTCTGTTTGTATTATGCTTTGGTTGGAATATTATCCGATCCGTTGACGTATTATTGTAGACAGACATCTCTTGAAATCTGCTCATTACTTGCATGTGCAATTCGGGATTGACGTATTATTGTAGACAGACATCTCTTGAAATCTGCTCATTACTTGCATGTGCAATTCGGGAATATATAATTTATATCTGAATCAGAACTATATCACTAACTTTATTTATTTGTTACGCAAGAATTAATAAATATTTCTACATGTCGGAGTTTTAAATATTTTCTTCAAATATTATATGTAGCTAAAAGAAATTTAAGAAGTTAATCCGCATGATACATGCAACTATGCAAGTAACGTATTAACGTTCAATATCTATTGTAAATCAGTTTATTAATTAAGTTTTTTTTTTAACATTTGACAAAAAAGTTAAGCATTTTAAGGCCTAGGCATTTTTATGTGGAATTGAAAATCCGATTCAAACCGAACCAAAAAAATTGTAACTGGATCAGTTTTGATTCCTAGTAGTCGTCCCGTTCTGAATATTTCATAACGACAGTATTCGATTCATGTTCGGGTAATACCTAAGAGTTGCATATATCCATGAATATTGAATAACCAAAATTTTGAGACGGATATATATATATATATATATATATGTAATATATATATATATATATATATGTATAAACATATGAATACATATAGTTTTAATTAAATAAATATATATAATTTTATTTACATTTTTGAAAATTGTATTTTTTCCCCGATGTTGTGATCAATTATCGTTTTCAGTATTTATGACTTTCGAGTTTTGGGTATTTATGAGTTTTTTTGGGTATTTATGGTTATTTCAGGGTTTTTGAGTATTTTGTGTTATTGAATTTCTAATAATGTAATAAATTTTAGTTTTTTATATGTACAAGTAACCAAAAAATTACCAAAAAAAAGCGAGCCGAACAGAACCGAGTTTTCAATTTTGAGTTAGGTCCTTATTTTAGGTAACGAGGTCAAACCGAAGCCAAAATGTATGAACCCGAATCGAACCAAACCAAAATAGATTCGATTTTTAAATGGTTATTCCTATATCAGAAAGAACCAAAATCAGAATTATCCGAACTCAACTGATCCGAATACTCGAATGCTAAGTTTTTTTTTCTTTTAATCTGTTTATTATTAAATTAATATTTAACCACAAAAATATACTAGTACTAGGTGAGGCCACCGACCCTCAACCCAAGTAAAATTTTGGATTTAATAGGGATTTACAATGTATATCATATCGAGGAGCTAATATTATAAGCAGAGAAGAGTTGGTATAATATTTGTAGATGGCATATATATTGTTCTTTTTCCGGAAAAAGGCGTATATATTGTTCAAAATTTCACATATATATTATATCAAAAACTAATTAGTTTCTATGTGAAGTAGAAATAAATGAAATTCACTCAACTAGTTGAAGATTTAATATGTATATATTATATTTAGGAATTCAACATCAAACAAAAGCAAACTTAAAAATAAAATATCCAAGTAACCAAACAACACATATAGATCATCTCAAGCTTTTCTCAAATGGCTGATTTGGTTGTGAAAACTTAATCTCATTCTCCAGAGGTGTTCCATTACGAACCCCACGACCATTGACGGTACTCACAACTCCTCCATTAACACCAAGAAAGTCCAAAGTCAACCTATCAGAGCCTCCCATGGTAAGATTGTTCCCAAAATGAAGACCGAATATGCTACTAGACCGGCTTTGATGATCATTTGTCGCAGCTAGAGAGTTCATTAGACCTTGGAGGTTTCCATCATCAGTATCTCCAAACTCATTAACGACCACACTTGATGAAGATGAAGAAGTTAAGCCTCTTAGGAAGGTAGACGAAGGATCGTTGGTATCAGGACCATTAGTGAAAAGAGAAGGAACACTTGTCTGATCAGAGTTCTTAGGGTCTTGAAAGTATCCAACGTTGAACAAATTCAAGTTGTTGTTGTTGATGTTATCACCGAGACTGATCAGACCATGTTGGTTCATGAGACTTTGATCGTTCTGCGCCAACAATCCTTGGTTTGAAGAGCACAGACCATGTTGGTTCATGAGACTTTGATCGTTCTGCGCCAACAATCCTTGGTTTGAAGAGCATTGCATGAGGAAATTGGCTTGACCCGGATTAGGGTTTGAGGACTGAGGATTGAACTGTTACTGAAATCACTGTGAGCAAGAGCAGAAGCAGTACTGCCGTAGAAACCATATCTGCTACCGCCACCACCACCACCAGGTGCCATAGCCGTGAAACTCAAGGTAGGGTTTCTTGCTGACTCTTGTATTAATGCATCACAGAATGCCCTGTGCGAAATGTAACTGTCTCTCCTGAAATCATAACCCAATAAATAATTTTAAAAATGTAATTAAGATTATGTCATTATAATATGTATAATATGTCAAGAAAGAAAGAAAAATATTATAGACCAAGATCATGATAAAAGAAAGAAAAAGGAAATATAAAACCCTAAAAATGTAAAGTGTTCATCAACTACTCCTACATCCCTTGACCACAATATTCATTAATTAAACAATGAATCCAACCACTCTTATACAAGTAACACATATATAAATCAAATCAAGATATAAATACATATATGTACTAATTAATTATCAAAAAGGTAATAATATATAATAGAGATAGAGAGAGAAAGTAGGATGGTACCCACAAGAAGAGGAGTTACATGGAAAGAGGAACATGCAAAGGTGAAGAAGAAGAATACAAAAGTGGGAATGCATGAAAACAAATCCAACTCACATGTGACCAAATTTAGCATCTTTTATTTTTCTACTTCACTCTCTTTCTTTCTTTCACTACTCATCAAAAAACCAAACAAATAGATTTACAGATCCTATGTGTATGTATATATGCATAGATTTCAGTCACAAGTCAATATATACAAAGAGGGTACCCACAAGTACTATTACTTACACATTCATTAGTTAAAAGTTTTATCATTCAAGTTTTATCATTCAGTACTGACCGACATGTTTTATGTTTTCTTTCACATTTTAATTTAACAGATTGATATGATTTAAAATTATTGGGTATGAAACCAAGAAAGATAGATAGTTTTACCTAGAGAAGATAGTGCCACAGTCACATCTATACTCTTTAGTACCACAAGTCTTGGAGTGAGCTTTCCAATCAGATTGAACTGCATAACGCTTTGAACATTTCTCGCATTTCCACTTCTTCTCACCATGTTTCCGATAATAATGTTTCTTGATTCCTGTGAGGTCTCCGAGAGCACGTGAAGGGTCATGGTGAACGCAAGAAGGCTCTGGACAAAGATATACCTTCTTTTTCACTTCTTTGTTAGACTTTTGTTTCAGTTTCCATGGAAGGTTGTGTCCTCTCCTATGAAGTTGTAGATTTTGTTCCCTTTGAAAGCCTTTGTTGCATACTTCGCATAAGAATCTGTTTGTGGCCATTATTGTCTTTGGAGATAACGCTATCA
>CM071720.1:20752644-20762851 GCA_036630335.1 Physaria fendleri | reverse complement strand
AAACGAAATCAAAGAATTAGAAGAACAAGAAGAGTCCATAGAGATTGACGACATGGAGAGAAAAAAATTCACTAGAAGACATTTTATCAAGAACAAAGAGAACAAAAATAAATCCAAAGTGTTTGATAAAATTTGTAAGTTTTAGAAAGAAGACATATTTTTTATTATACCCTTTTAGTCTTGAGCTCTGCAGAGAATGAAACCAAGAAGAAAAAGGTCAATATAAAAGCTGAAGAGAAAATGAAAGAAACCAATTAGATGATGATGATAATATATGTTAGAGATGAAGAAGAACAATAAGCCATACTTAAATATATATACACATATACACACACCTCAAAAAAAAAACCCTTATTTTTTTCTTTCTCTCTCTGGTTTTTGTTTTCTTCTCTTTTAATAATTGGGATTTTGAGTCTTATGTGATGTCAAATTTATATAGCTACATTCTTCTTTTCTTTTTTTTCTTTTTATGATGTTCAAAAAATAAAGAAAATGACTGTAGCTAAGTAATTTAACATCATAGAAACTCAATCTCAGTTATTAATAGAGAAGAACAACAAAACTAGAGAGGTAACTAAATAGGGTTTTTTGAGTGTGTGTATTTATGTATTTAAGTGTGGCTCCTTGTTCTTTACCTCTAACATGACTATTATCATCTACTTGGTTTCTTTCTTTCTCTCTGAATTTTAGCTTTTCATATACCTTTTTTCTTATTGGTTTCATTTTCTGTCTTTGAGTTTTAGCTTTTTATAGACCTTTTTGTTCTTGGATTTATTCTTATCTCTGAGTTTTAGCTTCCTTATTTTCTTTCCTCCTAATAAAGAAGAAAATCTTTATAAATTATATGTTATTAGTTAATAACCAAGTCAAGTCATGGTAGTGTAATGTTTGAAAGATTCACCTTGATAATATGTCAATAACACATGCATTTTAAATCTTTCAACCATAATTTAAATTATAGTTGACCATTTAAATATTTTAAATTATATATCTTCGAGCAATATTAGTTTATATTCAGTTATTGATTATTTTGTTTTTGCTACAAAATAGATTTTATTACATAATTCTTATCCTTCTCATTACTAATACTAATTGATTCCATGCATAAGCAAAGTTTAGTTATTTAAGAAAACATCAACAATTTAGAGAATAATATAAAAAATCATTACTATTAAATAATATAAAAATTAAAATATAAGTTAATTAATAATATTTAAATGAACAGAATATAATTTATTTTGATAACTATTGATATTTATAATAAATTTTTAATATTTTAAAATTTAATAATATGTGAGATTTCTTTTAAATTATTTATTTATTTATTTAATTCTTATTAAAAATCTCATAAAATTATTTTCATTTTTTCAAATCTTGAAACCAAAAAATAATATTTTTAGTAGAATATTTTATAGTTTTTCATAGTTATAATTTTTATGTGGAAATGATTTAGTGATGACAGGTAGAGTTATAATTTTTATGTGGAAATGATTTAGTGATGACAGGTAGTCTCAAGTAATATATACTCACATACTATTAGTACTAACCAACTTGTAAATAGGTTAAAACATCGTTGAGTTTTAAAAGAATAATATATTTTTTGCCCGTTGCAGAAAACTTGAGATAATGTTAAGATTTTGATATTAAAAAATGAGATTTTTGGGGAGTGTCATTGTAAAACGGTGAAATGTAAGCACATGCGGGTGTGGTCAGGGGGCCACCTCAGACAGTGTCTTTCTCGTGTCTTTCTGATGGCTTCAAGACAAAAACCTCTCTCTGTTTCTCTCTTTCTTTTATTTAACCTTTTTTGATATTTTTTTTGTCTTAAAACAAACCAAAGCCTTCGGTATTTTTCTTACTAATTAATGAAAAGAGTTGTAACGGTTAGTCTTTGAGTTTAATACCCGTTGAAAACGCATCATAACTAGAGAACGCATGTACACCTAATTTTCACTGTTTCATATGCAATTTTTGTTGTATTTTTCTCTAGTAATTATTAACTAAAATTTTAAAATGTACTCCATTTAAAAGAGTGACGCCATTTTTTTGTTGTGTTTACAAGTGTCAAAATATATTAATTATAACCTTTTCCGTTACATCATAAGTATTTTCAAATTTTGAACATATATAATAAATTATGATATTTCATATTCATCAATTATTAGTAAATTTAATTGATATATCTAGTTACAGTTTTCGTTTAGAAGAAAGTATAATTGGAAATGCTTAAACTGCCATATTTTTGAAAATGATTAAAATCTTAATCATACATGTGTTTTGAAATGTATGGTAGCCCAAAGTATTTGTGCTATACTAAAAAGGAAAATTACAGCTCATAAGTCCTTATACTCCCTCCGTTTCAGAATATAAGGGGTTTAAGGAAAAATGACGGTTTTTAGTATTAAATGCAATTTGTCTGTTTTAACTAGTTTTCATCCAATTAGAAAGTAGTATTACAATGATCATTAATTAAAAAATTACCTTAAAACTCTAAACCCCTTATATTTTGAAACAAATTTAAAAACCTAAAACCCCTTATATTCTGAAACAGAGGGAGTATACACTAATATATGTTTCCAAATTTTACCTACTGATTCATTGTACATATTTCATGTGTTACTGTTATTTTCTATATTTGGTTTTATGAATGAAAAACTTTAAAGATGCCATCTGTTGACATTTGGATATGGGTCTTCGTGGCACTACTTGGTTACCTTCACCGTGTGAAATAACGCGCGTATCTCTATCTGAATCAGCTTTACAACTCGGCCTCTTGTTGTTTGTACAGTTGTCACTGTTTTTGTTGGACGTGTCTTCAATATTTATCGGACTCATGGATTATTTATGGGCATGAATTAGTTTGGAATAGGACTTGTAAATACAAATTAACATGTCTTAAAAATATGAGACCATGGTTTTTAGAAAAATGTTGACTGACCTAATTGTGAAATTATAGAGATTAAAGGCAAAATGAGTTTAATCATGTAGAATTCCACCGGAATAAGTACTAATTGCACAAGTAATATATTTTAAAACAAAAAACCCTTAAGAAACAACGTAACAGATAAATTTTTATAGATATGGTATATTTATTTTTTATTTTTATTTTCATTTTCATGCCCATAAAGCAGAGATCATGGAATTGGCGACACCAGCTTGCTCCAAGGTTAAGTTAGATCCATACTCCAAAATCTTTGATTCACCTGGCATCGCTTGTGTTAGCTTCAATGGCTTCTTCCTCTCTGATTCCTCAAGCTAGTTGGCTTTGATAGTTTGGGAAACAGCATCATTCGCCCAAGTATCTCGATTTAGCTATGAGAAAGATACAAAAAAGTTGGTAAGCGAGTGGGTATATAATTCCGTTTTACCGATCTGAACCGAATCAAAAAAACAAACGCAAGAGAATATAAACCGATTTCCTAGATGTGACTATTATCAAAGGTAGTGGCAAGAGAGAAACGCAGAAAAAAAGAGAAATATTAGAGAGTAACCATATGAGAGCTAAATTCCGTAGTAGATTGGAGGTTGACGAGAAGCCATTTATCCTGCAAGGACGAAGTCGTTTTTGCCTGAAAAAAATACAATACGGAGAAGTTTAGAAGAAGAGAGCAGACGAGCAAATTAGCCAAACAAGAAACTGTGAATACCAGTTCAAAAGAGCCTTTGAACATTAGATGAAAAGGAGGACGGTACAACGAGGCCAAGCTGTCCCGAGGAGCAGATGCTGTTGCTGACTCTGATGCAGAGGCTGAGGCAGAGGAAGCACCCTCATCTGGTTCCCAAATTCCTGGACTCTTTGGTTCTTCACTGAAGTTACGGAAAGCAATCATAGAAGTTGGTTCAGGCTGAGAATTTCCCACCCTCATAGCCCTAATCACAAAAACATGAGAATTATGAGAGCTATGTCCACGTACTGTCAGAAAAGTAGATCATCAGCATAAAACAATAAATCGGTAGCTACAGAGAATGGTACAGGATTTAACGTTGGAGATGCTGACTTTAGTGGGCTTATGACAGATGAAAACAAACCTTTTCGTGGCTCATGACTACAGATGAAAACAAACCTTTTCGTGGCTCATGACTACAATTCTACCTGTGTTACATAATTTGTGTACTTAGAATAGCTTACCTGGAAAAATTTCTTTGCAAATGCTAATCACCCCTGAAACGTATAAATTTTTGTGCATTTCTGCCTAATCTATTGAATTGGTAGAGGCAAGGATTGGTACTGAACCACCATGCTGTTGAAAGTCTGACACATAGTCAACTAGAGTATGAGCGCTTTGAGTACGAAAGACTAAACTCTATGGTGGGATTTCAGCTAGCAGTTTGAGTGATTCTACATCAAAGAAATTTGGAGTGATCCAACATGATCGCCAATAGCTGAGTTTCCAACAGAGCCAGAACCTGACTCTGCTAACAACTTACTAGAACCAACTGGATATCCAACCAGGTTTCATATGAGCTAACAGCAGCATCAACTACATTAAGATTAAAAACAAGACTAACTAGGGCTAACTGAAACAAGAGTTAATCCAGAACTACACTTGGAAGAAGACCAGCAAAGTCATCAACCAACCCCTGAGAGTCAAGAAACAATCCAGAACTACACTTGGAAGAAGACCAGCAAAGTCATCAACCAACCCCTGAGAGT
Source organism: Physaria fendleri (assembly GCA_036630335.1). NCBI lineage: Eukaryota > Viridiplantae > Streptophyta > Magnoliopsida > Brassicales > Brassicaceae > Physaria > Physaria fendleri. The sequence goes on along the minus strand of CM071720.1, from coordinate 20,758,197 downwards.
CAAGAAACTAAAGATGGCAGCTCCTAAATTTTTGAGGAACCTACATTGTTAGTAGAGTCAAGAAACTAAAGATGGCAGCTCCTAAATTTTTGAGGAACCTACATTGTTAGTTGTTACTACCTCCTCTAAATTATAAGTCATGACAGCTCGTGAACGAAAATATTCAATCTACAATCTGCTGACCGCAGAGGGAGCTCATAGAATAAATCTCCAACCTGGAGACACATTCAACGTTTAAGAAAAAAAAGCAAAGAAACAAGCAAAGAGAGACTAACCCATAATACATAGAGTCACCATAAAGAGTCTCCCTCACAACAGGCAAAGGAGCACGGACTTCATCTACATCATTCTGCAGTATCCCTTGATTTCCTGTGTCAGTAGCCGCACTATATAGAATAACAGCAATGAGCAAGCCATCAAGTCTAACTAACCAATATAAACAATACTGAACAGTAACCACATTACAACATTATCGTTTATCATACCCATATGATTGTGTAGCCATGTGATCGTTGGACGCTGGCTGAGTCTGTGTACCAGACGGAAGCATATTACCATCATTTCCAATGTAAAAAAGCTGAATAGCTTCGTCAAGTTTCCAGTTTGTTGCCTGATGATAGCAAAATTCTACTATGTTAGTAACTCTACCCAACCGAAGAGAGCATAAAAAAGAATCAACACGAGAGTGATATACCACAAACAGAATATCTACTATAAAAGGAAAATATAAAACAGCTAAAATGAGTTACTGATCAACACCCAAAAAAGCTATCAGCGTCTAATTTCAATCTACACTTTAAACTCGAAAAATCAAGATGGTCAAGAATGCTCATAAAAATTTCCCACAAGCTTAAGAAATAAGAGACCCAATCTAGGGTTTCAACTACACATCCCAAATTGCTATTAAGCTGAAACAACTCCGAAGCATACACTATAGATCCAAAAACAAGTAAATCAGAAATCCAATCAAGGTTAAGCTCACTCACACTAATCCATCAGTTGATCAAAGCACCATCCAAGAACAAACAAATCTTACCAGTTTCGAGCACAAACCTGTAAAAACTGCCGAGCAGTTTCAGCAGTCTGACCGACGGCGATTTCAAGGAAAGAAGAGACTAATCTCTGTTGGTCACCGGAAGAGGACATTCCCTCCATTGCTAAGACCACAAATCCTCAGGAAAAAAAACCTCTAATTTCTGAGGAAAAAAAAAAACGAAAAATATTTTAAATCTGAGAAAAAAGGGGAAACAGTCCAGAAGTTATAGCACCAGATCAGACTTGCCTAGAAGATACGAAATTAGTAACGAACTCAAGAGTGAGTCGAGTCCTGCGGTGGAGAAGAAGAAGGAACGGCACATAAATGAAAATTTTTGATATTTACTGCCAATATGTACAGAAATATATAATAATTACCCAAAAGACTATTTTAACCCTAACTCCCTAACTCGTGCAACTACCGTCGTGCCAAGAAGTGGGGTTGTTAATGACATTTCAAGAGTTGTTTTTGATATTTACAAGAATATAAATAATTATTAACCAAAAGACTATTACAACCCTGACTCCCTAACTCGTGCACCTCCCTTTCCTACCAAGAAGTGGGGTTGTTATGACATTTCATGAATGAACACATACGCATGTGAAATTGGTCCATCATTGAGTTCTTTTTAAGATATTGAGCCAGAAGATTTACAGAATTAACACATCTAGATTCTAATTACGGTACTATTTTTTTGTCAATTGATATTTTCCAGATTCTTGCTTTTATGAAACAGACACATCAATCAACTTTTCTTTTGTTTTATATTGGGTTAGATCACAATTTTCAAAAGTTTTACCCTTAATTTGTCAAAGAATATTATCACTTCTAAAGATATTTTGGGGAAATTTGCCTGAGAAAGTTACAAAAAACAAAGTAAAATCTGTCTGAAAATTGTGTGTTCTGCCTTCTGTGGAAGTGAATGAACATCATGCTGGTTTTGATCTTTCTCGCGGTGGAATTCGCATCCATGACTTCATTGACTCATAGACCGTGAATCCAATCGCAACAGATGGAACAATCTAGCATTGACTCATAGACCGTGAATCCAATCGCAACAGATGGAACAATCTAGCAAACAAAGACAATCAATGAGTCATAAATTTGGGATAATTCCAGACTGAGATTCAACTATTTAAGATCCACTGTCTCCATCTGATTTACCTTAATGTAGTTGATGCTTAAACCAGCAAACAACTGTCTCCAACCCTGAGTTCGAACAATGGTGTAAAGTGTGCACAAAACTGCTGTTCCGCCTGCAGCTGACCCAGCCACAAGATCAACAATTGGACCAGAACCTAAGGGAAGATTTTTCTTCAAAATCCAGTCACGATAGACTTCATAGGTCATGTAATGAAGGGCAGCATAAGGAATAATGCGAATAACACTTGCCCCGTTTCCTCTGCAAGATTTTTGCACATCACATGGGTTTAGTAAAGTGATTGAGGTAAGCTACAAAGTAAGAGTCAAATAACTAGGAACTTACTTATAAAATCCGAGAGGACCGTCAAATTGTAGCACTTTCTTTAGCGACTGGGACACACCAAGGGTCCTAAAATCGTTTGTTCTAGTCTGATGTTGAAAACACAAATATACAATCAATAGATGGTAAAAAAAAAACTGTACTAAAGATCTAAGAACAGTAAAGCAAACATCAAAGCAATACCCCATCTCAATACATATAATCAGAGTCATTTTAACACAATAAGATCAAGATCACACTAGAGAAAATCACCTGCAATAGAATTTTGATCCTTTCCAAAGGTGCAACAGCAGTCTTAGCAATTGCCCCAGCATTAACAGCCTCAAAAAAACACTCTTAGATGATCAAACCCACCTGAAGATCAAATCGTTTCTGATAGTTCAAACACAAAAACGAGTCTTCAAATTGACAGATCCAAATACTATTCCACAGCCGAATCCACGAAACAAACTCGATCAATAGAGCAAACGAACATAAATCCCTTTTGGAGATTAATCAAAATTGACACCTCTTCAGATCCAAACAATAGGAAGATTCGTCGAAAGAGAGAAACAAATGAAGCCCTACCGCTAATTCACGAACAAACTCTGAAATATCTAGCGATATATAAGACGAAGTAACGAGGAAGACTCGGCGTAAAAATCTAAAGGAAGAAACAAGAAAGGAGAAGTTTTTCGATTGGGTCTTTTACTCTGTTTACTCATTGGTCCCGCATTTTCACAGGCCTTTGAAGAAACAGAGTACTTTTAGGTATAATTCGGTGTAGCTTGGTGCACTGAAAATATGGTGGACCTATATTCATTGGTTCGTTAGCCAAACCACATTGAACCAATAATTGTAACTAACCAATAATTGACAACTTTGTGCGGTGTGTATTAGTGCAAATAACGTCATTAGTCACAATCACTAAAAGTAATTTTAATTCCAAATAACGTCATTAGTCACAATCACTAAAAGTAATTTTAATTCCAGCTAACATTAAACTTTACACGTCAGCGTACACGTGGAACTATGATAACAAACGTGGCGTGTCTGTATTCCCCTGTCAGAGTCGTTCCAAATCTTATTTCGGGAATACTATAAATACCTTTAAAACCCAGAAAAAGGAAAAAAAAAAACAGAAGGGAGAAGCAGAGAGGATAAGTGATTCGATCGATTCTCTTAAATCGAAATCGAAGCTAAAATCTATAAAGGAATCTGAATATTGTGTCTTTCTTAGAGATGAGAAGCGTTGGCATGGAAATTATGTCGTCTGGGATTTTGTCATCTTCTTCTACTTCGGTGGCATCTATCGTAGCGCTTAATCTGAAAGAGGCTTCGAATTGGTGGTCGGACGTGAATGAATCTCCGGTGTGGCAGGATCGTATCTTCCATACCCTAGCTGTTCTATACGGAATCGTTTCCGTTGTTGCTGTGGTACTTTTTCGTTCTGGTTTTTGAATTGTTTGGTTGATTTGAGAAATGGATTATATATATTGGAATCGAAAGATTAGATATTCGCGAGGTTATTGAAATGAGGAAATCTAATACTGGCGTTTTTCTTACGTTTCCTGTGATTGCTGATATAAGAAAATGAGGTTGTGGCTGGGAGGGGAAAACCCTAAGTTGATGAATGTTTTTTATTTGTAGATTCAATTGGTGAGAATACAATTGAGGGTTCCAGAATATGGGTGGACGACACAAAAGGTCTTTCATTTTCTCAATTTCTTGGGTGGACGACACAAAAGGTCTTTCATTTTCTCAATTTCTTGGTGAATGGAGGTGGGTTTTGTTGCACATCGTGATTCACAAAAGGTCTTTCATTTTCTCAATTTCTTGGTGAATGGAGGTGGGTTTTGTTGCACATCGTGATTATGTTTATGTTGTCACTTGCTTGGTTTTGTCTCTGTGTCGTTTTGTTGATTTGCTATGTCTTCTTCATTGTAGTTCGATGTCTAGTTTTTGTCTTCCGGCGAGATGCACAGAATATGCAACCAGAGGTTTAGTGCCTTCATTAACATTATTATTTAACCTCATTGGTGGGTCTATGTGAGATTTATAAACTTGCAAGGCTTGCTTGGTTTTACTTGTAGATTCTGCAACATATCTTACTTGATATTCCAAGTCTCGCTTTCTTCACTACATATGCGCTTTTAGTCCTCTTCTGGGCAGAGATTTACTACCAGGTGAAAGTTTATTCTGTATGTTATTTTGAATTTTGTCTCTAGTGCATTGTTGTTGATATTTACTCCATCCTGACAGGCACGTGCTGTGTCCACTGATGGACTGAGGCCATGTTTCTTCACAGTTAATGCAGTTGTATACGTAATTCAGGTGAAACTACTTTCTATTTGTTGGCCCTTGTAGTATCTAAGATATCTCCAAAGTTCAGATTTAATCTTGAACTTGGTGAACCCGTATACCTGATCTTGTTCTTAAATCTCTTTACTGCCCATTTGTGTCGGATTTATGTGGCTTCCTCAGCTTCTATCTTTCATGTGAATGTATTTATTTCAGATTGCTCTTTGGTTGGTATTGTGGTGGAAGCCTGTTCATCTTATGGTAATCATTTCTAAGATGTTCTTTGCAGGTATAGCTTGAAGTATAATTCATCTTGCACCGACATTGATTATATCCTTTTTATGTACTCTATCTCTCATCCGTTACGAATGTGTAATGCAGGTGTCTCATTGCTCGCGGCGCTTGGTTTTGTACTATATGGAGGAAGGTAAGTGTGTTGCCACTTCATATCCTACACTATGAAATCAGCTAGTTTGTGCCCATGAACTTGCCTTTGTTTATTGTCTTTGATGAATATTTTTCTATTTCTTTATAGGCTTTTCCTGATGCTGCAACGATTTCCAGTAGAATCTAGAGGGCGGCGTAAGAAGCTACATGAGGTGAACATTGATTTTAAACAAAAGTTACCCCGATCTTCTATTTCCGCTCTTGGATTTTTGACCCCTTTATGTGTTCTCTGACTTGCAGGTTGGTTACGTGACGACCATATGCTTTACGTGTTTCCTCATCAGATGCATCATGGTAAAGATATATA